>REGO01000342.1:8376-62167 GCA_010120015.1 Rhombomys opimus
GACTTGGATACTGATCTGCCATAGGCCACCCCTGTGCAGGGGTTCCAGGCCATCTCCATGAGTGGTCCTTGGCTGGAGTGTCAGTTTCAGAAAAGACCCCTATGCCCAGACGTTTAGGATCTGGTATATGCATTTCTTGATTACATACATTTTTGAACATTTTATTTATTATCATTTTATTTATGGAAATTTCAAGCATCTTTCTTTTTCTGTATCTTCTTTTATCTTTTAGTTTCCTTTCTTTTACCCCTCATTGCCTCCTATAAATAAATAAATATATATATATATATATATATATATATATATATATAGAGAGAGAGAGAGAGAGAGAGAGAGAGAGAGAGGAAAATTTAACTACATAAATATATCATTCATTAAATGATTTTTTACCTTTACTAGCATAATATTTTATATATTTTCATGAATAAATTATTCTTATCTACCACTTTGGAAAATTACTTATATGAGTAACATATTAAAGCAATGGACTTTTATTATTATTTTGCGGGTTCCGTAGACCAGATCCTGATAATACCTTACAGGGTAGGGCAGACTGGTGTCCCATGAGTAGGCAGAAACTCAACTTAAAAGATTTGATCTCAGGATGATTGATATACATGACCCTTTTTGACACTCCACTGCCTAACATATGGTCTTATTTTATCAGCATTTAATATATTCCATAGGGCTGTTTGTGTGTTGTCTTGACATTCAAATTATTGGTCTTCAATTAGTTACATAACAGAATTAAGAGTGTTTGTCAGGGTGTCATGTTCTAAGTAAAAAAATCACATAGGATCATCTCTATAGTAGAAGATAGAATACAGAAGTGTGTACAAAGACGTATAATAATAATAATAATAATAATAATAATAATATTATTATTAATACATTGGTAGAGCACTGGTGGAAAGAATACTCATTTATTCTGAGTCACTCAGATCAGTATATAATACGTGATCTCAAGTTGACAAAAATGGTTTCTAAGTGAACAAATGCTGCTTCTTTATTGTGATCTGGGCTGCTTGTTTTTAATCTGGCAAAAGCACTTGAAATGAGCAAGAGCAAGTCCTTTCAGATTGCAGTAGGGGACTGACATTCTCAGAGATGAATTGGATCTACAGGTTTAAAGATACAGTGGGATACAGCTGGGATACAGAGTTAATAAAAATGTAACTAATAATAATTACTACTGTATTTTTTTTACATTTTACAAGTCAAAGTTTTCTGTGAAAATTAGGTGCCTGAAATATTTTTACCTGTTACCCTGAGCTCACATGTTTTATGGTAATGTGACTGGGGCTGGAGATTGACCTCTGGTCTCATGGGTGCCAACCAGGAACTCTATCCATGTGTTACATCACTGCCGTGGAATTGGAAGTAATATTGGTAAATACATTTTTTCTATCATATAGTCAAATATTTCAACACTTGAAAAATCTGTAACATTCAGTGTACTGATATTTGTACATAATTAAGGGGTGTTTATATAAAATCCTGTCTTGTAAAGGCTCCAGTCAAAACACAGGCTAAAACAACAAGTTTTAATCAAACAGAGAGTTAAAGTTTTTGTCTGATTTTAGCCTCCATATTTTGCCTAATGTAGAGAAAACAAAGCAAGAAGCTATCACCCATGGAGTTGGTGCAGTGACAAAGCAGAGTGCACATCATTGTCTGGAAACCCTATGAATAAGCTTCTTATTTTTTTCCATCCATATATGGGTGGCTGGGTTTATGTTCATACATCCAATTAAATCAATATATAGAAAACATTCAATTTTATTATCGTATTTTAGAATTGTTCCTTTATCTACTAAGTCATATGTAAACAATATCATACTTCTTACTGATTGGGGGGAATTATTTTATAGCAGATATTCTGTGGGGCAAGGAGAAGCTGAGGGAGGGAGGGTGAGATTGCGAGGGAATAAGGGAGCGGGATACAGCTGGGATACAGAGTTAATATACCTGGGCACAGGGTCTTTTCTGAGACTGATATTCAACCAAAAACCATGTTTGGATATAACCTAGAACCTCTGCTCAGATGTAGGCCGTGGTAGCTCAGTAACCGATTGGTTTCCCATAGTAAGGGGAGCAAGGACTATTTCTAACAGGAACTCAATGGCTGGCTCTTTGACCTCCCCACCCCCAAAAGAGGAGCAGTCCTGTTAGGCCACAGAGGAGGACTTTGCAGCCAGTCCGGAAGATACCTGATAAAACAGGATCAGATGAATGGGGAGGAGGTCCCCCCTATCAGTGGACTTGGAAAGGGACAGGGTGGAGATAAGGGAGAGAGGGTGGGAGTGGAAGGGAATGAGGGAGCGGGATACAGCTGGGATACAGAGTTAATAAAATGCAACTGATAAGAAAAAAAAATAAAATTATAAAAAAATAAAAAACAATAATAAAAAATATCTGAAAAAATGCAATTACTTTGTTAGAATTTTAAAACAAATTAATAAGTAGATGTTTTTTCCTTTGTTTAGATTATAGTTAGTCAAAGTATTGATAAAATATAACTTTCCTCATCCCAGAATATGAAGAGTCTTTATAGATGCAACAAAGTAACACTACCAAAAATCCAAATTGTGTTTGAGTTCTGGCATTTACAGTAATATTTCTTTTGTGTTATTTTATATGACTTTTCAGATATGCATTCTATATGTAGAAGATTTAATTATATTTTGATTGAAAACGTCAAATTCTATATATAGCTGTAAAGGGAACAACTAAAACCCAAACTGAGCACAGGTTTACCAAGAAATTAGATATCATGCATTGGGGGACAGAGAGAACTCATCTTACATATGTGACATGCAAGCACTGATTTTAGAATTAACAAGGCATAGATGCCAGAGGCTCCATTGTAAATTAATTGTCCTTAATCTTTTAGCAATCAGAGATAAAATACTTTTCTTAGAATTGTTTTCTGGGTTGGACCTGTGTTCCCTGTTCTTATAAAGGCATAATGTGTTGTAGTTCACTGACTCGACAAGTTATTATATGAGATCATATCCTGTATTGAATCAAACGTATACATACAGGTGTATAATCATACATGCACGCACAGATCGGAATTGTGTGTGTATATGTCATGGGCATGTGTATTTTATTACATGAGTGCCTCCTGCTTATTGCATTTTGTAGTATTTTGGTTTGCACAGCAAAACTGGAAAAAGCATAGTTTACATGTGGTCTGGAAAGTCACCTCCTCTCAGAGATTATTCAAGCTCTTTAGTTGTGAGCCTTCTGGCAGTGAAGTGATCTTGACTGCCTACAGACTGATTGATAACAACCTGGTTTGGCCCCTTTGATGACTAGATTTAACTTTAACACAAGGAAGCCACCTTGACTTTCTGATGTAATTAGATCAGAACAAGGAAGCCCCTGCTTCTTCACAGTTCAATTGGGGAGAAACTGCAAACAGACTACTTTGGCCATAAAAATTGTATTTTTTTTTCCAACAGTTTTCATTTTCATTTAAAGTGTTCAAAGAAATTGAACTACATTTTTATCAAGCATTGGTTAAAATGCTCCTAACATATTTCAATTTAACATTTTCCACAGATCATATTTATTTCTTACAAGAGAGTTCCTAGCTAAGCTTCTGTATGTTAAGATTTCAATTGCATATTTTAAAATTGTATTTGGACTCTGTCAAGTGACAATTAATTTCTGATGGTTTAAAAATCTCAAATCCAAGTTAAATACTTCAGTGTTTCAATCCATCAAAACAGAATGTACTCTGAGTCTAAAACAAGGTTCTTTTTAGGCTAAATGATACATTTTTAACAGTTTTAAATTTAACAAAAGCAAACATTAATTAAACTAATTTCACTTAATGTTTTAAACACAAGAAATAACACATTCAATATCATCAAAGTAAGCTAATAATGTTGTAGAAAAGTTAACTTTTATCACATAAAATGTTATTTCTGATTTTAATTGTGTTTATTTAAAATTAAATGCATCAAATTTTAAACAATTTATATAACAATATAAATTACATTATAACAAAACTCTATTTATTTGATTTATTTCATTCTCATGAGAACTATTTATTGACTACGTACCAAGTACCAGATGATGTGGCATGGACATGAGTTTTAATGTTAATTAAAAATTCACTGGGAGCAGTAACTTTTAGCAAGAAAAATCACAAATCATTATTTTATATTGCCTTGGTGAGTAATATTAAAAAGGAGAAACTAGTCAGAAAATAATGGTGATATTTATGTTTGAAGAGGTCAGCAATGACTTTACAAGAAAAAAGAATGTGATTTTTTTTTTTATTGGTGTGGGAAAGGAAGCTACTGTCAGAAGCAAAGGTCTTGTGTGAGATCTAGCATGACATGTTTGCAATAAAGGGAGAATACCAGAGTCACTGGGGTGTAATGAACAGGGGCAAAGAGTCAATCAAAACCTTGAAATTCAGGCCAAGGATTTTTCGATGTTATTCAAAGTTCAAAGAAGTTATTGAAGGTTTTAAGCAAATGAGAAAGTGCTAAAGAGTTTGCTGTGGTAAAACAACAATAAAACTGGTCCAGCAACTCTGGAAATCAAGGTGGGCGACCCTCAAAGAGTTATAAATAAATCCAGCATGTGCCCAAAGGACTCCCACTCTACAGATGTTTGCCCAACCATGTTTGTTGCTGCTTTATTCGCAATAGCCAGAGAATGGAGGCAACCTAAATGACTTACAGTGATGAACAGATAATGAAAATGTGGTCCATACACACTATCAACTATGCAATTTTCAGGTAAATGGGAAGAAAGAGAAAACAATCATATTGGGTGAGGTAACTCAGGCAACAAAACAAGTGTCACATGTTCATCTGTGGTTCTCACCTCCAAATCTACAGTTACAACCATTTGAGTAACTGCAGAAACCGGCCGAGTAAAAGGGGATCATGAAGGAAGAGGGAACAATGGAGAGAAGAATAGCAGGGTTCAAGGGATGTGAATGGAGATTTGGAAAAAACGAGGGGGAGACTTTGATTAGAGATCAAAGACGGAGGATGATAAAATAACAAAAACAATATCTGAAAAAATCATAAGGATTGTATAACTTACTGAGATTACATAATTACATATTTCTGTGTATACACAAATACACACACACACACACACACACACACACTAAGCTGACAAGGCTCACAGCAGTAGCCATGAACTATATAACAAAAAGTCCATTTCTGGGCACAAGGAGCCCTGTTGTAAGTTGGTCAAGGTTGCCCAAGAGACTAAAGGAATGGTATTTTGTTGCCTTTGGCTGCCCCAGAAGTTGATTATAAGTCCCTGTTGTGGAAGACACTGTTTACTTTGAACACAGGACCATGAAAATCTGAGGGAGTTCTGAACTGAAAACCTCCTCTTCCCTCAGTACTAATTTTCATGGTACCATATTCTCCATGTAAACTTCCAAAGAAGGGACACAACCAATAGTTCTTCCAAGCTACGATGCCAACTAACTAAATCAATGAGCAGCATGGCACAGTCACAATAGTAGTACATACACATCCTTTGGAAGTATGAACTGCTCTCTAGCTGAACTTAAGGCCCACCCTAGAAAAAGAAAATCACACCTCTTACAGAAAAACCTAGCCAGCTACCAAGCCAGTGACGTGAAGGATATTGGAGAAGAACCTACAACTACTGCTTACTGAAACAGTATAACACCTAACATCATTCTGGATATTCTTATACCCACAGATAAATATCAGTCATACTTCAACCAATGAATGTCTCTTTGCAACAGGGACAATGACAGAAAAACAAACAAACAAACAAAAAAACCCCACAACTGATCACAATGAAAAGCGGATTTGTATTGTCCAGCCCCAAGGGAGGTATCATCATCTGCTGAGTGCTTTCACCTAAGGCTCAGCTCATGGCAGAAGACTCACAGAAAGATTGAGAACCAAAAGAGTAGGAAGTTTGCTGTGAGGATTTCTCTCCTGAAAGGTCAAAGAAGCTACGCATGAAGTATCATCAGTATCAGTGCCTAAACAAGAACCGAACAAGGACAATGTCAACAGACATGCCAACATGGCAGTGGAGTGGGCGAAATCTCATGGGGCTTGAACAAAACCTATTGGCAACTGAGGACTGCTGAGAGTAGAGACAACGTTCTTCCCCAGGTTAGTTATCCAATCCAGTGGGCAGCTATGAAATCATATGGATACAAGTAACATACAGACTGAGAGGCTTACATTTGTATATTTAGTAATACAAATAAATAAATAAAGTATGTATAAGTATGTAAGACATATCTATATATAAAGAGCAATTTAATTAAATAGAAGATATAATTGAGAGACAACAAATTGGGTGCACTGGAAGGGTAGGAAGGCGGAAACAAAAGAGAAAAAATAATGAAATTATATTTTAATTTCAAATGCTATTTTAAAATATATATATAATAAAATCCTGGTAGAGAATTGGATATGTAACAGCAGAGGGAGCTGGCCAGCAAGCAGAAGACAGAGAGAGCTTATGTTCATTTGGTGATAGAAATGATAGGGAAGGTGCCATTTGTGTAGTATGAGTTTTAGTCAGTGATGTCAAATTGTGGAGAGAAAAAAAAAAAAAAGATAGTATTCCCTAACATGGAGTAAAGCACAAAAGAGACAGATTTTTTCTTTTTTTTTTTTATTTTATTTTTCTTTTTAGTTACATTTTGTTAACTCTGTGTCCCCGCTGTATCCCGCTCCCTCATTCCATCCCCAACCCCACACTCCCTCCCTGGTCTCCTCCCTGCCCCTTTCCAAGTCCACTGATAGGGAAGGACCTCCTCCCCTTTCATTTGACCCTGTTTTATCAGGTATCTTCAGGGCTGGCTGTAGAGTCCTCCTCTGTGACCTAACAGGACTGCTCCTCCCCTGGAGGGAGGGGGAGTCAAGGAGCCTGACCTTGAGATCCTGTTAGAAATAGTCCTTGTTCCCCTTACTTTGGAAAACTATTTGTTTACTGAGCTACCACAGGCCACATCAGAGCAGAAGTTCTAGGTTATATCCATAGATGGTCCTTGGTTGAGTGTCAGTCTCAGAAAAGACCCTGTGCCCAGATATATTTGGTCCTTGTAGAGCTCCTTTCCTTTCCATATCATACTAACTCTCCTTTTTTCATATGATTCCCTGCACTCTGCCGAGGGTTTGGTTATGAGTCTTAGTGTCTGCTTTGAAACACTGCTAGGTAGAGTCTTTCAAATGCCTTTTGCGGTAGATTCCTGTCATACCTTAAATGCACATCCCATTTATCTTTCTAAATGAGGATTGATCATCTTTGCCCGGGTCCACTTTCTTGATTATCTTCTTTAGGTATGTAGATTTCATTATGTTTATCATATCTTGTAGGTCTATATAAGCGAGTATATACCATGTTTGTCTTTCTCCTTCTGGGATACTTCACTCAGAATGATCTTTTCTAGATCCCACCACTTGCCTGCAAATTTCATGATTTCCTCCTTTTTGATTGCTGAGTAGTATTCCATTGTGTAAAAATACCACAATTTCTGTATCCATTCCTCCGTTGATGGGCATCTGGGTTGTTTCCAAGTTCTGGCTATTACAAATAAAGCTGCTACAAACATGGTTGAACAAATGTCCTTGTTGTGTACTTGAGCAAATTTTGGGTATATACCTAGGAGTGGTATAGCTGGGTCTTGAGGTAGCACTATTCCTAAAGAGAAAGATTTTTAGAGAAAGATTGTGAATTTGATCCTGGGAAGTTATTGCTGGAGAACCTAGGAGCAATGTGACACATGTGGTATTTCATGAAGAAGACCTGGGTTCTCTGGAATGTTTGCACACCATAGCATATTGGTGAGGTGTCACAGTTCAAAGCCACTGAAGGTCCCTTAGTGAAACTCTGGTTGGAAAATAGAAAAGTAGTGTTAGTTTTAAGAAGAAAACTGTACAGTAATTTCTCACTTCACTCTTTCAATAGTTAATTCACTAATGGGGAGTTTGCATAAAGGACTAGCATATGTGCAAGAGCTAAATACTTTCACATAAATTTGTGTCCCATGAACATGTCAACCTCACAAAGGATTTAACTCCTTGTTAAATTCAATGAGTGAATTCTCATTGATCTATATAGGAAACCATATAGGCTTAAAGATTTGTGGATTTCTATTATTTTTCTTATTTGTTCATTTCATTTTTGTGGTGTGTGTGTTAGCTTGTTGTTTTATTTTGTTTTGTTGTTTTTATTTTGTTGGTGGTATCATTGTTTGGGACAGGTTTGCTTTGTAGCCCAGGATAATTCACGCTTGTAATCCTATCTTAGCCTTGAGTGTCAGATTTAAGAATGTGTGTTGCAATGCCCAGACTGGGATTTATTTTTGAAAAAAAAATTACTCTTTTGAGTAATTTAAACATATTGGTCTATTTACTTCATTTCCTATTTGGGTAGCACAGATTTCAAGCAGCTCCTTGCTCACACTGCTGTGCATTTGCTCACACGTTCATTTTGACCACTCTAGCCTCTAGCTCACTGAAATGTGAATCAATTGTTTTCTTAGAGACTGTTTTATTAGTGCTGAGAATCCAGTGTAGATTTTTCTAGGTCATGTTACATAAAGAAATAAAGAATACATCACCAGATAACAGTCACATCGCTGTTTTTTAACTTTCTTAAATTTCAGTATTAATTTGTTTACCGTTATTCTCACAGTGTCGTAGGATTTTCCGAGGCATCAGTAGCCATCAAATCTTTCAAAATTCAAGGGCAGCTTTTAAATCCACACCTGCTGTTAGCTTTGGAGGGTGCCCTTTAGCATTCCAAAGCAGTACCTTTTGATTTAAATGGACATTGGGAACGTTTACTTCTGCATCTCTGAAAATACCTGAACGTCAGATATTCTCAAGGGGAGTGAGGGCATCCAAAATAGGCTCTTGTGTTTGAAATCACTAATGTTTTTGGCTGATTTATTATTATTATTATTACTATTACTATTACTACTTATTTGGTAATAGATTGCTTTCCTTTGGAAGCCTATTTTAATTTTTTTTTTGTTTAATTTTCTCTATGATCCTTATGTATGGGCTCACTTAAAACACTTTTATTTATTTTTATTAACACTAACTTAATGTGCCCTCCCACGCTGAGGGCTCAGTGACTTTCTATGTTCCTGGGTGATAGTCCGAAGCACCGTTAACCTTACGACCTGGGTGATGGTGAGTTATGTTGTGTTAAATTCTTAAGTACTGTCTTCAGTCATAGTTTCAGAACAAGGAGAGGATCAACCTGACCAGCTGGGTGACAGCACTCCACTTCTGTACTGCTCTTAGGGTAGATGGGAAACTTTTTTTTTTTCAGTCCAGTCACCCCATCATTTCTCAGTGTTATGTTGTAATCTCTTTTTTTGTAGTTACTTTATTCTTTCCATTATTTACTTATTTAATCACTTTACAGACTGATCCCAGCCACTCCCTCCTCTTGTCCCAGTCTCACCTTCATGCTCCTCCCTCTACTCATCTCCTCTCCTTCTCTGAGAAGTAGTCCTGCTGTGGCTATAATGCCATGGTGGTTTGGCACCAGATAGTCACAGCAGGACTAAATGTATCTTTTCCCACTGAGGCTTGACAAGGCAGCCCAGGTAGGGGAAAGGGATCTAAAGGCAGGCAACAGAGTCAGAGACAGCCCCTACTTTCATTGTTAAAGGACCCTCATGTTGACCAGGCCCCACATCTGCTACATATATGTAGGGGGTCTAGGTGCAGCACATAAATGTTCTTTCATTGTTGATTTATTCTCTGTATGTCTCAATGGGCCCTGTTTAGTTTACTGTGTAGGTCTTCTTGTGGTGTTCTTGACCCCTCCAGCTCCCTTTATCTTTCCTTTCACACTTCCTCAAGATCACTTACCAGGCTCAGCCTATAGTTTGGCTGTGGGCCTCTGCATCTGTTTACATCAGCTGCTTGATGAAGCATCTCATAAAACAGTTATGCTCATATCTGTAAGCAAAGCAGAGTATTATCAATAGTGACAGGGTTTGGGTCTCTCCCATGTGGTAAGTCCCAAGTTCGGCCAGTCACTGATTTGCCATTCCGTTGATCTCTGCACCATCCTTATCCCTACACTTGTAGGTGAAACAAATTTTGGATCAAAGTTTTTATAGGTGTGTTGGTGTCTGCTTCCCTCCATTGGAAGTCCCACCTGGCTACAGGAGATGGCAACTTCAGGCTCCTTAGCAACCCTGACTCCCACCAGGAGTCTCAGCTAGGGTAACTCCCATAGACTTCTGGGATCCTCCCCTGTCCCAGAGATGCCCCATATTTCCATTCTCTTTCCCAGTCCTCCCCTCCACATACCTGATCCTAACCCATTACCTTTTCATCACCTGTCTCACACAGTTCCTTCCCTTAATCTACTTCATGTGTCTATTTTATTTCCCCTTCTGAGTGAGCATAAAGCATCCTCTCTTGGGCCCTCCTTGGCTTCTTTGGTCTGTGGATTGTAACCTGGTTATCTTGTGGCTAATATTCACTTATAAGTGAGCAGGTACCATGCATGTCTTTCTGGTTATGGGTTACTTCACTCAGTATCACTTTTTCTGGTTCTATCTATATCTTTGTTTTTAATAGCTGAGTAGTATTCCATTGTGTAAATGTACCACATTTTTTTAAAATCCATTTTTCTGTAGAGGGACATCTAGGTTGTTTGCAGCTTCTGGCTATACAAATAAAGCTGCTGGGGAATTCAGAGCACCCACATGGCAGCTCACAACTGTCTGTAACTCCGGTTCTAAGAGATCCGATGCCCTCTCACAGGCAGTTAAAATACCAATGTACGTAAAATAAAAATAAATAAATAAATAAATAAGTTATTAAAAAACAAATAAAGCTGCTGGAAATAGGAGACTTCTAGCTCCAAAGATCAGAAAATCATGTTGTAATCTTAATTCCCTTTATCCCTCTAACACCTCACTTCCTCAGCTGTAAGTCTTTAGGATCAGTGAAAGAGGGAAGGAGAGAGAAAAAGAAGGGGGAGAAAGGGGAAAAAGAACAAGAGTAAGAACAGGCAAGAGATAGACAGATAAAGAAATGGACAGACAAAATGTGTTTATGTGTGTTTTAATCCCTATCACAGTATTAGTGACCAACCAACTGGCTAATTCTAAAGTATATACTTATGTAATAAGCCTCCTTGAAGGGCAAGATAAATTTTACTGTGGCTTATAGGTTAACCTGTTTTTCTTAAGGCTATAGGGTTCTCTTTTGTTGATTTTTCTCTTTGAGCATTTACTCAGTTATCATTATGACTTGTCTTGCTGTTGGACTGCATAAGGGTGAATTGGAATAGCTTTAAGGTTTTATTATTTTAAATTTTTCATTCTATATTCTACTTCTTTAACTGTATTAATTTTATATCTTGGGAATCTTCATTCACTTTATCTCACCTTTATTTCTTTTTTATTTAAGTAAATTGTGTTAATTTTGAGGCAGAAAATAAAATAAATAAAAAAGCTCATAGACTGTGCCTAATCTTAGTAACATGTTTTTAACTAGAGGAATATTTCCCATATCTTCTGTAGTTGTTGATTCAATGAGGTTCAAGCATTTATCTCCTATTAAGTTGCTGGAGTTTGCCTTAGAAACATCCCGAGCTTTCAATTTAGGAATACCCCAAGTTGGTAAGAGGCATTCTTCTCTGAAGCAAACAAAGACTACCTACATGTCTTACCATATTGCTGAATGTAGATTTTTATATTATTATTAGCTATGACAGTGACTGAGTTCCAGAACATTCATGGAAATTATGTATCCAGTGAGGATCTGTAGTTTCAGAAAATACATATTTAGTTGTATTGTAAATACACTTTAGGATGCAGTATGACTACAAATGTTTGCTTTTGTGATATCAACCATTCTTGCTACTGTGTACTTCTTCCCATCTTCTGAAAGAAAACTTTACAAATGATATCTGACAGAATGACAGAAGGAACAACAAAAGACTGCATTTCAATTAATTATTTCCATCGTTTGAATTAAATTAAAGTACTTAGGGGAAATCTTGTCTGCAGAGGTAATGCAGTGCAGTGACAGTCTTGTCTGTCCAGGATCCTTATCGCCTTTGGTCTCCTGCATTTCTTCTGTATCCACATGTCAGGCGGACTTTCTACTGGACTCTCACATTCGCCATGAGTTAGCACTTTTCCTTAACTGTATGCTTACTTTTGACTACTCATGTTCGATATTTAGTCCCAAATAAAGTGTGAAACACTGTTTGGTAGGTTAGTTTCTGTCTAAACATGCAAACACATAACCAAAATGGTAGTGTCCTCTCTTTGAAGGAGTTCACAATTGCTGACAGTTTGACAAGCAGAATAATAATTCTATGAATGGATTCCTCATGCCTTAATATGAATTTGTGGCCATTACATGTTGAGCAATACACTCTTCACAGAGACACTGCTGTGTGGGACCTCTGTGATACACTTTTGTACTACATTATAGCTCTTGTTAAAACTCCTTAAGTATATAAATTAAAATGTGCAACATTCATGCAAATAAAATACCGTTCCACGTAACATTCAAAATGTAATATTAATATTTTGCATACTTAAATTTTTAGGTTTTAATTCTAAGACTGACGCTGCTCAGATTAAAAAATAAATTTTATGTATACTGTTTGCAAATCACACAAGAAAGTATACCCAATTATAAGAAAATGGTGAGTTTGAAAGAGAGGAGGTAATGCTATTCTCTTTTTTGTTAAATAATAGTGGTGCTTTTGAATCATATCAGTAGAAGGGACCAGAGTCATATTCAAAGAAAAAAACTGAAGGCTGGATATAGCAACTGGGTATATGAGGCAAGAGACAGCAGGAAAGGTCCTGCTCTTTGGTCAGGAGCTGCTGTGGCTGGATGTAATCGCTGCAAATTGCCTAGCAATGACACCCTGGTCAAGTTCACTTTCTGACCATCGGTACAGAAGGGCCTGAACTATTTAAATGCTGCTGATTTAGGACCCGAGAAAGGTTAACTTTGATGTAAATTGAAATCAGTAATCTAGAAAGCTAGCAAAACTGATTGACAGCAATCTGAGACCAAGTGGATGAGAATGCTTATTGGGTTTTTTTTTTTTTTTTTTGAGTTTTATTTTGTTGTTTGTTTCTCTGTGAGTGGTGGTGTCCATTTTCAGCGAGAATTAACAGAGGAGTAAAGACAGTCTCCAATTCCCAATTTTTGTTTTAAATACCTACTACTGTATAATATTCAAAAGGTAATATACTTTCTTTGGTAAAGCTTATTTTATGAGAATTGCATTTCCGTTTTTGTCTTTTTAGTATTCATGTTATTATTCTCCTATTTAAGAATGACCTCCATTTGCCATTTTATTTCAGGGCTGCAGCTTCTGTTCCTCCTCTTTGATCTTCTGTCTTATCAGTCACTGTCATGTTGTCACCATCAGAGGTTTCTGCTCCTCCCTGCACAGTGACTGATAATATTTGGTAATGAGAATTCTGACAGCCAATACTTGCTTGTAATCCCTTCCACTTCAGAGAAGGTACATTTTAGAAAGTTACAATTTTACCAGTTTCACAATTTTAAGTGTTGCTGGATTTCCAATGGAATCTTTGACTTCGGCTAACGCTTGATTCGTTACAGGTGCTAGAACTAATTGGCGTGTGCTATTTCCACAGTCTACAACTTCCACATCTAACTTTCCTGGTTTGTTCTTCATGCAAGCAGCACTTTGATTTTGGTTACAAAGAACCTTTTTTTGGTGCTATTGACTTGGTTTCTAGTAGATTCCACTTTTCTCATTTCATGAATCTTCAAAGCACACCACTTCACAACATACGTTGCCTGCTTTGGATTTACAGGCTCGTTAGCTGAAGGGCTTTACTAACTCATGTCCTCAGCTAAGCTGATTGGGTAATGTTGTGAGGGGCAACTGGCCTCCTTGTGCTAATTAAAAGGAATGTGATTTCTATCATCCACGAGCAGGAGAGTGTTTATTTTGGTTCCTTCTAATAAATTAATACATAGCATTCTTAGTGTATGCTATGTTATCATTTGTGTAATATTTTCTCACTGGTTGCGATTTCCTTAAAAGAAGTGTAGTTGCTGGTTACCATTTTGGAAATCGTTATAATTGTGAAGGTTTCATTTGTTTTCGGACTCATTCTACATATTTCACACTCAGAGTACAGAAGTGAGGGAAGTTCAGAGTAACATTGTTAAGAAAATAAAGGACTATCAAATCATTTTTCTTTTTGGTCTTAAGCATGTTAGTTCAGCTTTTGAAACTATAAAAAACTAGATGAAAACAACCCACATTTAAAGCATGAGAGAAACAACACATGAAGATATAATCATTTCCCTAGAGGTTTTCAATCATCATCATCATCATCATCATCATCATCATCATCATCACCCTTGCAAGGCAGGTCTGCCGCTCAGAAACCTTTGTTTCCACATCTTGCCACAACAGTTCTTCTTCAAGGCTCCATTATTCACTCTGTGATCCATGTGTGTGTCTCAGTGACACACACTTGAAAACAGTCAATTCACTGGATAAATAAGGGGGCAATGATTTTAGGCCACGTGCAATTCCAGTTATGCTTGGGATACTAAGCTTTTTTAAAGATTAACATAAAAGTATGCATAATTTTTGTGACATGAAATATCAGAAAATTTCTCAGTGTGTGACTCTTCTATATCTGTAGAAATTGAAAGAAATGTAAGAATGAATATTTGTGCTATTGATCACATGTATCTCCAGTTCTCTCTTTTAGAAAGCTCATGTTAGCAAATAAATTAAACCTGAGTGTTAAAATTAAGGATAATTCATTAATATCCTTGCTATGACATAATCCTTCCCAATTCTAAATTCAACATAATAAAAAACCATCAGATCATAGTTAGCTTTTCACACATTAAAAATCAAACAAGTAATCATATTATTCCTTAAAGCTACAGAAATACCCACCTAGGTGAGTATAGTGCATATCAGTTGTCAACAGACTCTTCTTGAAATATAAATAACGATATTTTGATTATACTCAAATACCTGGTTACAACATCTGAACCAAAACTATCAATTCTAATAAATGGATTACCGTATGGACCATAACAAAGCACATTTTTATTAGCCATGAAAGAAAACAACTTAGAAGCACAGTTCAGCACAACATTTATATGCCTAAGCAAGGTCATGACAAAATTGTGTTTTTTCTGTAGTGAAATTGCTGTTGTCATGAAGAGCACAGTGCTGAAGTAAAGTGAAGAAAGCTCCACTGATACTCATCAACAGCTGTGTTACTTGCTGAAACCTTTATGATTTTTTTTTTGCTAAATATTAAGCATTTATTTTTTTTTCATGGTTCATGTGTGTCTCTTGTGTACATGTGAATATGCTATGTGCAATATGCTTAAATCTCTCTTTTAGAAAGCTCATGTTAGCAAATAAAATGTTTTCATAGCGTGAAGAGAAAATGAACCATACTACAGGCACCCTGAGTGTACACATACCACATGTAACACTGCTTTTAATGTTTAATACAGAAAGTAAAGCTTGGAGGCAAGAAAGACGCCTCAGTGGGCAAAATGCATGATGTGTAAGCATGTGGACCCTCTCTTATCTATGACTATTACTGAGATCAGTCTTGTGCAGGTCTTTTGGAGATAGTGACAGCTACAGTCAGTTCGTAGTCACTTATGTCCAGAAGAATTGTTTTTCCTATTTATCCCCCATTTTCTGGCTCTTGTATTCTTCTCTTTCCTTCATGAAATTTTCTGAACTTTGGAGGGATGATGTAACTGTCACATTGAGCACTCAGTCATTATCTCCCCTCAGCACTTGATCATTTTGAAGGTTTCTATATTAACCACTGTCTATGGTAGGATGAACAATGGCTGGCTGATGAAGGCTGAGCACCGCACCAATGTATACATATAAATATATAGTAAAACAGTGGTAGCAGGTGCCCCTCAGGATCAATGAACTTTTCAGCCATGTCCTTTTCACAAGTTGTAGAGTCGGGCATGAACTCTTTCCAGAAGTGCTAGCTTCAAATCCAACCAGAAAGTGATTGTCTATCCCCCAAATACTTCCTACTCCATTGTGCTAGATGGTATAAGTTACCTACAGGTGATTATTATTGCTCCCAGGTTTCACAGTTGGGTACAATTGTTCTCCATAGAATTCCATGTATCATTTTGGGTATATGAAAGTAGCCAATAGGGAGGAAACTTCCAGCTCAGCCTCAGTTTGATTTCTTTGTGCCCTGTTATCAAAGCACACAGTGTCTTCAACAGGGTCTTATCATTAAGTTCTCATAGATAACAAGAAGACGATCAACAGCCTGTATTGTTTTAGGAACCTCTAGGACCTCCACGGTCAACAACTAATAGGGATATATTCCATACCAGTCATTGGAATTTTTCTGTGTAATAGTCATGGGTTCTGAGGGTCTCCATCCACCAAGAGGGTCTCCATTCAGTCTTTTTATAGCATTTTAATAAGCTTATTGAGTACTAGATTCCATTTGGATTTCTCCCCCATATATACTTAGTTGAATTACCTCACCTTAACGTCTTCTTCCCTAGACCTTTTATCTGCCAGTATTCTTTCCCTCTACTTTCTTTTCACTGCTCAAAGTTTATATTTATGCCTTACATTATTTACTTTTTTTACAATTTATTCATTGTATATCCTGATCATAGCCCCCTCTCTCAAATCCTTCCTTTCCCACCCTCCCTAACTCTTCCCAATCCTCTTCCCCTAGTCCACTGAATCGAGTTCTCCTCCTCTGCCACCTGCCCATAGCTTTTCAAGTCCCATCAGGACTTCCTGGATCCTCTTCCTATGTGGCCTGTCAGGGCTGCATCACCAGGGGCAAGTGATCAAAGAGCAGACAACCAAGTTCATGACAGAGGAAGCCCCTGCTCCCCTTACTCAGGAACCACATGGAGACTGAGCTGCCAATCGCATATATGTGTGCAGGAATCTAGGGCCTCTCCATGCATAGTCCTTTGTTAGTGCCACAGTTTCTGCAGTACACCTTGGATCAGAGGTTTTTAGCTTTGTTGGTTTCCTTGTGGGGCTCCTGTCTCATCTGTGCCCTTCTATCCTCTCCTTCTTCCATAACTCCCTGCCCTCTGCCCAAAGTTTGGCTGTGAATTTCAGCAGCTGCTTCTATGCCATGTTTGGTGGTGCTTTTCAGGGGACCCTTTACAGTAGGTTCCCATCCTGTTTTCTCTTCAACAACTTCTGGTGTCTATCCTTTTCGCCATTCTGAATGAGATTTAAGCATCCTCCCTGGGGTCCTTCTTGTTTAGCTTCTTTAGGGCTGTAGATATTTGCATGGTAACCTTATATTTTATAGCTAACATGTGCTTGTAACTGAGTATATACCATCTGTGTCTTTCTGTTTTGGGGTTACCTCACTAAGAGTGATCTTTTCTAGTTCCATCCATTTGCCTGCAATTGCATGATGTCTTTGTTTTTAATAGCTGAGTAGTATTCCATTGTGTAAATGTGCCACAATTTCTGCATCCATTACTCTACTGAGGGACATCTAGCTTGTTTCCAGATTCTGGCTATTACAAATAAAGCTACTATAAACATAGTTGAGCAAATATCCTTGTTGTATATTTGAGCATCTTTCAAATATCTGTCCAGGAATGGCATAGATTGGTCTTAAGGTAGTACTATTCTGTTTTTTGAGAAATTGCCAGAATGATTGCTCTAACTGGATATCTACATGTGGAAATGCAAATAGACCCATACTTACCATCCTGCACAAAAGTAAAGTCCAAGTGGATCAAACATAAAACCAGACACACTAAATCTGTAAGAAGAAAAACTGTAGAAAAACCTGAGTGCATTGACATAGGAGAGAGCTTCCTAAACAGAACACCAACAGCACAAGCTCTTAGATCAACAATCAATAAATGGGATGTCCTGAAACTAAAAAGCTGTAAAGCAAAGGACAGCCACCAGAATAAAACAACAAACTACAGACTGGGAAAAGTTCTTCACCAACCCTACGTATGACGGAGGGCTGATATCCAGAATATATAAAGAAGTTAAGAAATTAAACACCAACAAACCAAATAATCCAATTAAAAATGGGGTACAGACCTAAACACATAATTCCACACAGAAGAATACGGAATGGCAGAGAAACATTTAAAGAAATGTTCAATGTCCTTAGTCATCAGGGAACGGCAAATCAGAACAACTCTGAGATTCCATTTTACACCTAATCAGAATGGCTAAGATCAAAAACTCAAGTGACAACATATGCTGGAGTGGATATGGAGAAAGGGGAACCCTCCTCCATTGCTGGTGAGAATGTAAAATTTGTTCATTTTCTTTTTTTTTAACAATTTTTTTATTTTTTATTTTTTATTTTTTATTTTTTTTCTTATTAGTTACATTTTATTAACTCTGTATCCCAGTTGTATCCCAATCCCTCATTCCCTCCCAACCCCACCGTCTCTCCCTCCTCTCTGCCCTTCCCCTGAGTCCACTGATGGGGGGGACCTCCTCCCCATTCATCTGACCCTGTTTTATCAGGTCTGCAAAGTCCGCCTCTATGGCCTAACAGGACTGTTCCTCCCTTGGGGGGTGGGGAGGTCAAAGAGTCAGCTACTGAGTTCCTGTTAGAAATAGTCCTTGTTCCCCTTACTATGGGAAACCAATTGGTTACTGAGCTACCACGGGCTACATCCAAGCAGAGGTTATGTTTAGTCTTTAATGCTTTGGATACTAATCCTTTCATAGACGTATAACTGGCAATTTTTTCTTCCATACTTCCATACTGCTTCTGGACTTGGTCAGAAATAGAAGCTCATGTCTTCTTCATCCTCACAGTCTTAGGATACCCATATGGATTGGACCTGTTCAACCCCTGTGCATACAGGCAAAGTCACTGTGAGTTCACATGTGCATCAGTCCTGCTGAGCCTGTTGGTGCCATCCATCCTCTCCAGCTCTTACAACCTTTTTGCCTTTGCTTCCACAGTTTCCTAAGCCCTGAGAGAAGATGTTTGCAAAAGACAAAACATTTAAGACCAGATATTACAAGGTCTTTCTATTAGTTCTCTTCTGCTTTAGGAGGAAGCTTCTCTGATGATGGCTAAACATTACACTGGTCATATTAGTCTTCATGCAACTGAGCCACTTCACCCTGGATATATATATATATATATATATATATATATATATATATATATATCTCCAGATCTACTGATTTACTTGTAAAATTTATGATTTTATTTTTAATAGGTTAGTAACATCCTGTTGTGTAAAATATACCATATTTTCTTTCTTTCTCTTTTTTTTTTTTATTTTTCTGCTGAGGGACATCTAGAGGGTTTCCAATTTCTGACCTTTACAAAGAGAGAAGCAATGAACATGGATGGGCAAATGTTTCTGTAGTAGGATGTAGTAGGATATATAGCAGGACATTGATGTCGATGGATTCCAATCATCATGAAAAACCACTAGACTGATTTCAGTAGTGGTTGTACAACCTTGTACTCCAACAGCAATAATTAAGCGTTCGCCTTTTCGTTCATCCTTGCCAAAGTGTGCTGCCATTTTCTTTCTTGATCTTTCCATTTTTGACCGGTTTAAGATAAAATCTCAAAGCAGATTTGATTCGCATTTCCCTGATTATTAAGGAAGCTGGACATTTTAAAAAAGTGTTTCTAAGCCATTTAAGAATTGTTTTGTTTTGTTTTTTATTACAGTTTATTCACTTTGTATCCCCCATAAGCCCCTCCCTCCTCCCCTCCCAGCCCCACCCTCCCTCCCCCATCTTCTCGCTTGCCCCTTCCAAGTCCACAGATAGGGGAGGTCCTCCTCTCCTTCCTTCTGATCTTAGTCTATCAGATCTCATCAGGAATGGCTGCATTGTCATCTTCTGTGGCCTGGTAGGGCTGCTCTCCCCTCAGGGGTAGGTGATCAAAGAACAGGCCTATCAGATTATGTCAGAGGCAGTCCCTCTTCCCATTACTATAGAACCCACTTGGATACTATGCTCTCATGGACTACATCTGTGCAGGGGTTCTGGGTTATCTCTGTGCATGTTCCTTGGTTGGAATATGAGTCCCCGGGGAGACCCCTATGTTCAAATTTTCTGGTTCTGTTGCTCTCCTTGTGGGGTTCCTGTCCTCTCCAGATTTTACTATTTTCCACTTCTTACTTAAGATTCTATGCACTTTGCCCATCAGTTGGCCTTAAGTCTCAGTGTCTGGTTTTAACAGTTGTTTTTTGAACAACTATCTTTTTACACCTGTACCCTATATATCTGGATTATTTATTTATTTATTCTTGGTATCCAGGATTTTTCTTTAGTTATCTATATATTACATACATCCTCTACTGGATGTGTAATTTGTAAAGATTTTTTCCCATTCTGTAGCCTGCTGCTCTTTTTGAATAATGATGACCTTTGTCATATAGAAGCTTTTCAGTTTCATCAAGTCCCATTCATTAATCATTTTTCTTAGTGCCTATATTTTCACTTTTCTGTTCAGAAAGTCTTCTTTTGTGGCAAGGGTTTTTCACGCTGTCTCTTCTGCCACTTTTCATGTATCTGGTCTTATGTTTAGGTCCTTGATCAACTTAGATGTGTTTTTATGCAGGGTGATAAGTATAGATCCATTTTTGTCTTTCTATATTTAGCCATCCAATTTAATTAGCACCATTTATTTATTGATGATGCTGATTTTTTTGAACAGTATGTGTTTCTGGTTTCAGTATAAAAAGAATCTGGTGTCCATAGGTGTATGAACTTACATATGGGTCTTCAATTTGATTTTATTGATCCACTAAAGTGAAAAATTAAAAAGAAAATGATTTTATAAAAGCATATTATCTACCAAACTTAAAACATGATGAAATATTTAAGCAGACCTGTAGTGAGCAAAAGGATTGAAATAATAAAGAAAAAAATACGTTTAGTTGTGTTGGCAGAATGTCTGTTAGAACCATTTGATTTATGGCACCATTATTTCTACTATTCCTTTGTTTATTTTGTCTCCTACATCTTTCTAATGGTGAGCTTGAGATATTTAAACCACTCATGGGTTATTGGGTTTAGATTAGTGCTTAACTTCATATCTGGTGATTTTTTTTTTTTTTATAAAAGTGAGTCTTCGGTGCATAAATTGTTTAGAATTTTAATCTTGTCCTGATGAATTGTTCCCTTGATCAGTATGAAGTGATCTTCTTTATCTCTCCATACTGAATCTGCTTTGAAATATAACATGTAATTGAGTGTAGAAACGCCTTTACCGACAGGCCTGAGATTTTCCTCCTAAGTGATTCTAGCTATTATCAATCTTATAATCACTATTAATATCATGGGAACCAAATCTGGGTCTTCTACAAGAGCAGCAAGTGTTCTTAAGCATGGAGCTATCATTCCAGCTGAATTATTTTTATGTAGAAACCTCATTAAAAAAATATTTGTGAAATGTTAACATTTTTTTTCCAGAAAACATTCTTCCATGGCCAGGGCAGAGCAATCTGATTTTATGTGAAAACCTTCCTCTATTGAACTAATTTATTGTCAGTTCTTTCTTCATTGACTATGTCCCACCCCCCCCCAAAGCTGCTTCCTGATGTAAGTAATTTACTTACCGCAGAGCCCTTTGAATTTCTCTTTAGGCTGTAGCTTGCTGTTCATTTATTAAAGTATTTACTTCCTGCCTCAAGCGCACAGACTTTATCAAATGTATTTCTATTACTGTCACACTATCTCTTTTCTTAATTAGCCTGGCAAATATCTGCGTAGATACTGAATGTCAGTATAAGTAGCCTTCTCTTGTACTAAGCTCACTTATACTGCTTTGTAGAAAACATCTACAGATGCTGATAGGACGTTTTAACTTAAGTCATGAGGACAAAAAAGGGATCATTCCAGTTGCCGAATATATAACTCAGTGTCAACATGACTCAAGATACTGTATTCTAAGATCACACCTTTGCTTTACCTATCATATAAGCAGTAAAACTATTATAGAGCAAACATATATACACAAAGAGGCAAGGAAAAAAATCCTAAAATTAAGAATGAATTCTAGATTGTGTGAAACATTAAAAAAAAAAAAAGCAAAATTCAAGCAATTTTGGCTTTGTAACATAAGGGATTATTTATATAGCTATGAGAATCCTCAAGAGAGTTTAGCAGCAAAAATTTATCCAAAGTGAAGAAATTGTCAAGATTATTAAAAATGAAAACAAGAATATTTAGTGATAGGTGTGGACAACTGACCCAGGCATGTAAGATTTTGATGAAAACATTGATTATTATCACATATTTACAATTAAGACTCAAAGTCAGACAGCATGCTAAAATAGCAGAATTATAGAGTTTTAAAATATATAGTACATTCTGAAATCAATTTTTATAGAGTCTAAGATTATCAAATTATGATATTTGAGAATTTAAATACGATAAGAACTAATTTAAAAAACCAGCATTGACTGACTTATGACAGATAAAGCCTAATTCTTAATGCCACCCTACTAATCTTGTTAGGCTGAACCCTTTTCTGACTTTACTAATGATACTTTCTAACATACGTCTTAAATTATGGCTATACAATCATAGCCATATTGTCATAAATGGTGACATCTGTGATGTAATGTTTGAAGAGCAGATACTTGGACAAGCTGTCACCCAGGTGTGGCTTACACATGAAGGAATCTGATATCTTACAAGAGGAGCAAGCAAACCATGTCACATACCAAATCAAGCCCTAGCCTGCTTAATTACATGCAGCACAGTACCAGGAGGGATTTTTACAGCTTAAAGTCTTACAAGAAAAATATGAAGAAGAATGTAAACAAAAGCACTCACAAATCCATTAGCATCTCTTATCTGCCTCTGCTTTTTTTCACTGAAAACATTACTGAATGCATCTAATTTTTTATTCTGCCACTTTGTTGAAAGTGTTGGCCATTTATAGTAGTTCGGTGGTTAATGGTTAAATCTTTCAGGTCTCTTATCTATAGTATCATGATATTTGCAAGCAGGGATAATTTGCATCCCTTTAATTCCTATCACTTGTCTAGTTACTCTAGCTAAGGCAGATGACACAGCTAAACCACTCCTGGATATATCTCCAAATTATTCTATGCCTTACTGTAGGGATACTTTCTTCCTTCACTGCTGCTTTATTTGTGATACCTAGGGGGGAAAAAGGAGCCTGTATGGTCAAATGATTGATGGAAAATGGAAACACATCACACATAAATAATACAATATTATTCTGCTGTAAAGAAAAATGAAATCATAAAAATTGCAGGTAAATAGATGAAAACTGGAAAAAAAAGTATAATGAGTGAGGTAACCCAGACCAATAAAGATCATCTTTATATGTTCTCATTCTTACACAGAACCAAATTTAAAATCTTTAGATAAGTGGAGTGTTTATAGAAGCCGTGACTTTATAATGTGATGAAAGGAGACAAGTGATAGAACACTGGTAGTCTGAAGAGGGAAAAAGGAATGATGAATAGAGGATTTAAATGGGGATGAAAGAAATGGGGTATGAGGAAGATAAATAACATAAAGAAGGTTGGAAACAGCTATATTGCAAACTACGACATATGCAAGTTTCTGAAAATTGCATACTAAAACTTTTAAAAAGGAGTTAGCCAACACAGAGAGTTAAAGCTTCTCCCAGAGTGATAGGCTGTCAAACACATCGCTTTTTCAAGTTATTGGTCAGAAGATCTCTAGGGACCCCTAACACAATCCAGGCCATTGTGATTGTATGTAATGGCCACCATATTTCATGGTACAATACCATTCCTGAAGATATCACACCCTTTTGTAACAGGACATAGAGAATCAAGCTGGCACTGACCTGAAAGATTCTTCCCTGCTGGCTCGTTTTCGCAGAATCATAAATTGATACTTAAGCTTCTGGGTAAGAAAATAGTATTATCTAGAAGTGAGCCCTCTAAGGTTGCAACGGTGACAGGCCTGGCAAGATACCCGCAGTGGTGCTAGTTCTAAGACTATGATGGCTGTAACCACCTGCTTTCTGAAGACAGAAAGCAGAAGAGAGCTTAGACCTCTTACTATAAACCTGGCCATGAATCTGGCCGTAGTTATGGAAGTCACATGACCTGAGGGAGAAGCTTCAGTCTGCTAAACGGGCATGGCATCAAGCTAATTTCTAACTATTTACTTTAGACCCATATATTAGTTCATCACAAAAGCTTACTGTTGTAGAGGACAACAGCTAAAACAGAGACTCGTAACAAATTAGGTGCAGAGAATGACGTATTGTGTAGTACTCAGCCCCAAAAGAGACATCTGCATTACCACTCCCCCCAAGGTTCAAGGAACACCAAAGGAGAAGGGAAAGAAAGGTTGTAAAAAGCCAGAGTTAAGTAAAGACAGCTACAAAATAGTGTCTACTGGACATGGCAGGACTATTAGATGCATGAAGCAGAAGTAGCTGTGGCGGCCTATAAATGATTTGCACAAGATAAAGCCACTCAAAGTTCCATCACGAATGAGGTGTTGCTGATGAGGCCCTACCCCTGGGTGGGAATTATTGGTCACTGATGACTATTGGGAAATGGGGAATAGTCTTTTTTTCTTCTTTGTTTGCTTTTTGGAAAGGTGTAACTACTCATATTGCCAATGCTTCGGTATAAAGTCCTAGTTCCATGAATTATAGAGGGAAAAATAAGGAGAGGATGCAAAGGTGGGAGGAGAAAGCTGGGTGTGGTTCAGAAGAGGGATGAAAAAGTGTAGGGTAGATATGCTCGAAATTCATCATATACTGTATGGAATTCTCAAAGAATAGATAAAAGATGATTTTAAAAAACAAGAAAATATATAACTGCTGTTGATAAACATATGGAGTCGAAGAAAGCTATTTTTCACTGGTGGTGGAAGTGTTTGGTGAATTCAGAAGGACAATATCTGTTACTTCCTCAGAATATTGAAAATCAAAAATACTTTATTCCTTGATAATCTTGCTTCCGGTCCTACATCTTCAAAAAGATGAGATCAGCACCCTCTCCAATAACTGTCCATCCCATATCCATTTCAGAGTTACTCTCGAGACACAAGAAAAAAAATACTACCAACAATGAATGGATATAAACAGTGTGGTACACACCACATATATGCATGGTGGGATGTTGCTAAGGTATGCACACTCCATCTGTGATGACCTGAATTAATTTGGAGAAAATGCTCCAGTGCAGAAAGGCAATTACTGAATATCTTACTTGTGGATCCACCTAGGAGGTTATTAGACTGTTAAGGTGATCATAAGTTCATCGGGTCTCGCCTTTGACAGCATTGATGCCCCCCCCCCTTTTTTTTGCTGGCCACAAGTAATGACAGTAGTAAGTGGGAGCAGTAGCTGGTGACTGACTCTAGAGTGACAGACCTCATGTAAAGTTTAGTTATCAGACCCTTTGATCTACAAGTGTTATGACTCCCATGCAGGAATGGAACTTCAGAATTCACATCTTTTAAATAATAACTATTAATTCTTCTTATTATCTTCTCTTTAAGCTTTCCCTACATCCATAGCCCTTTCTTTAAAAGAAAAAAAAAAACTCTGATCAAGACCAACTTGGGGAGGAAAGAGCTTATTTCAGTTTATAGGTTACAGTCCATGAGTGACCGCATGTTGCTTACGGGCTTACTCCCCTGCCTTGCTTCTCCTGGTAGTGCGCCACCCACAATGTTGTGTCAACTCCCACATCCATCAAAAACGACTCACAGATACGCTCACAAGACCATCTGATGGAGGCAAACTTTTAGTTGAGTTTCTCTCTTTCCAGGTGACCCTGGGTTGTGTTCAGTTGTAAGGTATAGCTAATTATGACACCTTTCCCGTGTGTCCTTCTCACAACAAAAGAAGTCTTTACAAAATAATCTACTAAGTCCTGTTAATAGTACCTTATGTGAATGGGTATAGGACCAATGCTGGAGAATGAACAATCTGCCAGTAGCCACACAATAATGTCAGTATTCTTTGTCCCACTACAATTTCTGGGACTGAATCTTTTAGGCAAGTGAGGTATCAGGATTTCTCAGTAGCCAGTGTAATAGCTTACGGGCCTGGCCTATCTGAAGGCTTGGCAGCCCTCTAGAGCTTCTCCAGCTTATTTTTCTAGCTCTTCACGGCCTTCTTTCTTTCTTTGATCCAAATCCCTGTCCTCTCTACTTCCACTACTCCCCTTGCTCTTGCCCTGGTTACTCAAAGCATTCAGCTGACAAGTGCCTGGCTGATACCATTTTTGCAACTCAGTCTGCTCAGTGCTTGGCCATCCCTGTGTCTCTGCCATCACTGTCTCTCTGATGTCTTGGCTGCTTATTTCTTTGTGCTATTGGCTCAACCTACACTGCTCAAACAAGACAAGAAAAAGCGCTTTTTGGGAAATAATATTGTAATCCAAGTTAAGTAGCATAGGACAGCATCTCCCAGCTGACTCACTGAATTAACAGCCTCGTGATAGAAACAGAGGAGAGGGATCTGGACCAATCACAACACCCTAATCCACACATAATTGCATTTGCACCTACCAAGTTTTTCCATCTCAGTAACATCAGCCCTCGGCTAGGAAGTCAGGAAAAGTGCTTGTCTTTTGTTTTGTGTGGAAATGATTAGAGGGATCATCTAAAGTTCATCCAGGCATTTCATAGCAAATATTCTGATACTTACTGCTAAAAACAGCCCTGGCTAAATATGTGCCTTCAGGAACTCAAGCAATCAGCTGAGAACATTGTGTGGAGTGTTCAAACTAGCTCATGCTGCTATAAAGTAATGAGTCCAGGCTGCTGGACTCACAGCCCTTTTTCTCAAGGCAGCCACTGCAGCAAGGGAGTATACAACAGCTACTAGTTGAAGAGTCAAATAGTTTCCATCGACTAAACCAAAAAGGCATATGAGAAGTACTTACAACGAGAATAAGGAACTCCCACCAGCAGTAAGTGATTCCCACAGATTTTAGCTATATTGTGACAAGGTGTAACACCTGCACAGGGTGCCAAGAAGGAATGGATCTCCCACCTCTGTCTCGAAAGACTATGCAGTAGAAGTTAGGTAGCAAGAATAAATCTAGAGATATAACAAAAGAACAATAGCGACGTGTTGTATAATAAGACTTGCTAAGGGAGCTGATTCATTAACTTTATGCAAAAGGAGCTTACTACTGAAGGTAATGGATCTTTGATTTACTTACTTGTAAAAGTCCAGTATCATGTTTATCCAAGATACTATCCAGCTTAATTGCTTAGGTTTGAAAGGAAAGCAGAAGAGTGTTATGAATGGTCACTCTCAGGTTTCTCCTCTAAATATGTCTGCATTCCTTTATGTATTCATCTCTCATTAAGGCCAGCTTGCAGGCCTCATTCTTACTTAACTACTAAGTAATGTGTTGAACATTATTTGTCTTCATTCATTCCTTCCAGTTACAAATGTAATGAAGAATTATCAGTATTTAAACATTTCAGGATTTTGAGCCTTAAGTTCTTTTGTGAAAAATGCCCAGGAAGTAGAAAATATTCCAAATTCTAAATACCTGCAGTCCAGTTCCTGTCTTACCTTTCTGTCTAATCAGGCTTGACGTCCCTGTTTCTTTCAAATGCACCCCTGTCAGAAGTACCTTCATGCAGCCAAATCCAGCTCTCAGTACAGAATTCCTCTTTATTTAACCCACTCAAAACATTTGACACAAGTGAATATTATCTATTATTATTATTTAGCTCTTGCAACATTTTTGATGCCTAAATGCCAGGACAGTATAATCACATCATGTTGTGATTTTTTTTTGTGGAAGATCTTAAGCATTTTCTTGAATCCGTTTCATAACACCTCTACACTTTCATGGATTTCAGTGCTCAGTACCTGTCATTTCCTACCGCCAATATTATGCTATCATAAAGAGCCAAAACATTTATCCCTAGCTCTGAATAACTTATTAAATTTTAGATTATTTTGCATATCTGTTCATACAAAAACCTCCCTAAGATCTGGGAAGAAGGCTCCATTGGCAAAGTGCTGGCTACACAAGGCCAGAATCTCTATAAAGGCACGTGTGGTAGCATACATTTACAAATCTAGTGCTGAAACAGTGACATGGGCAGTAGAGACAGAGACTCATTGGAACCTCTTGCGAGAGCTATCCTGGGATCACCACAGCAAACAACAAATAGGCCCTGCCTCAAACAAGATGGAAGAAAAGGAACATGTACATGGCAAGCATGTACCTGCACACACACACAAACACACACACAAGAGAGAGACAGAGGGAGGGAGTTGCCCTTTAAAGTTTATTAGATATATGAAATCTGACACTTACAGTAAGGGACTTCTTAATATTTTCTGTAAACCAACTCATCCCATAGTCTTCCGAATCTTAGACATTAAGACCACAATTAGAGAGTAATTCATAACTCATGGCATTAGCTAACACCCCATACCCAGCTGTCCATTAATCCCTTCAGATGCCTCCATAATTTAACCTTTAATTTAAAACCTTCATGATTGGTGCTAAATCACGCTATAGAGGCTACATTCTTCAATAACATGCTGGGTCACATAGCATTTGATAAAGGTTATTAAGCAAGTTATAAATATTATGAAAATGTATTGTGAAATAATTATACAAATGCAAACTTATTAAGGAATCACAAGAATAACGAATATTAATGTATTGAGCTGAATGGCCCAAATCACATTAATTATCAAACTGAAGACCTGTCTTTAATTTTAAAGATTATTTGTACTTTTTTAAGGCATCACTAAATTGGAAATTAGACAATATAATATAAATATTATAATATAATATAATAAGACAATATAAATGTAGACAATATAATAACTCTATGCTAGATTAGAAGAACTTAGTTATTTTTTTTTATAAACAATGGGAGACAAGAATACAATTCTGTGTGGGTTATAAGTCATACCAGAGCAACCCCTGAAAACTAATGACGTTCTGATTCAAATTCCCACTTTTCCACAGTTCTTCTTTCTGCTATTCACAGTCCCTAGTGCTACCACCATCTGTACTGTCCTTTTAGTATTTTTGATGAAATGAATTCAAGGCCAACACACCAAATTTTGCTTTGAAAATCTTTAGACTCACCCACTCCAGTCAGCCTGTAGAGTTTGTTCACAGTTCTTAGTCTTCCAGATTTCCTTATATGGATTTGTTTGCACACACGTTCACAAAAGAGCTGCTTCCTGTCTGTGTCTTACTTAGGCTTGCTTTTAGTTGTATCTCTTCCTGGATCAATGATCCAACCTTAACAGTAGGGACCAATCAAAATGGTTTTATAGAGCATGGATGATGGCTTAGAGCTAAGTCAACAACAAAGTAAGTTTCCTGGATTCTGGGCTCTGGTTCCAAGGAATAAAATGTACAGACTTATCGTAGTGACTTTTCCGTGGATCTGGGAACTTCCCGTTCCTGCTGAGATAGGAGTCCCTGTTTTCTGAACAAGCTTACTTACTGATAATGAGTACTATCCTATTCAGTTTACAGGTCTTCAAGATTCTCATTTTGCAATAAGCATTAAGAAAACATTAAAACAAGGTTTTAGAGGATATTAAGAATAAATATTGGATTTTTGACTGATTTTTAAAAATTCCTTAAAAATAGTTGAATTGCATTTATAAATTTTAATTATATTACCTCAAACATCTCAGTTTTAAATGGAATATTCATATCATTTTCCTTTTTATTACCAGATGATGAAAATGAAAATTGCTACCACACACACACACACACACACACACACACACACATATATACATGCATATTATATATTTTAGTCATATTCTTAATCTCTGATACCTTTCTCTTTTCTAACTCTGACACCTTCTAACTTCCACATTCCCAAAAAATCTCCCCACATCTGAATTCCGTAAAAGAAAAACTAAAACATGGCCTTCTGAGTTTGAAATATTTAACATCTTCAGTCTGTTTTTCTTCCCATAACATAATGTTATTATTTTTGAGAGTAAACAATTATAAAATAAATCTAGTTTTCAGACCGCTGGTATATTTATTGATTGGATTACTTGTTCTTTTGTTAGTTTTTCTTCATGTATTCAGAATATTAATCCCTCATTAAATCAATAAGTGAACATTTCCAATCCATTCTGTAGCCTATCAGTTCACTCTATTAATTATTTCTTTTATTGTACAATATAATCTTAGTTTGACAAATCCCCACTTATAAATTATTATTTTCTGGGCTATCAAAATATTATTATAAGAATATTGAAGTGTTTTTCTATTTTCTCTAATTATTTTAAAGTTGGAATCTTGTATTAATAAGTTTTTCATTAAATTTAAATTGGTTTTTATACTGGATGGCAGGCAGGGATACACTATTGATCTGTCAGATGAAAATATCCACATTTTGCAGCATCACTTCTTGAAATGAATTTTGTTTCTCTCTATATAAATATATCTTATTATATATATATATATATATATATATACTATTAATATGTTTCTTAATATATATGAGTGTGTGTATGTGTGCATCTTCATGCACATCATTTGTTAAGAATCACACAATGTAGTCAAAGGTGTATTCTGACCATTTCTGTTTTATCTCTTTTGATCTGCTTATTTTGTTTTGATAATGTGGCTGTGGGGCTGGAGAAATAGCTCAGAGGTTAAGAGCACTGACTGCTCTTCCAGAGGACCCAGGTTCAATTACCAGCACCCACATGGCAGCTCACAACTATGTGTTCAGTTCCACGTGGTCTACTGCTCTCTACTGGCCTCCTTGGACACTGCCTGCACATGCAGTCAAAATACTCATGCACATAAAATAAAAATAAAATCTTTAAAGTTACTATTGATAATGTTGCTGTGAACAGTAGTCTGAAGATGAGTATGTGATAGCTCAGGCATTGCACTTTTTCTCAGAAATGTTTTTATTAATTATCTTGATGTGAATCTTGTGACTCTTAAAATTTTCTTGGAAGAGTTCCATAGCAATATTGATGAATATTGAGATACATCAAGAAATTACTTTTAAGAATGTCACCATTTAAACAAATTAATGATATTATTTGCAACTTACTCATTTTTATAAGTATCCATTTTATTTTGCTTGTTATTGTGTTTTTGGTCTGTTGAGGGTTTGAGAACTAGACTAAATAAGAGTATAAGGGTAGATAGACACCCATTTCTTGTTTCTGATTTTATATGAAATACTTGAGGGTTCCCCATTCAATATTTTGTTGTCTGTTGATTTATCCTATACAACATTTATTATGTGATTTCTATTTTTTATTTTATTCATGCAATACATGTTTTACTTATATTCTATTGACTCTGTTTTTGATTTTGATCCATCTTTGCATTTCTGTTATAAAACCTACTTCATCATGGTGCATATATTTGTAATGTGTTTTTCAATTAAGTTTACAGATATTGTTTTTGAAGATTTTGATGTGTATGTTCAAGAAATGGTTTATAAATTTCCTTTTTTTGTGTACATACCTGGGTTTTATACCAGGGCAGTTCTAGTTTGGTAGATTGAATTTCTAACTGTTCATTTTATTTTATGAAGTATTTGGACCAGCATTTATATTACTGCCTATTTAAAAGGATGGCAGAATTTACCAAGAAAACTGTTGAGTCTTAAAGTTTTTGTTATGGGAGGTATGATTGCTTCACAGTCATTACTAATTATAGACCTGTTAAAGTTCCTTTGTAGTTGCTTGATTCGTCTTTTATAGATAACAAATGCCTTGAAACGTATCTATTTATTCTACAATTTTTAATTTACTTTGGGCATAATTACATTGTAGAGAATCACAATGACACAAACACAGAGGAGTACAAAACAATGAAAAGCAGAAATTAAAGGCAGGCCATTATCTCTTCCTTTTCAAGGAAATGGAGGATGGATCTTCATTGTTCTATCCCCAGGCTTGTCATTTTACATTTTACTTGATGTGGAGGACATTCTGAATTCTTTTTAATTTATGAGATTCTAATTCAATTATCTTTCTCCTTTCCCTTTACCCCTCAAACCTTCTCAGGCATCCCTTTCTGCTCCTTTTCAAATTCATGATCCCCTTTTTCATTGTTATTACATGCGCACACATACATGTATACACATATGTATTCCTAAATGTAACATGTTCAGTCCAGCTAATAAAACCTGTATATATGTTTTCAGGGGAGACCAAAGATGAGCCCAAAATTTCAATATTGGCATCAACTTAGAGGGCAATCAACAGCTTTCTGCTTGTACTTAAGACCCACTCAGCTGGGCATGATGATTACATACCTGTAATCCCAGCACTTGGGGGGCGGGGAAGGGGCAGGTGGGTCTCTGTGAGTTCCAACCCAGCCTGTTCTACACATCGAGTACAGGACAGCTAACAGCTAAGTTAAACCCCGTCTTGACAAAACAAAGCAAAACAAAACAAAACAAAATAAAACAACAACAACAACAAAAACAGCAGTCAGCAAAAGGGAAATCATTGCCTGGAAATGGAAACCTGGCTAAGTACTCAGTGTTACTGAAGTCATGGTTATTGAAGAAGAATAAAGAATCAGTAATTTGCTAAACCAGCATAATCCCTAACATTAATTTATAAACATTTGTGCTTATACCCACAGCAAAGTGTAGTCTTCATACTTAATCAAGGGAAACTTCCCTTTTCATAAGATAGACATCACTATAGAAAACCTCAACCAGAGTTGCGGTGTCCAGTAACAGTAAATACATCTACAAAACACCTACAGATCAGGAGACATTGCAGAAGGGAAGGCAGAAATATTAACAACAACAACAACAACATAAAACCAGCCAACCAAACAACCAAACAAACAACAAACCCAGAAGATTAAAGATTTTACTGTGAGACAGTGTCTCCTACTACTATCAGAAGTGACACCTATAAGGTGTCACCAACACGATTGCCAAAAATGAGGTGAACAAGGACAGCATCAAGAACTATGCCAAAATGCACGGAGAAAGCACATGGGCCTAAATCTAAACCACAGGCAACTGAAGAAAGCTGGAAATGAAAGAGGTGACCCCCCCAAAGCATACTAGTTTGATGTATCTTTGTGACTGTTGATATTGAAAACCCTCAAATGAAAGCAAATTTCACTGATAGAATGAGCACAAACACAGTTTTACTGAATTCACTGAGGAAGCTACTACCCCTATTAGTATTTCCAGTCATCTTCAAACGACTGATCTATTTCATCTTAGATTTCAAGCTGAGCGCCTAATATTGGGCATCGTGCTTTTTTTTTTTACAAACCTACAGATCAGTAGTTTTGGATTTCATCAAGTCTGTGTCTAGTATTTGCTGTTGCAGCCCTGTTTTATCACACCACAAACTCCAAGTCTTCTGTGCAGAAATGCCCCTCATGGCTTCTTGAGACTTGGTGCAGGGCTGGGGTGGAGGAAAAAGTGTCTAGTGTCTGCTGCTTGTCATGATTGTCCATGAATGTACTTTTACATGTGGGAAAAAAGAAATACATTTTCTAGAAGGTTTTAATTTTCTAAACAAAGTAAAATGAAACTGATATAGCTTTTTCTATTACAAACAGTATAATTTACTATTAATTGTATAAAAAAAAATAATGTGCCCTACATACACCTGAAAAGGCTTCTTCAGTCTTCTTTTTCCATTAAAAACAAATTGTATACATTGTTCAGGTATAGAAATACTAGATCAAGCGTATTAGCACTAGGAAATTAATCAATAATATTAATACAAAGGAAATATTAAAAAGAAGAAAACAAGGAAACAATTAACAAATTATTAAGTTATAACTGGCCAAGAAATGCCTTGCCAAATTTTATAAGGATGAAATAGAATGCTTTTTTTTACAGTCTTTAATCAGTTTAACATAAATGAGAGTCATCATCAAAGTAGAAATTATGATTCCTGACAAGGAATTTAAAATGACAATTATTTTATGATATACATATGTAACACTTTACATAAATATTAAAATCTTCTAGAAAGGAAAAGTTTTAACTATTAATTAGACACATTTTATATGGCTTTTTATTTTAATGCTATGTTCAACTATAACTGTTGAATCCATTAAATCCAAAACAACTTAAAATGTAAGTTCTGACTTTCATGCTGCATAGAGGAGAACCAGATATTTGATGACAAGTTTTATACATAATCAGTTATGTGGACTTTCAGAATCCTCTTCTCTTTATTCAGGATATTGTTCTAACAGTGGTTTTAATTTGCAGAAACTGTAAGGATCAGTATTTAAGAAGTATGAGAACACAGTTCTTATCAGTATCATAGTTCTATTCTAGCGCCTGAACATATAGCCAGATTCAAAGGCATATATACAGTCAGTTTCTAATTTCATTTATCACAGTATGTTAGCATGCTAATTCTAGACAAAACTTTGGGGAATCTGGTTCTTAAAGTTATCTCGATAAAAAGATAGAACTTGCTATTCTATAAACTCACTCCACATTGTATTACTTCAGGAAAAATACCAGAAAACTTCAGAACTCATTCTTAATATAGTTTGACAAATATATGCCAAGTACTGTTCTAAAATTAACGCACACAGCTTTGAAACACATTTATAACTTTTCAAAATACCTTAATATCTACTAATTATTGCATCAGTAACATGATATTAAAAATCACCTACTACCCAGGTTCAACTTTAATTTTCACCTTCAAATCCAGTGTGGAATTAGTCATTCAGACAGCCACATAAAGGAGAAATTACAGAATTATTTTCTCGAACACAGTGCAGCAGACAAGGAGTAGTAGGAGTGCTGTGAAGAGATGAAATGTAATCTAACAAATTTGTTTCCAAATGACTATTTGCTTGTATTCCTAGAAAAAAATCAATAGGAGCTTTTAAATACTCCCCACCCACAACCCCATAAATGTAAGGCTATTTGAAGAACTATATAAGCAGCGGATTTCGAAGAACAAAAGCAGCACTTTAAATTTTCGGTGACAAAATATTGCCCTAGATAAACAATAATGAGAAAAATGTAAAAGAACACACTGGACTTAAAGTTGAGCAGATCATGTTGTCGTTCATCTTGGCATATCATAAACCCCTGGATGCTGAAGAAAGGCTCTGAAGGAAGTGGGGCGCTCTGGATCCCGACAGATGCTAATCACTCCTTCTCTTGGGGGAACATCCATTTCTTTTGTGTGTTATTTTCCTTAATCTTTAGTGGTTCAGTGAATGAAAGAAGAATGAGAAAGGAACCCTAGCTTGAAGGAGTGCTTTCATCACACACCTCAGCCGCTCATCGCAGGAGCAGTTTAATAGATGGGACATATCAGACCTTCACCTTCACTTTGATTTGAGTTCAACAGCCCGGGAACACTTTACAAATCAAATCGTATCAAATATTAAAAGGATTTTGATGCTAACAAGATCTGCAAACCTCCTGAGGTCAGAGTAAGTGCAGCGATGTATTAATAGAGCGCTGTGACTGCTCCTGTAACACAGATAGGGAAATTGGGAAACATAACACTTAGGCGACTCAGCTCAGTCCCATGTAAGCTGAGTGACTGCTTGTAAGACAATTTCAGCAGACTCACTCTAAGCCGAGGTACCCATGTGTTCAAAGTTCTTTCTGAGCTATTTCACTCTGAACAAGTTTATAATCTTCGCTGTGCTGTTTCCCGTGCCTACTGTCTTCCCAGGCCACTCTCAACGGCTTTGAACATACCGTATGTGCTTTAGCCTTGAGAACTTGGATCCAACTGTTTCTTTTTTACCTAAAAGTCCCTCTATTGCTTACATAAATCTAACGTTTAATTGCTTACTACATTCAGTACTTTCAGGAATCCAGGCACCAGGAATCCAATGTTCAAGCAAAGAGAGATCCAACACAAGTTGATGATTACAGAAAAAAATTTAAAAAAGAAATACCCATGAGAGAAAATAGAAAGTAGGAGACTATTCAAAGAAGAAATATGTTGTGTCTCTGATAGGCAAACAATTCTCCAAATTCAAGCAAGCTTAGGACCATATTTCTAGAACAAATGAAAGATATGAGAGTGGAGATGGGTCCAGAAATTCTTCCCATTGTTATTTTGCCTATCTTTTGTGGAATGTGTTTTGTTATTCTATTATATTGCACTTCTTCCAATTTTCAAAGTATTATGCTCTTTAGATAGTTGTTTTCAGGAAAAAGAATATAATACTTTTAGAGTCTGGAATGGCATCAACAAGCCTGAACATAAACAACAAAATGGACCTTAGTTTATTTTTTATCCATTAATTTTAAGTAGATCTTTCCAGATCATTTGTCAACAATGATCACTTTAATACTGACTTATCTCAGTGTCATACAAAATCATCAGGAATCCAAATAGAAGAAGAGGGCAGTCACTGACACTTGAACAACAAATTGTTTTAAAATGATGGGTATCATAATTTCATATATCAACATATTTCAATATAAGCAATATGAGCATAATAACATTTCTCACTAAAGTAGCGACTGGGACAACATCTATGTGCAACTATCAATGAAAATACAGCAATTTTGTTTGCAGTTTTATATATCAGGAAATCAAATATCGTGTAGTTATTAATTTTACTCCAGAATGACTATAAAGATTGGAGAGATAGCTGAAGGCTTAAGACTCTTTCTTCTACAAACATTAGTCAAGAATTCAGATACCAGTGCTAACATCAAAGTTACATGTGGCCACATACAAACTTGGATGCCCAAAATTAGGGGTAGGAGAAAGGGAAGGGCAGATAGGAAGACTACTGAGACTTGCTGCCTGCTAAACTACCAGAGAAAAGGCTGCTCTAGGTTCAGTAAGATAACCTGCCTCAAAGGAATAAGGCAAGACCGGTGGACACACAAGGCCTTTCCATGACCTCTGTGTGCAGGTACAGGCAGGTGTACCTGCTTACACATGCACAGATAAATGACTTCCCAGCCCCCCACAGTAATCCTAAGCCAAGATAGCACCCAAGAAATATACCCACCCGAGGAAGGCAACTCTTCGGTTGAGGGTCCCTCTCCTCAGGTGTCCTTAATTTGCATCCAGTTCACAAAATTAACTCACACAGCTTAGCTGTGCCAAGTATCATGTGGAGTCTTAGGGATGCCAACTTGGGTCTTCATGATGACAACACAGATACATCAGCATTTAAGATATTTTCTAACGCCTCCCTCCCCACACTTCATAGCCACTTGACATATGTAACTGTGGAATTTTGACGATTTTAAAGTTTTGGGTGTTTTTTAATCTAATTTTTCATGTAAGCTTCCCACTCCGACTGGAGAGAATGATGCTCTTGGGAAATCCACGTGTTATGCCATTGCAGTAGTTCTTCCTCTGAAAAGCAACATAAGCGAGGAGGTAAGGCTTTGCAGGGCCATGGAGGACCCCTAAATGATTTTGACCTTTAGAGAGGATAAAACAGGGAGATTGTAAAGTATGTGCTGTGGTAGGAACTGTCCTAATATCTGTCATGCAGCATTTCAGAGTCACCTGCCTGGAACAGAGACCTGCAGAGAGGTTTTGCAGGAAGGAAAGAAAGAAAGAAAGAAAGAAAGAAAGAAAGAAAGAAAGAAAGAAAGAAAGAAAGAAAGAAAGAAAGAAAGAAAGAAAGAAAAGGAAAGAAAGAAAGAAAGCTTTCTGGGTAGGTGTATCTATTTATTCTTTGCTTGCTTATCTATCTATCTATTTTTATTTATTTTTAGGGGAGAGAAATTGTTCAGGTTTAAAACAAGATAAAATGTCAACTTCCATTAAATGAGAAGCTAGTGAGGGCTGGGAGGTTCAGATTGGTACCTGTAAATTGTAAGTGTGTCTTATTTCACTTGTTGGACCCAGATCTTTATATTTAATGTAGAGCAATAAAATAAAAAGATTTGTGAAAAACAAGCATGTCCCCTTAGATTGAGATAATCTCCAATGAGGAATATTAAATTTAAAATTGGGGAGATACATATTAATAATGCATAAGAAGAGAGTGAACAGTATTTACAGTTATGAAGTGAAAGTACATCACACCCAAAAGCAGAAAAAGCATGGGCTACCATCTTTTTTTCACTTTTAGTATTATTATTACCATTATTAATTATTATTATTTATTATGTACAATTTATTTACTTTATATCTCAGTTGTAGCCCCCTTTCTCATCTCCTCCTGGTCCCACCATCCCTCCCTCTTCCTCCCCTACCCCTCTCCCCTAGTCCACTGATAGGGAAAGTCCTCCTCCCCTACTGTATGACCCTAGCCTAGCAGGTCCCATCAGGACTGCCTGGATCCTCTTTCTCTGTGAGCTGGCTATGTCACCTCATCAGGCAGAAGTGATCAAGGAGTAGGTAACCGGGTTCATGTCAGAGACTGTCTCTTCTCCCCTTACTAGAGGACCCACATCGAGATTGAGCTGTCAATGGGCTATATCTGAGCAGGGGGTCTAGGTCCTTTCTCTATGTATCATGTTTGGTTGATGCATCAGTCTCTACAGTTCACACCCCAGCACCCTGGCCCTGCTATTCTTTTGGCTTTGTTGGACTCCTTGTGCAACTCCTGTCCCCTCTGGGTTCTTTTATCCCCCCTTCCATAAGACTGTCTACACTCTGTCTAAAGTTTGGCTGTGAGTTTCTGCACCTGCTTTGATCCCTTGCTGGTTGGCTATCATCTTTGAAGAAAACTTTCTATATGCAAATTTGACAGGTATAAGTTTAGATAAAAATAGAAATGAAGATGCTGGCTTTAGGGCTTTAGAGCAAGCTACCCACGGCAGAACATTTTATTTAGCCCATCTGTGATCTCACATCAACTCAAGAAGAGTTGATTTCTTTATTTGATTTATAAAGTTAATTCTCCATGTAATAACACAAATGCCATATGAAATTGTTATAGTTTATTTATAAACTCTCATGCTTATTTAGATATATTACGTTATAGAAAAATAAATTTTAAATCATGAAACAATGCCATTTATTTTGTTGCTGTTTTCTTTTTAACTCCAAATCTTGAAAAATGCATCTGACATGTTTGCTTACTGAGATATAATATTTTGATCTTCAGTGAGGACACTTTTCTTAGTACCACAAAATTAAATAGGAGAATATGTCTAAATATATTTAGTTATATGCATAAACATAAAGAATATGCTTTTAATTTTATCTTAAATAATTAGATTAAAATAATCATGCAACAAATGAAACAAGACTGGAGATACTAATTTAAAAACTTAACTGCACATTTAAAATTTAAAATTTTATGTAGATAATGACCTAAATTCAAAACACAGAAGTCAGAAGATATAAAATGAAGTGTGTTTTATTGGGCTTTCCTTTATGCTCTTTCAAAAATAGCTTTGTGTTGGGTATGCAGGAGGATATGGGGTAGAGAATTCTTTACATTGCAAACATAGTCCTATATCAGTATTTTTAACACTTTTAGCATTGTTGGAGAAAAAATTATTTATTTTCTAAATCATAAGAATAACTGAAAAGAAGTTAAATTTTGTTGATATTTTTGATAGCCTGAAAGTTACCATACCTAAGGCATACATGTAAAAATCCCTTTTTCATTTTATAGTTCTAGTCTTATGAGTTGTGTGTTCACTGCTTTAGACCACTAGTGAGACTTGGCAGACATTGCTCATCTCGGATTTGTGGTTATTGTTTTTCTTTAGTCTTAATTCCTTTATTTACATTTTAAAGGAAAGTAATTAAAATTGTTCTTCTGATGAATGATGAAGAGCTTGCCAATTAAATATGCTAATTACCAAAGTGAATTCTGAAGTGTGGATGCAGGCACATCACTCTAGGTAGGTTAGGAAATAGGTCAAAGTCTAAAATGTGATATTTGTTGTATGTTTGCTAATTAAAAATCCATTAAGAAGAGATGCACTTGAATTTAAACAATGGCTTCATTTGATAACTGAGGGAGTTTAATCTTCAGAATATGATTGACAAAGGGAACTACATTTTTTAACAGTCTTAACTAAATTATTACAGGCTGTGGAGGACTGATTCTTCATTATCTCACCCTTTAAATTCAATTCCCTCTGATTAGCTGATTTTGATTTAAGATGTTATTTTCTGACAAGTACCACTGGTGGCATTGTTTCCATTAATTAGAAGGCAGAGTATCAAAAAAAATACATGAGTATTTTTAATAGCCTGTTTTATTTTACAGATAATAGGGACTATACTTATGAAATATCAACTTTATTATTTTAATGTGCTTAATGATGTTATATATTTTTTATGAAGTATTTTCTATAGAATGATTCTGAAGTATCTTCAGAACATATTGATAAATTAAAAAGGAATGAAATGAAAAACACTTAAGGGAAAGAGCACTAAAAGCTAATATTTTTGAAGATGTTCTAAGGAAGTTATACATATGCATTATATATATATATATATATTAATACTATGTTTTGATATTGAGAAATCAGTAGTGTTATGTGATACTTAGCCTTAGCTAACACAATTGCAGAAGGTCTGTACAGGAACGTGTGTGTGTGTGTGTGTGTGTGTGTGTGTGTGTCTGTGTTTCATCATTACAAATCTTTTTTACATAAAAGTCTTTTACATCACATTTTATATTAGCACACGTAGTAATGAGCTTAGCTATGAATTTTCACATACAGCTTTCCAATTTTTATTTTTTTTAAGAGAGGATTTCTCTGCGTAGCCTTGGCTGTCTTGGACATGCTTTGTAGACCAGGTTGGCCTTGAGCTCACAGAGATTCTCCGGCATCTGCCTCCCTCTGTGGGGCGATTACAGGCATGCAGCACCGGAACAGGCTTCATACATACATGTTAATCCATTTTAAAAAATTGACTACATCTGCCCTACTGCCTTCCTTTGTCTCACCTATTTCCTTTCCTCAAATAGGACCATTTCTACTTTCTGTTACATGTATTCTGGCACTTTTTCATTAGTGATGAATAACAAATTCACTCAAAATATATTAGCTCTTGATAGACTAAGATCAGAAAGGAGAGGAGAACCTCCCCTATCAGTGGACTTGGGGAGTGGCATGCATGCAGAAAGAGGAGGGAGGGGCCTATGGGGGATACAAAATGCATAAAGTGTAATTAATAAAAAATTAAAAAAACATATGCAAAAGGCCATAAAAATAAAAGAGTAAATAAACTATTATTGATATAAAAATAAAAATAAAGTTTTGTCTGCAAGTGATCTGCAATTGGCCTAACTTAACAATTGTTTCATTGTATGAAAGTACAAAAGCAGCATGTATTCAGTTGACACTTACTATGAAGCTTGTAGTTTTCTCATTTCCCTGGCTGATGATGTGCAGCATAGCACTGTCTCATGATGCTACCAGATGCAATGAGCCATAATTCCCACTCAGGCAGCATTCATAAAATCAGATAGGCAGTCTTGTATAAGGCACTGTGTTGCTATGCCATGATGTTTGTCAGGATGAAGGCATCAATGTATTTTTGTCTTACAATGTCCTGAACTTCTTACAGACTTAATAGCAACAAAGCCTTTAGAAATCTAGGCTCATCTGTGTGCTGGATTACTGTTCTGAGACCACCTGGAGGACTAGTGATGTTATTCATGGAGATCAAGTAATGAAAAGGTGTTCCAAAGACAAATCTACTTTTCTCTTTGCTCTTGAAATTATGCCATTATAGTAAAATCCATCCTAATAACATGAATATTTTATGTTCCAATTTGAAATTCTACACATAGTCAAACCTGACTGATGAATTAAGTACATACCATTTAGAAAGCCAACCCAGAAAAATATAAATTTTCCGTAAATTATGGAATACGAAAATGTTGTAACACCCACAAGAGATTCCAAGCAAACATTTGTTTAAAGAAAATGGTTTCTAAGAACTTTCAGTGTGAATTAAATAAGCTCCTAGAGTCTTGAAGTGGTAATGAATATTCAAGCATTTAGTATACACATACCTACCTGTGCTCATGAAAATGCTTAGTCTATACTTGGCAGTGCAGAAGTTGAGGGGCTAGCCAGGAAATGGGGGAATCATTCAGTGAAGCAGTTACAGAACTCCTGTTATGGTCACTCCTGTTCCTTACTGCTTTTCATTGCAAATTTAATGACTCACATAAAGCTAAATGCTTTGAAATAATCTTCTCAGAAGCTATCAGATAGTTTTATTAAATAATCAATTGCAACCTAGCAATTTAATGGAATGTTGAAAAAGCTTTCACATGGAAATCAATCTTAGCAAATTTTTTTTTAAAAAAGAAAAACTGTGTTCCAACCTACTACTGTGAAGATAAAAGCAATAAAGCCAAGTTTCGCTTGCTATGTCTTCCCCACTGTGACTAAGGAAATACAGATGTGTAAGGGGTGCTGTGATGCCAGCAATGAGCTCATAAATCTCCATTCGTTCACCTTATAGAAGATGGCACACTATATGAAAAATCACTACACAACTGACCTTTATTAGAGGTACTTCTTCACTCATACAAGTAGTGTTGATTGATTTTTCTTTTATACTTTGCACCTTGTATTACTTATTTGCTCAACATTCATAGGATATTGGAAATACAGTAAATGTAATATAAGGCATCTTTGGTGACTTGAAGTATATGGTTTCAGCTACTGATTTCCAATATTGAATACTTCTATGGAAGCATTTGTCTTTCCAGTGATTGGAGAAACCCCCAAAATCCACCAAACTCTTTGTAAAACGCTTATGTTTGTTTTTCTTATGGGGCATTATACCGTGTAACATTGAACACCATTTTTATATCGTCTGTGTGAATACATATGTGTTGTGTGTGTTTGCGGGTCATGCAAGGGGTATGTATGCTATAGGGGGCTGTGTGGGAGTCAAAGATAATTTTGTGGAGTTGGTTCTTCCCTGACATCTTTACAAGGGATTCTGAAGATAAAACTGAAATCAGAAGACATGCAAACAAGCACATTTATCCAATGAGTCACCTTGACAACCTGAAAACTATGTTCTTAATTTTGACTTCAAGTGATAAACTGTGTTGATAGTTTTATTTGCTATAAATATTTTAATAGATCTTGTATACAATACATTTTCAGTATCTAGGTGCTCAATATATGTGTCTGTTTTCTTAACTGTGAAGGCTACCTTACAGACATACCTTTGGAATGCTATAATTTGTTTGAATAAATGACACTTTAGTAATATGCTAAAATTATTTGCAAGCAAGATAAGAAAACAAGATAAGTCTTGTAAAAAGTAGAATCCTATGGATTTCCATATCTATATAACAGAGAATGCTTATGTGGCTGCTATTTTTAAGTCTTCAGCATGTGTAGACATGTAAACACAGATATGGTGAGGAATTGCTGATTCATGAAAGTCAGGCATAGCTACCAAAAGACTATTTTTTGCTCAAGCCTAGGCCTTTTTTGTCATTCATATAGAACATAGATATTATTTATGACACATTCATATTATTTACTTAAACATGCTATCTGCATATTTATGTTGCTGACCATTGAGAAGTTAATTCTAAAGAATTGTGTAACAGTCCAACTTCAGTCAGAAGCATCCTGCATACACCTGTAGGCACTGTAGCGCCCAGAGAACTTACCAGTGTGGTATTCCTCTAGGAACTCACTCTCTTTGAAGGTCTAGTTCCGTGTTTTATTCCATTTCTTCTCAACATTGACATATTTCAATATCACTGGAAATACTTACTAAAATGCAGATTTACAGAGCTTAGCTCTATAATTCCTGAATCAATAGATCATAGCAAGGCCTGAGAATATTCGTTTTCATCAAGTTACTAGTTGTTTCTAATGGATGGCCCTCCAGATAGATAGACCTATTTGGCAATGCTGTATTTTTCTTCTGTAGTGAATGTACGGAGTCCAGGACATACCCAATTCTGTTAATGAGGTTATTTCCAAAGAGGGCTTTGAACATGTTGAAGGAAAAAATAACTTGAACCAAAACACCGTTAACTCATTTGTATTCTTGAACATTACATATAATTAATATATACAAAAATATATTTGAAATATCCATTAGACACAGATGGCCATTGGCTCATGATAGTTAATCTTAGAACTTTTAAATTTACAAGGATGCAAAATAAATAAGGTAATAAGCCATGTTTTTAAACTTTAAATTTCTGATTTTTTTTCTAGGCTCGCAGTATGAAGTATAATACCCTCTGGTGATGCTGGACAGTGTCAGAGAGACAGAGCTCCAGTCAGGCATACAATCACAACAGCAAGTAATTCACATTCTGCAGGTTGCCATGTTTACAGCAGTTTGTTTACATGTACGCATGTACCTGTACAGTTTTGTGTGCGTGTGTGGAGATTTACACACTAAAGCTAATGGCTGATGTGGGTGTCTTCCTCAGTTGCTTTCCACCTTACTTTTTCAGATGGAGTCTCTCACTGAATCTGGAGATTGTTCATTGGCTAGTCTGTTCATCCTGTCAACCTCTGAGACCTTAGCTTCCTCATCACTGAAAGTACAGGCATACCACAGAACCTTGCTTTATTAGGAAGATTTGGAGAACCAAAACTCGATGCTGCTTGCTTGCAAAGGAAGCATTTTACTGACAGAGTCATCTCCTCAGACCACACTCCATAAACTTTTGGATATAGGTATTTAAGAATTTTCATGAGATAGTCAGCACTATATATACTAGTTAATGGCCTTCCTTGTTCAACTTCAGTCTACTGCGATTATCCTGATCATGTTTTTGGAAGGAAAAGCCAACTTGTGATATTAAGTAGAGTAGATATAATGAATGAGTCTTCACATTGTAATTTCTTCAATGCATGATGAAATTTCTTAGCATGTAACTGAACCATAAGTAAGACACTGAAGAAACCCTCTGCCAGCTGCCTCCTTCTTTAGCTCTATGGACACATAACTCAAGAAAAAATCAATTAGACATTTTGAATGTCATCATACTAATTCAATTGAATGGTTCTTTGGAGGCTTTGTTTAAATAACATTACACTTCTATAAATGAGACTACTCTTCTGACTGAATATTATAAAATTTTGATTAAATATTGCTCAGTGGATCAGCTGTCAGTCTAGATTCACATACATAATTAACGGCATAATTTTGTGAAGACTGAGTCTGCATTTCTTTTTTTTTTACTGTCTTTTTTTTTCTTAATTACACTTTATTCACTTTGTATCCCCCCATAAGCCCTTCCCTCTTCGATTCGCAATCCCACCCTCCCTTCCTCTTCTTCACGCATGACCCTCCCGAAGCCCACTGATAAGTGAGGTCCTCCTCTCCTTCCTTCTGATCCTAATCTATCAGATCTCATGAGGAGTGGCTGCATTGTCATCTTCTGTGGCCTGGTAAGGCTGCTCCCCCCTCAGTGTGAGGTGATCAAAGAGCAGGCCACTCAGATTATGTCAGAGGCAGTCTCTCTTCCCATTACTATGGAACCCACTTGGACACTGAACTGCCATGGGCTACATCTGTTTAGGGGTTCTAGGTTATCTCCATGCATGGTACTTGATTGGAGTATGAGTCTCTGGAAAGACCTCTGTGTTCAAATTTTCCGTTTCTGATGCTCTCCTTGTGGAGTTCCTGTCCTCTCCAGATCTTACTATTTCTCACTTCTTATATAAGATTCCATGCACTCTGCCCAACAGTTGGCCATAAGTCTCAGCATCTGTTTTGATAGTCTGCAGGGCAGAGCCTTTCAGAGGCCCTCTGTGGCGGGTTTCTAGCTGTCTGCATTACTTTTTTTTAATTTACTTTGTATCCCCCACCTAGTTTCCTCCCTCCTCCCCTCCCAATCCCTCCCTTCCTTCCCCTTCTCCAACATACTCCCCTCCCTAAGTCCACTGGTAGGGGAGGGTTTCTTTTTCTTCCTTCTGATCCTAGTCTGTTAGGTCTCATCAGGAGTGGCTGCATTGTCTTCCTCTTCGGCCTGGTAATGCTGCTCCCCCCCTCAGGGGGAGATGATCAAAAAGCAGGCCAATCAGTTCATGTCAGAAGCAGTCCCTGTTCCCATTACTATGGAACCCACTTGGACCCTGAACTGCCATGGGCTACATCTGTGCAGGGGTTCTAGGTTATCTCCATGCATGGTACTTGGTTGGAGTATGAGTCTCAGGAAAGACCTTTGTGCTCAAATTTTTGGTTTTGTTGCTCTCCTTGTGGGCCTCTTGTCCTCTCCAGCTCTTACTGTTATTTCTCACTTGTTTCAAAAGTTTCCCAACCCAGATACCCCTCAACTGAAGAATAGGTACAGAAATTGTGGTACATGTACACAATGGAATATTACTCAGCAAATTAAAAACAAGGAAATCATGAAATTTGCAGGTAAATGGTGGCATCTGGGAAGGATCATCCTGAGTGAGTTATCTCAGAAGCAAAAAGACACACACGGGATATATTCACTCATATAGACATATAATACAGGATAAACCTACTAAAACCTGTACACCTAAAGAAACTAATCAAGAGGGAGGACTCTGGCTAAATGTTCAATCTCCACTCTGAAAGGTAAAGAGGATGTACACCAGAAGAAGAAGAAAACAGGAAACAAGTTAGGAGCCTCCCACAGAGGGCTTCTGAAAGGCTCTGCCCTGCAAACTATGAAAGCAGATGCTGAGACTTATGTCTGCATTTCTTAACAAGATCTCAGGTTTAACTCATTTTCATGTATTGAAAACAGAGGAAATTATTGTTCATTTAAAAAATAAAATATTTAAGTGAAAAGAAGGCAAGACTAAAATTCGTTGTGACTGTCGCTGAAGTCAGAAGCAAAAGTAAAATTAGAGCTTGAAGAAAATTATGATGGTTATATTATATTTATAACTATATAAATGACATAATATAGGCATATAGATGTAGTTTTTTATTCTCTTCCTAAGTAAATACTGCTGCCTTTCCTAGATACCAAACATAGATTTTCAAATTATACTCCATGAATGGAAAATTGCTTATAAAAGTCTTCTTTCAGAAATGTGTGTAAGAGCAAATAGAATACACAAATTCATTTTAGCAAACATCTAAGATCTCAAAGCAACAGAGGTAGTGATGTTTACATCTGCAGTGTAAACTTATTTCTGTTCTTTTTTTTTAATTACACTTTGTCCACTTTGTATCACAGCAATATCCCCTTCCCTTGCCCATACAAGCGACTTAAGGGCTCACCTGAAAGCCCTAGGAAAAAAAGGAAGAAGACACACCCAAGAGGAGTAGATTACTGGAAATAATCAAACTCAGGGCTGAAATCAATAAACTACAAACAAAGAGAACAATTCAAAGAATCAAAACCAAGAGCTGGTTCTTTGAGAAAATCAACAAGATAGACAAACCCCAAGTCAAACTAGCTAAAAGGCAGTGAGAAACTATCCAAATCAACAAAATCAGAAATGAAAAGGGGGACAGAACAACAGACATGGAGTAAGCTTTCATTTTATTTCCTCAGATGAGGGGATGATATGAGAGCCATACTTTAGCTGTATAATACATGGCTTTCTATCTAACTACCAGAGCGTTTCTATCTAACTACCCCTAGGCCTATGCCTGGAGCCTTCTAGCCTCCATACGATCTAATCTTCTGCAAGCACAGACTCTGAAGGTTTCATCTTCCAACCTCTGTCTGCTAATCTAGGCCTCAGATGTTTTCAGCCTTTGAGACTTCATGTTGATATACTCACCTTTTGTAGTTCTTTCTAAATTGTAACTGACTGGTTCAATTCAGCTGTTCTGGCTTAAACTTCCTATCCAAGCTGACCGGTTCAAACTGATTTCTTTCTGCTTCTCACCTAATTGTTCTGCTTGAAAAAACTGCATCTGAACTGCACACACTGAACAGCACTCAACTGAACTGAAGTGCACTGAACAGCACCAAACTCTCCTGTGCTATCTCCACAAACTCTCCTGTTCTCTCTCTGTGCTGCTCTTCAGTAGCTTCTCTTTCCTGTCTGTTCTTGTGAGAGTTAGGGGTATCCTATCATTGACTCATTTTGCTAAATATTTTTCTGATTGGTCTCTTTGCCCCTCAAAAGTCATTGTTTGGAATTAAAGATCGGTACTAAAGGCTGTGTGTGTTCTATCCAGAATGATTAAAGGTATGTATACCAGCCAGAAAAATTAAAGGTGCTTACTAAGGGTGTAGCTATATTCCAGCCAGATCACACAGACCTGGGTCTTTGGATGTGATCCCTTGCCAGAATAACCATGTTACTGGATAAAAATTCTTTTAGAGGTAGAACACAGAACACCTCTTCTTCACATGGAAACTCTCAGTGTCATCCTAATCCCTATAAACCTGCCTCAAAGGTACATTCATTGCAAGGCTAATGTTCTTTCTGTGTGTGTTTGCAACAGCCAGCAAAGAAGGGAAGATGGTGAAATTCACAGCTTCATTTAATCACTGTGGTCAGGAAGTAGCAGATAACACTTCGCCTCAAATTCTTTTGGCAAAATCTAGTTACGTGACCACATCCAGATGCCACGGAGGCTGGAACACACAGAGCACTCTGTCCCTTGCCAACCCTCTAATTAAGACAGGGACATGGATTTTATTAGTTAATTTGCTGTCTCTGTAACATTTGCATCCTAGACTGAAATGAATTTTAAAATGGAACATCAAGATGCTCACTCATATGCTGCCTTTCAAACAAGGACACAGAGGCTGACTATAAAACACTCAAGCTTTTTCTGTATTTCTGGATTGTTTCAGCTTCTTTAAACAAACAAACAAAAAATATACACAGCCATTCTCATACACCTTTCATCACTGCTCCTCACCATAACTAATATGGCTAGCAGAAGTCACACAGCCACACAACAAACAGTCTAATGGCAGAGGTTGATGGCTGTGTTCTTACTGTGCATTATTAAGGAAAAAGAAGTGGCTCATAATGACCTGAGTATTTTTGAAATACTTATACTAGATGTTGGAAAAAGAGTTGCATGGAAAGAAAGGGAAAATTAGACCACCCAAATTTTTCCTTTGTAAGTCAAAGTTACAGAAAGAAAATCTGGCTTAAAAAAAAATCAAATAATATGGTGGGCGAATTTCTACCCAGGTTTTGGAAAAGGTTAAACATTGTCTTATCACTGTATCATCAGTTTTAACTCAATAGGTTTTTTATTCATTAATTTATTTTATATAATTTTAATAATATTGAGGTTTTATCAGTTATTTCCATTATTATCTAACTCAAATGAGCTAAAAAATTTATGATTCTAACATTAATTTTTGAAGCTGAACTGGAGAAGGAACTATTCAGGTTCTTGAAGAAAATAGTAAATTCAGATGATCATAATTCATAAAATTTTGAGTTTAAGTGGATTTTGTGGGAAACCCCAGCAAATGTGAACTTCAGAAAGTTCTTTCTTTTCAACTATTTTTGGGCTACTGGTCATTCTACTTCTGTTTATGATTGAAAGTAATTTTATAGAATAATTATCAAGTTTAGTTACTGGATTTTTAATGATAATACTAAAAATCACTACAAAGTCCTAAGTATGCATGGGTGTGGAGTTCTTGAGAAAGAGTTCCAGTCAAGTGATAATGGATAAACATGCTATATCTCATTCTGTCTAATGAAAATTCAGAATCATTGCTGTAAGCTTATTAGATCAAATACAAGATTTTCTTCAGCTATTGCCACTTGGGAAACAAAATCCCTGTCAGTCATTTTAATAGAGTGGATTTAATAAAAAAAAGTAAATGAAAGATACAATGAAGTGTTAAGGGAAACCAAAGTTCTTAAAATTATAAAGATTCTTTGATCACACAGGAGTAGTACATGAGCTGTACATCTACATGGGGAGCACTCTGAAATCAAGCCTGGCACTTGTAAGGGGCCAGAGATGCTGCAGATGGACCAGGACATCAAAGCACTTTTGCTGAAAGGATATGGAGACTGAATAAAGGAGCTGGAATATCCTGGAAGTTGTGGCTAGTTGCCTTTATGCTATGACTCCCTGATGCTGGAGAGATGCTTGCTGAAATTTTTACGCGACAGGAAACCATAACCTCCCAGATGCTTCATGATGTCAACCCAAGACATGTTTTTGTCTCCTTGCCAGCTCATAGATAAATTCTCACCTGGGAATCAAAGGTAAGAAAATATGAAGTGTGAAAGCAATAGTCTGTGAACTTTAACCATATCAGAAATGTCAGTTATTTAAAAAAGGGAATTAAGTTGTTCACTGAATCAAGTGAAATTCATTCTTGAACTCAGCATGCTGCAAAGCTTAATTCAAAGATTAATTTATCCTAGACCTACATGGTTCATGCTATATATTTAGCAACTTTAGAATATTCCAATAATTTCTTTTCTGAATACTCATTTTATAATATTGCCATTTGTAAAATATAATACTTACGTGTCATAAATATTAAATACTCACTTTCCAAGATTCTCCGTATTTTCTCATAGTCATTTTTCTTTTTTTTTTTTTCTTTTTCCCCTCAACAGAGGAATAGATACAGAAATTGAGGTGCATTTACACAATGGAATACTATTCAGCAATTAAAAACAAGAAAATCATGAAATTTGCAGGCAAATGGTGGGATCTAGAAAATATCATCTGAGGTATTCCAGAAGCAGAAAGACGCACATGGTATATACCCACTTATAAGTGGAGCTCCTGTTCCCTACTCTTCTGCAAGGCTCCTGGAGCTCTGCCCAATGTTTGGCTGTGAGTCTCAGCAACTGTTTAGTTCCATTGCTAGTTGGGGTCTCTCAGAGACAGCTTTGCTAGGATCTCGTCTGCAAGCATAGCAGAGTATCATTAACAGTGTCAGGGGTTGGCTCCTTCCCAGGTTGTGGCCAGTCATTAATAGTGTGGCCAGGCATTGGTTGGACATTCCCTCAGTTTCTATTCTACATTTATCCCCACACATCTTGTAGGCAGGATAAATTTTGGGTCGAAGTTTTTGTGAGTGGGTTAATGTTCCCCTCCCTCTACTAGGAGTTCTGTCTGGTTAGAGGGTGGCCTCTTCAGTCTCCATGTCCCTTGCTGATAGGAGTCACTGCTAGAGTAACCCCCGTATTTTCCCAGGAGCCTACTCTGTTGTATGCCTCCAGCCTGTCTCAGAGATGTCCCAGGCCATGGGTTTATCTTCTCTCTACAAGTCCTTTGTCCAACTGCCCCCATTCCCACATTAATTCTCCACTCTCATTGATTCTTGAGCCTATTCTTGGGCTCTTTTCCTCTGTTGGTTTGCCTTGCCTTCAATGTGCTGGGTTTTGTTGTTGGTATTTTGCTTGGTTTTGTTTTAGCTTGTATTTTGTATCATTATATTTTAAAAGCATCTCTTAGAAGCCTCTTCTTTTCTAATGAAAGACAGAAAAGAAGTAGATCTGGATGGCAGAGGTTGTAGTGAGGTACTTGGAGTAGTAGAGGGAGGAGAAACCATAATCAGGATATTATACTAGAAAAGAATCTATTCTCGGTAAAAGGGGGAAAGTGAGTTATACATCTAAAGAGATAGTTCTCCAAAGCATTGTGGGTATATGTGCCTCTGCATGTGACTCTGATGCTCCTCTCCCCAGCATTGCTTGTCTATCTTGATCTATTCTTTTCTTTTTCATTGCCTGTTTTTCTTGTTGTTGTTTTTGTTTTGTTTTTTGAGAGAAAACATGTGCCAGGAATTGTAAAGATTGGAATGGGGTAGGGGTGGGAGTACCTGGGAAGAGAAGAAAAAATGGAAATCATGATCAGGATATACTGTATGAAAAAAAATCGAATTCCAGTGAAAAGAAAAAAAAAAACCAAAAAGCAAATAAAACAAACAAGTAAATAAAAGATGAGGTACAATCTAAAGAAACTAATCAAGAGGGATGGCTCTGGGTAAAATGCTCAATCCCCATCCAGAAAGGCAAAGAGGATGGACATCAGAAGAAGAAGAAAACAGGAAACAAGTTAGGAGCCTGTATCAAAGCAGATGCTGAGACTTATGGCCAACTGTTGGGCAGAGTGCATGGAATCTAATGAAAGAAGTGGGAAATAGTAAGATCTGGAGAGGACAGGACCTCCACAATGAGAGCAACAGAACCAAAAAATCTGAACACAGGGGTCTTTCCTGAGACTGATACTCCAACCAAGTACCATGCATGGAGATAACCTAGAACCCCTGCACAGATGTATCCCATGGCAGTTCAGGGTCCAAGTGGGTTCCATAGTAATGGGAACAGGGACTGTCTCTGACATGAACTGATTGGCCTGCTCTTTGATCACCTCCCCCTGAGGGGGGAGCAGCATTACCAGGACACAGAGCAAGACAATGCAGCCACTCCTGATGAGATATGATAGACTAGGATCAGAAGGAAGGAGAGGAAGACCTCCCCTATCAGTGGACTTGGGGAGGGTCATGCATGGAGAAGGGGGAGGGAATGTGGAATTGGGAATTGGAATTCATGGGGGATACAAAGTAAATAAAGTGTAATTAATAAAAAATTTAAAAAGATGAGGTACAATTGGCTAAGAACATTTTTTTACCCTTTTATTGATTCTTTATAAATTTCACATCATGCAGCTTAATCGCATTAATCTCCTCATTACTTCATAAACACTCTCTGACCTTGCAACACCCACTGCCAAATATTAATAATAATAACAATAAAATCTACTTTTGGAAGCTTTAGTGTGTCACAAAATGTGGCAGAGTATAAATATTTGAGTTGGCCCACCCCAACATCTACCCCATGTGGAGTACATGAAAAGGCCAGTCCTGCAGATTTAAAGCCACAGGATCTCCATGGTAAAAGCAGGGGTAAGAGCAGAATAACCTACAGGAGTCCTGATGAGGACCTAATATTCATAATGTAACAGTACCACCCATAGGCCTCAAATAAGATCAATGACTCACTGCAATGAACATTTGCAAGCTTAGAACATTTTTAAAAAATATCTAAAATTTTTAGCCATTGGGGAAATGCAAATTGAAGCTACTTTGTGATTTCACCTTCCTTTGTCAGAAACTCTGATATTAAAAAGAAGGAGGAGAGGAAAAAAAGGAAGAGGATGAAGAAGAAGAACAGGAGGAAGAGGAAAAGAAGGAAAAAGAGAAGATGACGATAACAAAGAAGAATGATGGCAAATATTAGCAGGGGTGTGGGTAAAGAAAAATGCCTGCTTTCTGCTGGTGGAAATGCAAACTGGTGCAGCCACTTGGGAAAACTATGTGGCCCTTCTTCTAAAAGCTATAAATATATCTACTGCACTTTCCAACTATGCCACTCTTGGGTCTACAGAGATATGGGGGTAATAAAAATCCAAGTCTCAAGGACCTTCATTCTTCAGGAAGTGCTTTTGGTTTGATCTCGGAGTTTCAGCAACCATGGGGTTTGCGGACATGACTAAAATCTTCATTTATTTACTTAGTGTGTTGAGAATTTGCTGATGTTTATTGTTCAATGTAGGGAGACTACCATCTGTAGTACATTATTTTCCTTTGTATAGAAATAAATCAAACAGATTAATTCATTTGAATGCAGTTTGAGCCAGTCTCTTTTTATTTTATGGTACCATAGCAACTATCAGAAATGATCTCATGAGATAAACAAAGTCACATTGACTGATTTTTTATTATGATCTAAATGTGCACAAAAATAATTTTAAAAATCTCTATTATTTACTCAATAGTCCATCTTAGGCATTTCAAATATACAGATGTGTATATAGGATCATCAAACATAGAAATATTTTGACAGAACCAAGATGCTCATAAACTTGATACATTAGGTTATATAGTTGCATTTCTAATATGCTATGTCTAAAATATTAATAAAGATGCAGAAATAAAGTGGTATGAAAGCATTAATGATGGTCTGTGTTCAGTTCTGTGTGACTTTATGCCTGCTTATTTTTGACAAT
>REGO01000342.1:73725-90621 GCA_010120015.1 Rhombomys opimus
TTGAAACCAATCAGATCTAGGATTTGAAGAATAAAATCAATAATGTGTCTCAGATAAAACATGTTAAATGGAGTTTTGCGTGAAACAATGGTTGAATATTACAATTTCACTGCACATTTGAGACGAGTTAAGAATTCTAACTAACAATTCTACAAATAAAATTTCATAAGAAAACCTATCTACAAACTAGGAGGTGCTCATTTAGGTAAAATAAACAGTGCTTGTATTGAAAGAAAAAGATGATGCCTTTAACATTTATCTTTTTGGGGGACGCTAAAGTCTGTGTTCTGTAGCTTCCTGAAGTATTCTGAAATAATCTTTTATCAGAGGAATTTGTTTGGTGTGCATTGCTAACTTGACAAAATAAATGACAACTAAATGAACCTACACTTAAAATTTCAAAGCCATGGGTTTGCTTTGTAGTCTATGACTAGGCCACAGGGTAACATAGTGTTTATTACAATCTACTCTAAAATGATGTTTAAATAAAAACCAAACATGCCTTTCGTGTTTTTCTTTTTCAGAGTTGATCTTATATGATTGGAATTTCAAATAGAAGTTTAACATTTCTTTTTGTGTTATTTGTATGTTAATTTTAAAAAAAGTTACCATTGCATTTCCATCTTTGTTTTTTGAGAAATAGCATCTCATATTTAGGAAGTGGCAAAGATTCTCTCCTGCAATGAGTGTGTTTAATAAAGCCCAGCTCATGAATGATTGATCTGAAAGAATTAGAAAGCATCTCTAGTGTGAGCAACTGGATGTCTTTATTGTTCATTTCTGGTTCACTGAGCATGAAACTCTAGGGCACAGACTGTGATTACTGCACCCCAGAGCTCTTTCTTTCATAGGCAATTGTAATGTTTTCAAAACGAAGCTCTAGCTTCATATTCAAACTTTCCCTTTGTTCAGTGGTGCTTGAAATGTGTTTGATGTCTGAGCCTCTCAAGTGTTGGCTGAAGTTATGTCTAGGAGATATTAGCAATGTTTTCAGCATTATCAAAGTATAATAGTTCAATGTAATGACCATGAAAAAAGATAGATGAATAAATTGCTGCACAATTGGGTGAATTTTATACCACTCATTTTAGCTAACATTCAGAAAAAGAATTTGTTTTCTTCTCTGTTGAGGTTTTATGCAACCATGTGGTTATTTCTGTCCAGTGATGTATGAGAAGAAGAAATGCATTCCTCTTCCAGGTCAGATCATTTATTTCTGATGGTCAATTTCTGCCTCTTTCCATGGTGCAATATTTATGAAGCATTTGTCAGAATGAAGCCGCCAGTCAACCTGCTTTATAAGTTACAACAAGGAGAAGAAACCTTAGTGAACCCACATGAGGCATATACAATAAATAACAAAAGCCATTTCTTTTGACAGTATGGGATCTACAGCTCCTAACAGTGAAATACAGACTGACAGGCCTGGGACAAAGGTGAACATAGGGGCTAGCAACATTGTACTGAGAACATTCTCTGTGGGACAGAATGTATTTCCTTTACATAAAATCTGTCTCTACTGGTTAAGATTTGTTACACTGATATTTTACATTGCATAATTATTATGTTTTTATTAAAAAACATTTCCTTTCATATACTACATCTCAACCTTAGTTTCCACTTCTTTCACTCCTCCTAGCTCCCCTGTCACTTCCCCTTTGCCCCATATTCTGTCCCCTTCCATTTCATTTTCAGAAGAGAGCAGGCCTCCAAAAAACTACAGCCAAGAAGGACAAAACAAGATACAATAAGACAAGGCAAAAGTCCTCATATCAAGGCCAGACAAGCCAACACAATAGGAGGAGAAACACCTTAAGAGCAGGCAAAAGAGTCAGAGATACTCTCTCCCACTATTGGGAGTTCCGCAAAAACACCAAGCTAATAGCCATAACCTATAAGCAGAGGAGCTGGTACACCCCAGGCAGGCCCCATGTTTGCAGTTTGGTCTCTGTGAGCCCATGTGAGCTCTGCTTAAGTTATTTGGTGATGCATGTTCTCCTGGAATCCTCCATCTCCTCTGACTCCTATAATCTTTTATCCCCCTCTTCTGCAGGGGTTTTCATTTCTGAGGGTAAACACTGGATGAAGATGCCCAATTTAGACTCTTCACATAATGTCTACCCTTGGGACTCTGCAGGAGCCCCAATCTATTCCTCAAGAAGTCTCTCTGATGATGACAACACATGACACTGATCTACAAATATAGAAGAATATCATTAGGAATATATTTTTAAGACCAGTTGTGTTTGATTCTACCCTAGGTCTCTGAGCTCTTCAGTCTTTGGTTTCTAGCCCTCCAAGCAGTGTCAGGCATGGGCTTCCTCTTGTGGAGTGGGCCTCAAGTTAAATCAGACATTGGTTGGGCACTTAAATTTGTTCTGTGCCACAATTGCTCATAGAATACCTTGCAAGCAGGACAGAGACAGTTGAACTATACCCAGGAAGAAATTTAATGCAAGCTTCTCTTTTCAAATTAAAATTAAAATTAAGAGATAAACCTGTATTTGTTTAGCAAAACAGAATACAAGCTCAGGTATTTGTAATAAGTTCCCGGCTTTTACTAACACCATGTTTTATATACATTATCATATATTATCCACGTCCCAGTGACTGTCTGGAACATTGTGGCAGAATATGTTCACTAAAAGTGACTTTGAAGTGTATGTGTGCAGAGGAAGTTAAGAACATTTTTGGAGAGGAGAGGATAGTACAAAAATGAAAGAAGGGACAGTCAAAACCAAGCCAAAGCACAATTTTGTACAAAACTCACCATCCTAAGTACCCTGGGTTGCTGCTTAGTCCTCATAAGTATATGGGAGTCATAACTGTTCCATATCATTTCTGTATCCATTATAACAAAAAGCACATATCAACCTTCTAGCTACTGCAAGGCATGTTAACATCAGGTTTATTTTTCTCTTTCATAAAATACAGATATTTTGCTTAGGTTTTATTTTTGTGTCCTATATGTTTGTTGTATAAGCATTTTTTTCATTCTTATGATTTAGAAGCAAACCTTCTTGCACAACATGCTTTAAATAATAATCTTAAACTCAATTAACTAATTAACTTAGTTAATATTTTAAGACAAATAACCACATGCAAACATTCTTAGCTAATAGTCATTGCATTTATGTTTTGATACTCCTCTGGCCATTCAGGTTACTAATGTTAGGTGCTTTGAGATATTAAAATCAAAAGAGTGCAAATAAAGGTTTTAGATAGTATAATAAAAAATTTTAAGGTCTCAAGATTTTATATGACTGAAAATATACCCTTAACTAATACTAAAATTCCTGCCATTATATCATTAAAAGTGCTATTGGCAGAGTTTGGAATGGAACTGAATGATTTTTCCTCCCTTCCTCATTTTCTCTCTTTCTTTTCCTCATCTCCTTCCTTCCTCTCTGCTTTCTCCTTTCCTCCTCTTCTCTCCTCTCTGTCCCCACCAGATCTTGTATTTCTCATCTCTATCCTGCAGAGGAATTTAGGGCTACTATTTTTGCAGTCTCACTTTTCTCTAACTGTGGTACTTGAAAATTACTTTTGATTTCATGTCATAGACAGCCCTGCTCCATTTTCTAGGAGACACACATGGAGACTGAGATGCCTTTGGGCTACATCTGAGCAGGGGGTCTAGGTCCTCTTCACATAAGGTCTTTATTCACTTTCCCCTGGTGATTTGGCAATACCAGATACAGAGAAAGAGTATGCAACAGTCCTGATGAGACTTGATAGGGTGGAGTTAGATGGTAGGGGAGGAAACCTCCCACTTTCTGAGTACTAAGGGAGGGGGATGGGGGAAGAGGAAGGGAGGGTGGAACCTGGAGGAGATGAGGAAGGGGGCTACAATCAGGATGTAAAGTGAATAAATTATAAAAAATTAAATAATTAAAAAATTAAGTAATAAAAAATAATTTTGATGAAACTTTATATAATTACAAATCTGAGATTTTAATTTCAACTAAAATTTTATTTACATTAAAAGTGTTCTTTTTTCCAGTTCATAGCTTATGCATTAACTTCACTTATATCATAAATTCATGAGATTTCAACAGTTGAATTTCATAAATTCAACAGCTTAAACTGAAATCATAAATTACTAAGTAACCAAGCCAGCATTTACCCTAAATTAGCTTCACTCTGGCCACATATATAATATCCTCACCATCTTATCTATGATATCCCACTACCTTCTTGGGTGTCACATCCCCACTGTCTTTCTTTCCATAAAACTTTTATTTACAAGCTGAACATTTATAATAAAGACAGCTAGCATTTGAGTGGTTCAGAGGGTTTACAGTTTACTGGGATAGAAAGTTATAGAAGCTGGATTGTATCCTGTTCTAGGTTTCAGACTCTTAATCTTTGTGTTAACTTTGAGATTTAATTCCAATTATATCATCTTAAAGAAGGAAATGCCTTCCTAAATGTCAGGTGAGAAACCCCTTCTGGAACGGTCAAAAAAGGTAAGGATTCTGTGCCCTCCTCTGCCGCTCTTAACCTTGAAGGCCATCTCTAATCTCAGCCTCTGCAACTTCTAGATGTCGTCTTGCAGGCAAGATTTCTGAACGAAATATTAACTCAGAATTCTATTTAAAAATCAGAACAATTCTGAATCCAGTTATCTCTTTTGTCAGTATGAGTCTCTATATTTTATTTGCTTATATGTATACTATATCATAATTATATGAAAAGGCTATATGAGGGTTGATGATATTTCCTATAAAAACATGATTTTATGATACAATTTTCCTATAAAATGTAAAGCTTTACCTACATTTAAATAAAAAGTAGCTCCTCTCATTATGCTTGATTACATTTGTCTATGCATCAATGTATGTCTTGTAGATCAGTTGTAAATTGTAGACTCCTACACAGTGCTAAACATCCAGCATTAGCCATAGTCTTTATCAGAATTTCATTCATTATGCCTGGGCAACTTGCTGATAAAATTACTAACTCTTCTGTAATTTATTCCCTGTAGCAGTGGGCTTTCCAGTCTCTTGTCAGTTATCTGCTCTAGCTTGAAGGCATTTGCCCTTTATGGCAGCTGTTTTCACTGTAGTTACTACTTTGGTGACTGATCCCTGGATTCCGCTCTCCACGTTGCAGCACTGCCAAGCCTGTTCCAGTCTTGATAAGTCCTTGTTACTTCAGTTAAACTTTGGTGGCATGGTTTTCAAAATGTCATCAACCTCAACATACATTTCCAACACCAATAGCTACACTAGCTGTCTTAAAATATGATGCCAATGCCAAATAAAATAACTTGGAACCAAGCAATCATCATTCATTCCCTCCATGAAGCTCACATTAGACATCTATTAAAATAGTTAAAGGTGGCATTATACTTTATAGCATCCCATAATATTCATGACTTAAAATGAATTTGCATTAAAAATTTATACAAGGGTTAATAGAAAGACAAGTGTCTCTCTTGTGCATTTAATTATCAAGCATCCAAATGAATAGCTTCTCCTTTATGCATTTTAAATATTCACAAAATTACATTAAAATGTATTTGGTCACGCACACACACATGATTTAGATTCAATCATACAATGGCTTTATCTGCTATACTCTTTTTTTCCCTTGAGCTTAAAAAGCCAAGCAAGGATGACTCTAGTAATCTCTAGCTAGCTTGACAGTGAAGTCAAGATTCAATGAGTATTTTTTAAAAACTCGCTGTCAACTACACTGTCAGTGCTGCTGAAGCTATTGAATAATTTCTTCCTGAGGGTTTATGGACTCTGGTTCATTATTACTGACCTATCTAATTTCTGTAAAAGGAGGTCAACACATATAATTTATATTTCATCAAATTTCACCACAAGCTTTTCTGAGTGAGAATAAAGTGCATAACTTTACCTTTAACAGTATGTGGGAATTCATTATTGTGAGACTTGTTAAATAACAGAATCCTAAACTAGTATTGAATGACTGTAATACCAGGGCTTGGGAAGGGAGAAACAGGAAGCTTGGGAGTTCACAATGAGTTTTTGCTACATACTGATTTCAAGACTTGTCCTAGCTAATAAGAACCTGTCTCAAAATATCAGAAAGAAAAAGAAAGGAAAAATTAAAGAAACGAAATATATAAAATTCAGTAGCTCTAACTCATTAAGATATGACTGACATAAACATGTTTTATGTCTCAAAGGCAGTGCTAAGGAACTATCTTCTACAATAAAGGCAATTCTCAGGTATTTATACGCAGTACTACTTTGTTTTGTAATGCAGTGGTAAGCAGTTTCTTCTTTTAATGAATGAATTTCTTCCTTTGATTAAACATTTTTATGTTTTCAGGAATTAAAGTCAACTCCAATGAAAACGGTTTGTATACCCTTTGACAGCTTATCATCAACTATCTGCTGCCTGTGTTCAATGTGATGATGGATGAGTGCCCAAACCATGAGTCTGAGCTTTGTTTCGGTGACCAAGGAGGATGATATGATAGTGTGTTTCTGGTGGAACTGCTGTGGGAGTCTTAATGGTGATTGGACAGTATAGTAGAAAAAGTGGAGAGGTGTGGAGACTGTGCTTTAGCATTGGGAAGATAAAGGTTGCATCACTGTAAAATCTGATGCATTTGGTTGTGATAAGTAAATTTTATGACATATGTGAGAACTTTTGCAAGAAAACATTTTTTATCTTTTTCTTGAGATTTTAATAGTCTTATATAACTTTATTAATGGCTTATGACTAACTTAGCAAACTAACAGGATACAAATAGCATGATATCTGAAGGTTGTTGTAAGTTAATTCATTGAGGACAAAAGTTTTCCTTGTAAAACAATCTTTTCAGGCATGTGAAGCTCAGCTGAAAGGGCTGAGTTCAAGCTCATGATTTTCCATGAGCATCTGAGATGATGAAGATGTTTGGGCTCAGTGGATGCTGGCATATGATGCTACTGATATACCACGTGCTTTCTGCTTCTCCTAGCTTCCACTGTCTTATACTCTTTTTTTGTTACATTTTATTAACTCTGTATCCCAACTGTGTCCCGATCCCTCATTCCCTCCCAGGCCCTCCCTCTCCCCCTCCCTCATCTCCACCATGCCCCTTTCTAAGTCCACTGATGGGGGGGGACCTCCTCCCCATTCATCTGATCCTGTTTTATCAGGTATCTTCAGGACTGGCTGCAAAGCCCTCCTCTGTGGCTTAACAGGACTGCTCCTCCCTTGGAGGGTGGGGAGGCCAAAGAGCCAGTCATTGAGTTCCTGTTAGGAATAGTCCTTGTTCCCCTCGCTTTGGGAAACCAATTGGTTACTGAGCTACCACATGCTATACTCTTAAACCCTTTGATAAGGGTGTGCCTACGTAACAATATTCGTCCTCTATCTGTTTATTCTATTGATTCACTTTTTTCTAATATTTGCACACATTGTTGGGGATGCTATATGTTATCCATACTTAGTCATTCTGCCTCCATCCAGCTAAGTGAAATGCATCAAGCACAGAACTCAGTGGAAGTCAAGCAACTCATTAAGGACTGAAATGTTCTTGATGTTTTAGGAACTTAGGTTCTGGCTTAATATTGAATTCTACTTGTTCTTTAATGAAATGCTTTAAATCAGTGTTGCTTTTTATTTTATTCATCAGCTTTGTGTCAAATTAAAGATTTTGAAAGGCTTACAGAATGATCCATGATTCATAATTCTTCTGTTAAATGCTTGTTTCTGGATTGGTATTTCCTGCTAAACAATAGCAGTTACATAATATTAATGTATGTGTCCATTTAAACCTAGACTTCATTCTCTAATAGCTACTTACAGTTATTTACAACTCTTTAACAGCCACATTCCTGCCAACTCAATTTTACAAATGCTGTTTTACTGTGTTAAGTGCCTTGCCAGGGGTCACCCAACAGGTGAATTAAAAGTTCCATTAGAATTGAGAATTTCTGTGTCTCCATGTCAATGAGTTGTGCTGTCTTGGAAAGCATTAAGGGATTTGTCTGGCTCTTTTTTGAAAACTCATCAGCATTCCAGATTAAGTTTGCATTTTTTTTTCTTCCAAGGCTCAGTCTTACATCAACATTTACATTCTATAAATGTTCATAGTTGAGTTGTTATGCTGTTTTCATTAACATAAAATTTTCCACAAGAGTATATAGTAGTGATCTTAATCTGAATGGGTTTTTACCAGGCCACAGAGAAAGATAATGCAGCCACTCCAGATGAGACATGATAGACTGGGATCAGAAAGAAGGAGAGGAAGACCTCCCCTATCAATGGACTTGGGGAGGGGCATGGGTGGAGAAGGAGGAAAGGGGTGGGATTGGGAGGGGAGGAGGGAAGGAGCTACAGGGGGAATACAAAGTGAATAAACTGTAATTAATAAAAATTAAAATTAAAAAAGGAAAGAAACAGAGAAAAAGGAAAGGAAAACTTGAATTAATTCTCCTCTGGTTTTATAAATCCATCAGGAATCATGCATAGATACCGGTGGGCACATTAATAAGTGGGAGTGAAGTGTTTTTATCTAACCAGAACCTTTTTTAAGATTAAAAAATGTAGATGAGTGTTGAGGGTTGGCCTGGTGCTATGTATTTTAATAATAATTACTACCTCCCATAATCGTTCTTTGCCTGGATGAGCACATTCTCACATACACATGTCCGTAAGGAAACCTTGCCTAAGAAATTACTCCTGTTTGACCAGTAAAAAGCCAACACCTGGGTAGGACAAACGGAGAGTGGGTGGAGCTGACTTTTCAGGCTTGGAGGACAGAGTGGATTTTGGGAAAGAGACAGTCAAGAAGAGAGGAGGAAGGTGGAAGCCACCATGGATTAGGTGGAACGAGAACCACCTGGAAGGAAGGACTCCGAGAATGGTAGAGATAGAGAAAGTGACCCAAATAAGAGAATACACAATTATTTGTGGAATTATGGATGGGAGGTGGGCCAGATAAGAATGATTAAGGCAGACGGCATGGGATGGTTGTGGGAGATATGAGACAGCATAGGGGGAGTATCTTCCCAGCCCAAAGTAAGTCAATTATAAAACGTCTCAGGAACCTGTCTTTTATTCTTTATGATAGTAGGTTAGATAATGCTGTCGTAATAACTATGGGGTGAATAGTAACATATTAGCCTGACACCTTTTATTTCCAGCGACATATGCGTGTCTGCATGGAGATTTACGTACATACCTGTATGCATGTTCAGGAACCACAAAGGGTGTGAAAATCCCTAGAGCTGGAGCTGGAGATAATTGGGAGCCATCCAGTGTGGGCGTTGGGATTAGAACTCTGGTTCTTTAAAAGAGCTGTAGGAGATCTGAACTACTGAGCCCTTCCAGTAACAACTTAGAACAGTATATATTTAGTTAAAAAGGATTCTAGTATTCTATACTCTTTATTTGGAGCCAGCTTTTATCTATATAAAAGCCCCAGTGCCTTAATAACCAAGTTTAAATAAATGAGCTTTAATTTAAAATGAATCATATGCTATAAAATATGTTTCAAAGCTACTATGAAGCGATTTCTGTCTATAATCATATGACTTAATGAGTAACTTAATATGTAATTGAAATTGTAAAAAAAAAATAATTCTAAAGAAAGTCATTGGCTTTTAAGCTACCAACTTCTAAATAAATTGTCATAGTAGAGATCAAATGCCTATCCATCCTTTCAGCCAGAAGGATCATCTGATTCCACTCAGAAAGTGCACATTCCCCACACAGAGGCTTCTGCATTTTGCTGGCTTTACAATCCTGTACAATGCTTACACTGCTCACATTCATAAGAACATAAATTTGATATTCTAACTTGAAATAACATTTGAGATCATTCAGCTTATTCTTCTGTTTTCATTGATAAAAAGAAAATTCCAAAGGGATGGAGCTGCTTCCCAATAGTTAAAGAGTTCGTTGTATTCATTTTCTGTAATTTTCGTGTGTGTGTGTCTGGCTGAATATAAAAAATGTCATTATAAGAAATTATTTTCCAAAACCTTGTCCTTGTTCCTTTCACAGAAAATATTTCTTAAAGTTAATAGAGATTTGGAATGCTGTTTAAGCATTGGAAGTTAACTAAATTTTCTAATCATGAAACAGGAGAAAATAATTACAATTTCATACAGTTCCAAAGATATTACATGATCTAAACTACCTTGCCAGCTGTTACCGTAAGTCATTCCCAGAATATAAACTAGCTGCCTGAAAGTGTTAGTGTGGGCTTTTCCCAGACAGAGGACAATATGTAGGCATCTCTCTCTTCTTCATAGTTCCCTGCAGACCATGCTGATAGGTTTTATGTTTTTCTGTTTTCTCATATTTTTTCTTAATATGCCCCTGAATGGTGCAGTAAACATCTGGAGGGCACACAAAGTTCCATTTAATACTGTTAACTCTTCCTCTCCAAAGGAAGATAGGGAAAATTTCAGAAATTGACTCTTGGCTGTCAGAAGGGTTATGGTCCTATGTGAAAATGACATTTTTCCCTCAAAACTGAAAAGAAAACTGCATTAAAAAGTCATTTCAGTCTAATACATTTTCCCTCTAGCTCAAAGTTTTCTTGGATTTAGATTACAGGTTATGATATCATTAACGTCACAGAAGGGGAGGAATATACAAATGGATGATAATTTTTGCAGCATATTTGAGTTAGGGTTGACCCCCAAACAGACTAAAAATAAACAACTTGGTATCATTTAGTTATCATTTTAAAATAATGAGCATTTCTTGGGGAACTTAAATATTTCCCCTGCTATATCACATTCTATACCCACACTTCTATAAAAGCAGAATAAGAAATCCAAAAGGTTAGCATTTCTAGCACTCAACAAATGTAGCAGAAGGTACATTTAAAACATTGCTAAGAACTATAACTAGAGAACATTAATGTTATAATGTGTCTAAGACCTTCAGAAAATAATGCTAAGACTATCATATTTTCAAGGGTAGTTTATCAGTAACCAGATAATGGTTGGAAAGCTGAGGAGAAGCAGTCTTGTGTTACAGTGCTTCATCACTGGTTTAACTTATTTCCTCACTAATGTTTACAATAAATTTTGTTAGAAATTAATTTTTGAACCTGATCATCTGGTACTGATATCAATATAATATGATCAAAATACAATATTCACTCTGATTTTTAAGTTAACTAAGCTTTAGAAGAGTAAACTTTCAAATGTGTCTTCAGTTTGCCTCTGCAGGAAGTAAAGTTCAGTGTACTTGTTCTTAAAGAACATGAAATCTCATTTCTGATGATTAAGTGAAGCCAGTATTCAAGCAGACCAAAGGCTTATTTTAGTTCCAAAAACATTTAATTTAGATTATTATTTCCTCGGTGGTGTTCTCCGGTGATCCCAAAGACTATATTCAGTGCACAAGACTTTAGGTAAAGATACATTCATTATTTTTTAATTGAGGCAGCAGGAGAAATGAATGAGCATTAAGAGAAACATTTTGCAGGGTATGTCACAAAGGCAAACACACTGGCAAAGGATGTCAAATGATGGTAAAACATCAGCCAGGCTGCTTTAAAAAAGAAAAAAAAATAGTTTTCAGTCTTTATTTCAGTTGGGTCTAAAGCTCAGATATTATAACAAAGAGAGGAGAGCAAATGTTGGAGGAGGCCACATGTGACTTCTGAGACCACATATTTAGAGAAAACCACACACCACCAACATAGCTCTCATTTGTTTATTTAGGATGTTTTGCCTCAGTGGACTTTGTCCTAAGGATCATCTGAAGGGAATAATTTCTGTAACTATATCAAACTGTAATATGATGGTAATTCGAGTGAACCCAGCTCATTAAAAAAGATGAATTTCCATCAAGGAAGTCAGAGTTCTCCAAGCTCATAGAAGGTTTAAGGGCTGTGCTTAAAAAACTCAACGCTTAAAAGCATAGATAATATGCAGTGTGGTTTAGTAACTCCTGCCTAGCATGCTGAGGACGTGTGTTCAGTTACAAGAAATGAAAAGAATATAAGTGTATAAATGGTTTATAGATAGATAGATGATAGATAGATAGATAGATGATTGACAGATGAATAGATAATGTTGATAAATTATCAACACGCAGATAAATGAGGTATCAATAACTTTTATGAAACTCGGCATATAAATACAGTTCTTCACACATACACTCATGTACATTCAGGTTGTTTATTTTTTCAATAAATCCTTTATCAGCATAATTTTACTTTGTAGCAGTTTTTATAAAATTTACTCTGATTTAACCCATATTTATTTTTCCAAAGTCAGACATATATAATTTCATTACAGATCCTGAGCCTTTACACAGTATTACATTTAGTAATATAATGTTGTTAAAAGATATATTTTTTTAATTTTTTATATTAATTACAGTTTATTTACTTTGTATCCCAGCTGTAGCCCCCTCCCATATTCTCACCCAATCCACCCTTCCTCCCTCATCTCCTCCCATGCCCCTCTCTAGGTCCACTGATAGGGGAGGTCCTCCTCCCCTTCCATCTGACCCTACTTTATCAGGTCTCATTAGGACTGGCTGCAATGTCCTCCTCTGTGACCTAGCAAGGCTGCTCCTCCCTCGGCTGGGGTGAGGGGGGTCAAAGAGCCAGCCACTGAGTTAATGTCTGAGACAGTCCCTGTTCCCCTTGTTAGGGTTCCCACTTGGATGCTAAGCTGCCATGGGCTACATCTGAGCAGGGGTTCTAGGTTATATCTATGCATGGTCCTTGGTTGGAGAATCAGTCTCAGAAATAAGCCCTGTGTCCAGATGTATTTGGTTCTTGTGGCGCTCCTGTACTCTCCAGGTCTTACTAACTCCTCTTTCTTTCATATGATTCCCTGCACTCTGCCCAAGTTTTGGGTATGAGTCTCAGCATCTGCTTTGAAACACTGCTAGGTAGAGTCTTTCAGAGGCCCGTTGCAGTAGGCTCCTGTCCTGTTTCTTGTTTTCTCCTACTTCTCATGTTCATCCCATTTGTCTTTCTAAGTGAGGATTGATCATTTTACCCAGGGTCCTCTTTCTTGTTTATATTCTTTAGGTGCACATACTTTAGCATATTTATCCTATTTTATAGGCCTATATAAGTGAGTCTATACCATGTATGTCTTTCTGTTCCTGGGATACCTCACTCAGGATGATCTTTTCTAGACCCCACCATTTGCCTGCAAATTTCATGACTTCCTTTTTTTTTAAACTGCTGGGTAGTATTCCATTGTATAAAAGTACCACAATTTCTATATCCATTCCTCAATTGATAGACATCTGGGTTGTTTCCAGGTTCTGCCTATTGTGAATAAAGCTGCTACAACCATGGTTGAGCAAATGTCCTTGTTGTGTATTGAGCATCTTTTGGATATATGTCTGGGAGTGGTATAGCTGGATCTCGAGGAAGCACTATTCCTAATTGTCTGAGTAAGTGCCAGATTGCTTTGCATTCTGTTTTAAAGCCAGTCTTCTTTTAAATTCACAGCGTGATAAATAGTTAAGGAAACTTTACACAAGGTGATATTGAACTGAAAAAAAATCCTGTAAGACTAACTACAATTTACATATTTTCAGACTCTAGGTTAAATCCTTCAAACATTTATCAAATTATCACTTTAGTCACCCTATGAGAAATAAATTACACTCATGTTACAATGGGGCTGAGAGAGCTTAATATTCTCATGAAATAACATGGGAATGTTCTTCCTCTGGGATACAGCTTCCCTATGAATTGAAAGGGCATTTAGTGCCTCCGAATTCTAAATTGACTTTTACTTTCTAATACTAGGGCATATTATTAAAATAATTTCAGAACTTGACATTGGTGGATAAGTGTGTACCAGGTCTTTCAAGTAATCTAAATAATAAGAGTGAATCAATTCATTTTTCAGTTGCTTTAGGGCATACAAATTACCGAGACAAGTTATTTCAATGAAATCTTTTTAAAAAATGAATATATTGAATATAATGGGATTTTTAACTTTCAAAAATGTTCTGCTTTTATTGAGTTGGAAAATGAGGGGGAAAATTCATTTACAAAGCCTTCCTTGCAGCTAGGTTGTTTTGTAAAATAAATACGAAGCACGCATACAAAAAATTGAGAGTAAAGAGCCAATATAGCAAAAACATACAATCTAGTTTGATTACAGTATAGGTCATCTTGGCAGATGAGCTTCTTGAACAGACGAGGAAGATTGTGTGAGCTAATTCTGAGGCATGCTGACATGTAACTCTCAGTCCCTCTAATACTCTGCACCAGGAAGCACATAATTACTGCACTATTATGGAGCTCATTGAATGGTCTCCTAGCAAAATGCTGAATATCCCATTTCTTGAGGACTTTCAGAGCTTTGCTTCTTTATCTGCTGCACTTGGTGAAGTTTTTATACATATATGATGGAGCAATTGAAAGTGATAAATTTACTTAATTCCTAAAACCTGTTATGTTATACCCACAACACTATACATACACACACACACACACACACACACACACACACACACACACATTTACACACACACACTCCTGGGTTTGTCATACAGAAGTGTTTTATTTGTATAGCATACAGGAAATTTTGTGTTAGATCCCCAGAACTGCAGAGAAAATAAACCATATAATTTGTAGATTGCATATAAAATAATATATTATGCATGTACATAATCTAAGTTAACATTGACTTTGAGACTAATTCCTAGTAAGTGACTGAATAATGTGGGAACTCTTCTCTGTTCCACAGTCAGAACAATCTTACTTCCTCACAAGTTATATATATTAAAAAGCTACAAATACTTAAAATAAAGTATTGCAAAAGACAACAACAAATATCTGGTGGAAAAAATACATGGAGTATGTATTAAATGCAACCTCTACCATCTTGTAAATGTCATGGTCAAAAAGGAAACTGGAAGTATTTGAGAAAAATCTTTTTGGTTTCTCAGAAAAAGAAAATCACTGCCCTTTGTTAAAATCCATTTATTAAATGTTGGATAGGATTTGTAATGAGATTTTTCTTTTACTGAAAATATAATTGATTGTTAAAATTCATAGTATGTTCAATAAGAATTCAAAGGTCTCAGAGTTGTTTGATTAAACTCATCAGAAAATATAAATAGGTGTTTTGATAAATGTTCATCCTGAATAAAATATGGAGTTCATGAGAGCACTGCTTTTCTTTCTTAGAGATATTTTAAAACTTTATCCAGGAAGTGAGAAGACTTGTTCTTATCTTACGCCTGCACCTCTCCATCCTGTGAGCTGTGTGTCACTGGCACCTGGTAAGGACAACACTCCAGGACCCAGGCGGTGGCCAGCTGCTTCTCAGCATCAGGGGATATGCTCTTCATAATCATTAGGACTTAAGCCTACAATTGCCTCAAGGGTACATGTTGCTGCTTTTTGCATTGCTTTAAGCACATTATTCAAGAATTTTCTGTGTGAAGAACCGCTGTAACGAAGGTTTAGTGTGGGTGTAAAGTTGATGACTTGGATCGCTCCCTAAAGAAACCTTCTGTTAAATGCTTTGCCAGTGTGGTGTATGCACTCGGGGTTTTCTTGCTGAGAGACATGAATGTGTTCTTCAGGGCCAAGGGCAGTCGGGGATGTTCTTCCCTGCAATTATTGTAGTGTGTGTTTCTTATTTCTCACTTTTAAATACTTGCTACTAGGTAGCATTGAGGTTATGGTGCCTTCTTTCATGGGCTTGCATGTTCCAGTCACACAATCCACATGAAAACAGAGGCAGGTCTTCATAAATGAGGTCTCATTCAATAACAGCACAGCCAAAGCAATCAATTATTTTACCTAAATCACTCAGGATTAGCAATGCCTCATTCAAAGGATGCAAAAACTGAAAGATTTCTCATAGTTGGTAATAGGCACCTACAAGACCTGTTCTTTTGTAGAAAATCTTCAGTCATAGTGTTTGAATTTGATTAGTATTTGAATTAATAAGTGCACTTCAATAAATTTTTCATTCCAACAGCCTCATATTTTAGTTTTATTTCATTCAACCCAGAGATTCAAATCACTTTTAGAGGTTAAAATAATCAATCAATAGACTCTCTCAATATGGCACACACTTTTTAAACATTCACTATCAAAGTTTCAAAATGATGTTTATTAAATGCTTTGCAAGAGTTTTCTAGTTATGTCTTAGAAGGAAAACTTATTTTTCTTGTTGTTTCAGTATTTCATGCATCCACGTAACACACTTTGTTCAAAGCCAACCGTGTTCCCCACCACCACTTTCCCTCTCAACTTCATGCAATTAACAAGAAATGTAAGCACATAGTGCTAGCTGTATGTACCTGGATGTAAAAATCATCTATTGGAGCATTTGTAATGTTTCATGGAACATCTCCCTGAAAAATACCTAAAGTTCCCTCCCCCGGAAGCCAGCGGTCACTATCAGCTTGTAGCTAAGCTTGGAGCTTCAGGAGCCCCACCCCATTCATCCTGGGATTAGGGCTGGCTTCATCGTGTTGCAGGTTTTGCGTGCACAGTCACAGTCACCACAAATTCATGCCACTCTAGTGCCATGCTCTCCGAGTCCAGAATGGAGGGCATGGAATAGATGCTCCATTTAAAGCTGAGCACTCTATAGCCTCTTTTTCACTAAAAGTTGGCAAGTTGAAAGTCTTAATCATCATCTACTACTAGGGTTGTGAGATGCAAGGGTATAAAGACAGCAGAATAATGATATCAGATTCTCCCCAGAGATCACAACTTAGCCTCTCACAGGTTAGGGACCACTTAATGGTGGCAGGTAGGTATGAGCATATGTCTTGTGGAGCGGCTCATAAATCCAATCAGAAAGTGGTTTGTTACTCCTGTAACATTTGTGCCACTATGGCACCACTGGTTATATCTAAGTTAGGCAGTCATTATTGTAGCTTGCTGAGTCTACAGGCAGGTAAACTGTTAATTGCTTCTCTCTTGCAGGAGTATGCACAACACCTGACAGC
>REGO01000342.1:103137-130789 GCA_010120015.1 Rhombomys opimus
ATATTGTCATTCATTGGACTCTGGGAAACTCTCGCCACCTTATCTGTGAGGAACAATGATGCTTACTTTAAAAACAAAATCTACGTAGTTGGAGTTCAGTAGAGGAAGGAAAGCAAGGCCATCCATTAGTCTATGCTGCCAGATTTAGGGATAAATGGGTCTGTTTTGTTCTTTATCAGGAAGAAAAAAAGTGGCTTACTGTTAGTTTAGAGGTACCCTTTTTGTCATCTGCCAATCCAGATTACTATGAGTTGATCAGAGTCTGTGTGGGAGTTCTTGCTACTCTTCACACGGATGCCTTTAGCACCTATGGGCTTCCCTGGCTTGAAGGGAATCCTGGTTTATAAAGCTATAGATTAAGGTTGCAGCCTTTTCCACTAAGAGTGCTATTTAGAGTCAACCCCCATGATCGATGGGCAAACCTGCTTCTTGCATGATTCTTTCAAAAGAAGTATCTGTTTTGAAATTGCTACTATAGTTCCTTTGACTCAACTCCCTTAAGCCCTGAGCTTCTTTCACACACTGTTGGGTTGTTCATGTGATTAAAACAAGAGAACACTAACGTAGTGAGAAATTGGCAATTTTGGTTCTTTAAGGTACACAGATATGTTATCGTGTTAATCTCAGAGTCTGTGATATGAGGCTGCTTTGCAGCAGTTATGATTTGCCTCATTCTCTGGCAGGGATGTGATTTTTGCCAGCTGTAGATGGTTTCTGCAAAAGTATGACATTTGGGATTCTGGGGACTTTTCAAAGAGTATATGAAAGCTAGGGCCTGAGAAGGGGTTTAAGTTGTTGGTTGGTTGTTGGTTGCTGTTGGTCTCAGTGTGTTAAGTAGTCCTGCACAAAGAACAAGAAGAAATTAGATGTCTTAACTGGGAGGATCAAAGATTAGAGCTCCCAACCTCTAATCAGCAGAAAGTTGTCTAATGATAACTTTGCCATCTTTCCAACCCCTGACTTTATTCAGGTATTCAGAGATCTCTTGCCTTTCCTCTCTATGCCCCATTTTCTTTTTTCTCATATCTAATGTTATGGGGTTGAAAGGGAAGATGAAAAGTGGTGGAGAAGTGTGGATAAAAGAATAATCCCCAAAGTAGCCAATGCTGGCCACACATTACAATCTCATTATACTTGATATTGTGGGATAATTTTTATTATTTTTCTCATGAAAATCTTCCCATTCTGTACTATTGTACCCCAATGATGATGATCTGCCTGTCACAATGAGTCCTACAATTTTGTATTTTGAGGATCACCATTGGTTTTCAGTCATGCTCTCCTTTAAGACTGACTTCATTTAGTTAGTAATATATTTACATTTCTTAAGTTATATCCATGTATTTTCCTTTATTTTTGAGTATTACTTTCTGTGATGCCCCACAATTTTTGATGAATTTATCTATAAGAAGGGAATTTTGTTTGTTTCTAAGTTTTGACAAGCATGATTAAAAGGGCTATCGATGTCTGTCCCTCCAGTTCGTCCTTTTGTTGATGTAATTTATTAACCCATTTGTGTAAATACTACAGAGATTTATTGTACTATTAAAATATATGAGCATATTTGTTTTTGTAAGAAATTGGCTCCCTTGTAAGCAGCTGAACCATGTTCCTTATCACTACCAGCGAAGAATGAGGGACCTACTACTCAGAACACTCAACAACATTCAGTGACAGTGTTTTAGATTTACTGGAACATATTGCTAACTCGCTGTTAATCTGCATTACAACTCCCTAATGACAAATAACATTAATAGTCCTTTCATATGCTTTGTTTTACACAGCTTACTTGGTGACAAGCCTCCAGATGCTCCAATCAGATTTCACCTAGAGTGTTGTCTGCTGCTGCAGTTTTTGTTGGTGGTGTTGGTGCTTGGTTGGTTGGGTCTTTTTGCTTTGTTTGTTTGTTGAGACAGGTTCTCATCTTGCAGTTGGGTTAGTAAATACTAACTATGTAGTGCATGCTGACCCCATATATACAGTGTTCATCCTGCCTTGCTTCATGCATGTAGGTTACAGGGGCTCTTATTGTTGAATTGTGAGTAGTCTTGACCAGCCTGGGATTATGCCTGTTAAAGGCTCTGTCTCAGGTACTCATGATTCCTAGCGATTGCTTCACTCTTAAAATTTTAAGCAAGAGCTACCCGGTGATATCTGTCATTTATTGGATTAAATAAAGTTATTCTTTTTAATTTTTGTGCTCTCTTTTTTACAGAGATGCAGTGGTACCTTCAAAGTTTTCACATTTCTGATCTAAAACTGAAATTCTCATACGTATTCTTCTATTCAAATAAATTTCTATACATGTAAAGATTTTATAATAATCTTACTGAGGATCAAATGCTCAGTACTGTAACTCAGCTGCATATAATTTATGTAACTGCATGATCAGCACCTTGGACATCTCCAGTTCAGTTTATGTGATCATCTGAGACTCATATTTTTCTTTATGATAGTTAACACACACACACGCACGCTCACACATACACATATGGTGTCTATTTTCTTTTGAGTAGATCCAGAACAGCAGAGTTGTGGGAGGAAACATAAACCCCAACAGTCTGTGATAACTTCAGAGATATCTTTATATATATATATATATATATATATATATATATATATATATATAATCTTTTTTGCATGTTCTGATCAAATTTTATTTTATTTATTACAATGTGTTCTCTTTGTATCTCTGCTGTAGCCCCCTCCTTATCAGTGGACTATGGAAGGTACATAGGGGGAGGGAAGAAGGTGGGTGGGACTGGAAGGAAATGAAGGATGGGCTACAGCTAGGATAGAAAGTGAAATAAACTGTAATGAACAATTGAAATAAACATTTCAGCAATATCCTTAAGCGCTCTGTTAGGGAGTTTTTCATACAGCCTGAATTGACGCCAGGCAGAGCCGACTCCTGACTCACTGTAGTTACATTCATCACCTCTTACTTTTTAAATGAGTATCCTCTTTGGCGAGATGTCCAGCCACACCAGCAGTGGGTAGTAGGAGTGACAGCCTTCATCTTTACCAACCTTGTTAATAATGATCACTCTTCTGTCACCATATGATAGGTATACACATCTGTTCATGTGTTTTGTAACTTTTTTAAAAAATTTTAATGCAATTATATTATTTTAATTCAATATGCTTGGAAAACTTCATTTTTAAGGACACTGAGCAAATTCGTGGAATGCCTTTCCTGAGAGAATTCTATTTACATTTCTTTGCAATTTTAAATATTAAATCAGGACTTTATGATATAATCTATATGTTATTGATCAGTTTTAGTGTCCTACATATTATGTCATTTTTAATGTCTTGTACTAAGTAAAAAGTATACAGTAATCAAGATTGTGTTTTGCCTTGGCTTCCTACCAAAGATCAATTTTTAAAATTCTAATCTGCAGCAATGTTGGTCTGAGTATTATTTTAATTTTAGCTTATTTTGTTGCTTATTGTTATGCTTAATTTATCAAGCATCTATACAGATGTGGATTCAGCTTTTTTTCACATAATTATCTCTTCTCTACATTCCTTCCATTACTATAAGCATCCATGTTTACTATCAGTTTCCAGGTACGCATAGGTCTACTGCTAAGATACCTGTTCTTCTCATGAAAACTAAGAATATGATGTGATGACCCTTGCTTGAATGACTTACACACTAATAGCTATGCTAATTTTGAAACACATCTTAGAAACATTGATTCCTCAACAGAGAAAAGAAAAACACTTAAATTTGACAGAGTCCCCTTAATATGCAGATTATATTCCTAGAAATAATATCTTCATTGTGTTAATTGATCCATTGATGAATATGGTATGTTATTCAGCTCTATGTCTACATATGTCACTGGAATATACAGTATTTTCACAATAAATTGTACATTTTTCAAACAATAAATTTTACATTAATCACTTGACTATGAGGAATTAAAAATCGCTTACAAATAAAAGTCAAATCGCAAACAAAATTTACAAACACACCATATTTTCTCAAAATAAGCATTCTAGAACACCTGAGGCTTTTACCCAGTGATGTGCAGCCTTTTTTTTTTTTTTTTTTTGCAGAGGGCATATAAGAATCCATGCAATCAACCCTCACTGAGCAATCTTTATCTTGCACTATGCAGAAAGGCCTTCAGTGTTGTAGATAAAACTGGGACAGTCACAGTCTATAAACAGTGAATTTCTGAGCTAGAAGCATAGAGGAAAGATCTTTCCTCAAAACTGCAGGCTGCCTGTTTTACATCTCTGCAGGCCGTGAGAGTTTGTTTGAAGTGTATTCTACTGAGTCAGGGATTATTTCAGGACTTGTGCTTTGTTATAGATTGAATTCATATAATTAATGCAACTGGATGGAATAACACCAGCTTAGACTTGCGGGAGAATACAACGGCTTGAGCTGGCGTCTTACAAAATATTTGTTAATATAAGCAACAAAATTCTTTCCTTTTGATAATTAATATTTACTATTAATGAATGGGGCATTTTATGCAAATTTTCCACCCAAAACACTGAAATAAATAAGACACATGGTGTTCTCACCACAGCAGTTATACATGAACAAAATTACTTTTTCCTCTACTTATAGGAAAAAGTATAGTTATATACCTATACTTTTATATACCTGTAGAAGCTCTAGCTCAGTAAACCCTGACATGGCTGCTCTTTCATGTTCGAGACCTTTCCTTTCCAAAGGGCACAATTTATTTTATTCAAATCATCTTTCTTGTTACTTACAGACTCTAACTGAAAGATGATGAGTCAGGCCATCTGGCATGCCTCACTTGCTTATTTTGACACCTTTCCCATTTGTTTAAATAATTTGCAGAGCCAATACAAACTAACATTCCAAAACACAAGACAGTTTAAGTCCTGGATTAAATTAGAGTACTTTTTTTTTTTTTTTTTTTTGGCAAAGACACAAACTGAATTGAATATTTTACTTTTAACTAGGAAGACAAATATTTATTTGGTGACTAGAAAATTAAGTGAGATAGAAATGTTCTACTACACTTACTGTTGTGATTAAAAGAATAGTTTGATATGAAATTCTCACTAACGCGTTTAAATAAGATAATACACTTTATTTGGATTTGTATTTGAAGTTACATTTTTTCACAAAATGTATTTGGATGCAATAGACACTAAATGCGCCTTTGTTTTCATGTTGAATATGTATGCCTTTAGGGCTGTGTATTATTTTAATCAAAGAGTCTCTCTTGTCATTGCCAAGCATTAAGTGGAAGATGCGTCTAAAGGATAACATGAAAATGTATCTAAGGAGCATGGATGGACTGGAAATAATGTCTCATACCGGTAAAGGAGCTTGCTATTTAAGCCCAATGCCCTGAGTTTGATTCTAGGAGCCCACATAAAGGTGGAAAGAGAGAACCAATTTACAAAGTTGTCCTCTGAACTTCATACACACCGCCCCTACATCATATGCACATATGTGTTCAATAATAAACCAGAATTAATGTTTAAAGACACAGAAGAAGTAAATTTCACTACCAATTCCTTTGGTTGCATTGTATTGGAGTTCATGTACTGACTTATTGTCATATTTGGTGCAATCAAATGAAATTAATTTCTGGACTTTGAGAGGTGTACATTAGTTTTCCTAAGATACACTGAAACATTAATTAAAAAAATAATTTACAAGTGGTTAGAAAAAAATGAAGTAAGAGACAGAAAAGGAAAATATATTAGAGAGGGGTCTCTTAGAAAAGGAAATGGAGTTTTAGGAGACTCTGGAATCTTACAGAATCCCCAAGGTCCCTATCCAAGACTGTATGAGCAGCAGCGGTATCCAGGCAGGAAAAACTCTCCAATCAGTCATGTTGCATGCAAAACCTACAGGGTACAAGTGTGCTTTCTCATGAAGGTTTATTTTACTGTAGCTGCTCGCTAAAACCCCTCAGAGTTACCACAACACTCTCATTGGTTCAATAATCTAGATTGGAATGAAATCATTTCTTTGCTCTGCCATTTGTGTTCTGTCAGAATAAATATTATTTGCTCATGACTCCACAAGAAAAGACAGTCAAAAACAACATTGTGTGTGCATAAGTGTGTGTGTGTGCTCGCGTGCACACATGCCTGTGTGCTAGGTTCTTCCATTAGCAAGCACTGTTTGACACACTAGCCATTTGATATGCAACATTATCAATCTACACAGAACAATGTCATATAAAGAAACAAAGTGGAAACAGTCTTCAAAGGAAAGATTTTGATCCACAGTCCATAGAAGGATGTGCTTCTGCTATTACACTAAAATACAAAACAGAAAAAAATGTGACACAATGGAACTGCAGAGCACCGACTCCTTTAATTGAGTTTGTAAATATTTAAGCAGGCCCTTGCAGTGAAGACATACCCGTGGTTCATTCTCTTAGCAGTGTTTCTCCACATTCTTTTTAAGAGATGCTTTTCAGTCATGCATTTTTAATCAAAATCTCATCATTTTGGTGTCTCAGTTGCTGGTGAGTTGATACAAAAAAAAAAAAAGGCATATAAAGGATTTTGTCTGTAGGACCATGTCTCTGGGTGTGAATCTTTACAAAAACACAGCACTTGCTGAGAAGAGGCTGTTTTTTAAAAAAAATACTCATTTCTGCTTGTGTTAGTGGACACCCTACTGTTCCAGATGCCCCAAAAGGAGCTATTCTAACTCAAACAGCAAAGCAACATTGAATGCAAAAGTTGAGTGCCCTCCCTTACAGCGGTTATTATGCTGTGAGCACTATGCAGGCCACGCTGGAACCAAGGGACTGCCTGCAGTTCACACCAAGAGCAAAGAGAATAAAAGATGACCTGCTGTCCTACTTAGCTTCGGCACTGTGAGCCTGCCTAACCAGTGCCACTAGTGTTGGCTGGTTGAGAACTGGGGCTACACTACCCTTCCCGTCCACAGCAGCGACTAAGATGATGGGGCATTTGGGTGGTGAGCCGGCACACTTGCTCTGTGTGGCACCTCTTAGAGTTCCAACACCAGCTAAGTTGAGGAAAAAGTTACAATTCACAACAAAATTGTTGTTTTAAAATTCGCTAGTGACCAAAACATGAAGCTATAATTATCTTCAAGATGGTTTGTATTGAGACAGTTTTTGTTTTCGTGAAGTTGCATTAGTCTGATTCTTAGCTAATTGCAGCTTTGAATTCAGCTCAAGACGGCACATACTCAAAAGCAAAATGGAGACAATTGAAAAATGTAACGTAGAGAAGCTGAGTTCCAGTCTCTGAGTACAGAAGCCTATTAGATACAGTCACAACACTAGCACCTAAAAACTATCAACAATACAAGTGCCTCCCCCAACTCTTCTCAACTTGCCCAGTCCTAGACATATTGCCACTATCACAATTAAGGTGAGCTGGTTTTAATAAATATAAAAGATAGTAAAACAAAGGGTATATGCAGTACCTAACTATGGTCTCACTTTCAGACTGAGGATCTATACTATTCAAGTTCTTATAGTACTTGAAAATTAAATATCATATGTGGAAAAGCACATTGTTTATATGACAATTGATATAGAACTTGCTTTTTTTTGAATTTTGTTGTTTTAAAACAATCAGTTATAGAAGGTTGTTATAGAATATCTCAATACAAAATGTCATAGAGATTCTGTAGATTTATATGCTTCTAGTAGGGTTCGTCAAAGACACTCAGTTGCTGTTATTTTGCACTTGGACACGATTTAGTTATATCCTTGAGGGAAAAAAATGGTTGACTGCAGACCAGTAGCACATGTTTCCACCAGTTCATGTGAACCTGTGCCCACGTATCAGCACCAGAAAACCAAGAGCTGCAAAAATGCCTTGGTGCTCAAAGAGCAATTGATAATACACTACTTTTGTGGATGCTGTCCTCTTCTTAGGGGGTTCTGAAAACATTGCCAACAAAGCCTCGGGCCAAACCCAGCTTGGCTTAAAACTTTGCCTCCTTGAAATATAATCACCTCAGTGTGTATGTTGCAAAGATCATTCCACTCTACGCAAATCAGAGCGAGAACAGTGCAAAGATAAAGGATGCAAGGCAAGAAGAACTCAGCCATGGTTATAAAAGTGGAAACAGAAGTTCCAGGAAAATATTTCATGTAATCCTACAATGAGACAAAAATCAACAAAAGATAGAAAATAACCAATGAGAAAAAAAAAAAACTACCAAGAAAATATATTGTTCAAATAACATAAACAATATTCAAAATAAGAGGAAAAAAGGAAGTCACCAAGAAAGCAAGAAAGAGAGGAAGGGAGTAGCTGACCTAGAACCCTCGTAACCTAAAAATGAATTCCTACAGTATATGAAAGCACTTTGTAAGACACAGCAAGAGAAAAGCAAACAATAGCCCCACCCAACTGTAACATAAGTATCACAACAATGATTTGCGTGACAATATATTCCAAAGTTTACACTAAAGACGTGCATTTTAGGGGTAAAAAACATTGAACTAAAAGCCAGCTTAATAAGAGAGAATTCATGCCTGGTGCTGTAAACCTAGACCACTATGCCAAGCTGGAGTGTCCAGGCCATGGAGCCAATACGATATTGGTAGGTATATCTTTATATCTATCCACTCATCAAACAAGCTTCTTTTTTTTTTTTTTTCGAGCAAAAACCATTTTGGAAACCTCAGTTGTTCAAAATTCTTGAACAGCTGATCTTACGTACTCAACCCTAATCGACACTTCCGCAGTATAACTTCTACACCTAAATATTAAGGAAAATATTGGGGGAGAAGACAGAAAAAAAATTAAGAGCCAGAGGACCGGGGTGTCTGGTATGAGAAAGTATATTATATATGTGTCAAAGAAGCTGCACCCACAAAATCTCAACAATATGGCTGACTAAACAAGACATGCTCATTGACAACACCAGTTGGCATGCCAACGTGGATCATGGAAATCTCCCAAGATCCCATCCCATCATGAAGATCTACAGGGAAGTAAAAGCTACTATGAGAGTGAAAATCAGTGTTCTCTGGAAACAAGTTGCCTGGTAGGTTACCCAATACCAAGTGATAAGCCCTGAATACATACATATATGAACAACACTAAATGTAGTCAGATAAGTATAATAGATGATAGAGATAGATAGATAGATAGATAGATAGATAGATAGATAGATAGATATAGATAGATGATAGAGAGATAAAGAGATAGATCCACAAACAGGTAGATACAGATATTTTTAAAAGGTTGCAATTTTAATGAGAGTGGGAGAAACACAAAAGGAGTTGAAGAGGAAGAGAGAGGCAGAGAAATGATGTTAATTCAAAACTTTTTTATAAAAATTTAAAAATTAAATTAAAAAATTTCTAGTCATTGTCTTCTATTTTCATTCAATTTTTTAAAATTACTTTTCTTTGATAGAAAACAAATCATACATAAGGCTACGGTGTATAAAAATGACATCACTAAAGTCTTGAAAGAAGAAAGATGTGAATACTGGAAGGTAATGAAACAATAACCAATAGGTGAAAGTTAGGTGTCTTCCAGTACAATTGCAGATGTGCAAATCAAGTTAAATCATTGCAGGATTATATAAAAAGATATCAGCTATTAAAAAAAGAACAGGCCCAAAAGCAAAGAAAATATTAGGAGGGGATTTTAAGAAGAATTTAAAATAAATGGCCTATTAGTAAAAATGATTTCTATTAGTTGCAGAAATGTAAAGGAGCTAATCAAAAGAAAAAGTGTATTTCTAAAGTTTCATCAATAATATTCTGAAAATGAACTAGCTACTTGTCATCAATTAGAAAAGTACTCTTATTTACCACGTTAAGAAATCGTAGTTTCAGAGACTGCAGAGAGGATTTAGTCGTTAGAACACTTGTTCTTCTTTCAAAGAAAATTCCCCAAACCCACATCCTGCAACAAAACTATCTGAAACTTTGATGATAACGCCCTCTTCTGGTCTCCATGGCACTGCACACTCCTGGTCCACTTACACACTTTCAGGCGAAACACGTAAACACACACACACACACACACACACACAGAGAGAGAGAGAGAGAGAGAGAGAGAGAGAGAGAGAGATCAATACATCTTTTAAAACAAAATAATTGCAGTTTAAGGAAAAAAAAACATGCAAAATTATAAGAAAAGAAAACGAGGGGCTGAAGGCTTAGTACGTAAGAGCACTGGCTGCTTTTCCAGAAAGGCCTATTTCAACTCCCAGCACCCATGTGGTAGCTCAGAACCATTCATATTTTCAGTTACAGGGGATCCAGTGCCCCTTGTTGGCTTTGTGGGCACAGGAAACACATATGGTTCACAGACTTACACAGTCAAAAACTTATGCACACAAAATACAATGAATATTTTAAACAGAAAAATAAAAACTGAAAATCCTTGAGTATTGCAGGATATGAAACCATTGCAGGTGTGGCATACATATAAACAGAACTAACAAACTAAGTTCCTCAAAGTAAGACTGAGGCTGTAGAGATGGCTCAGCTGTTAAGAGTACTTGGGTGCTCTTCCAAAAGTCCTGAGTTAAATTCCAGGCAACCACATGGTGGCTCACTATCATCTATAGAGATCTGATGTGCATGATGACAGAGCACTCTCATAAATAAATTACATAAATGAATCATAAAAAAAAAAAGAAAATAACACTGACAGAAGGACAATGAAGTAATAATAACGGGCTATACTCTGCAATTCCAGTAGCAGATTCCAACATTTGGGCCATGAATTTTATCTCAGGCAAGTTGTTAAGCTAGAACCATTCCTGCTATAACTATGTTGAAAAACAAATCGTGTTTTGGTTAGCTTTTCCGGTATATATTCCTGCCCACAGTGAAGCATCAAAATGTTAGTGAGAGTCTTATCCTTGTTACTAATAACATATTAACTTTAACTTTAGAATGTAACAGTTTGGTCTACTTCAATAATTAGGTTCATTGCCGTTCTCATATTCTGTGTCTTCACACTAGTTAGAGGGTTTATTTTACGTACGGTAACTAAAATATTCTTAGGATTTAAACAGGTATCTGTACAACAAAAATTAAATATAGTTGTTGGGCTGCGTGTGGGATGTGTGTGTGTGTACGTAAGAATGTGTATGTGTGTGTTTGTGGATCTGTGTGTATGTGTTTTGCATACACATGAGTTTAAATAGAAGCTAGTGATAAAGCTTTTGTCCCAAATGCTTCTTCATGATGTACTATCTGAAATTCCAAAATGGCATAATGTCTTCTTCAACATGTGAAAAGATAATCTCCAAATGTCTTAAGTGTCATTTAGTTTGTTTTTGAAAGAAGTGATGAAGCAATCCATCATCTACTTTGTGTAGAAAGGAATTATATCCATTGCATTATACGGTAACTAAACTTAAATTCTGCTCACATACCTCAAGAGTGTAAATAAAACACACTGTGAGGTTCATTTAAATCACTTACAACACTTACCACATTTGCTTTATGCTTGATGCAAATGAATTCCATTTTTATTATTGATTTTACATTCTTTAAATATTTATAAACACCATTAGTTATGGGAGATGCAGAGATTTCTCATAGACAAGAACATCTTGCATCATCACTGTACCACTGTATTGCTAAAGCAGAAAGAAACTTGGGGTGTTTTATTCATTTAAAAATTTCATTCTTGAAGGGATCACAAAATTTGGCTGCAGGACATAGAACGAAACTATCTCAAACTTGGCAGGATTTCTTCTTCATAGTGCCAGGACATGTTATGGAGTCTGCTGGGGGAGGAAAAACAGCAATGATCTTACCCAGCAATAGCCCTGCATGCTGTAATACCAACCCATCAGACAAAATGTGGTCACTGGAGCAATAGGAGCATGACTGTTAGAGGCTGACTAACTGATTTCTGATTGGATATGAAGCTCGCTCCACAGGATGGACTGGAAAAAGAGAGATGCACTAGTAAGGTTTAAATGGATTAAGGGGTAAGGAAGAGCGGGAGGGAATAGAAAGTATGGGGGGGGGTGAAACAAAGAATGGTGTGTGACACTACACACAGAAGCCTGCTGTCTCACAATTCATTTTTTTTTTAAATTGAAGTGATAGTAGAATATGTGTGATATGCAAGAAGGGAGAGAAATACTGAGAGGTAAAGGATGAATTGGAAAGCTGGGGATATAAAATGAAGGGTTAACTAAAACTACAGAAATCTATGGAAGTCCTATGGAAACAAACTAGTTACTAAGATAACTTTAGGATAAACATTTAAAAATATGCAGCCAGTCTTGATGAGGCATGATAGGCTAGGGTCAAAGGGAAGGGGAGGAGGACCTCCCTTATCAGTGGACTTGGAGAAGGGCATGGGAGGGGATGAGGGAAGGAGAGTAAAGTTGGGAGAGGACAAGAAAGAGGGCTACAGCTGGGATACAAAATGAATAAATTATAATTAATTAAAAAATTAAAAATTTAGACTTCAAATAGAATGATACTTCATGGACAGTACTGATCTAAGAAATCATGGGTTATTAAATTAAAACTGCAGTACAATGAATGTGACATCTCGGAACAAGTTATTAGTCAGAAAGACCATTGATGTCTCCAAAACAAAACAAGCTTTTGTGATAATTGCCCACACTGACTACATAGTAAGACTCTGTTGCTTTGGATACAGGTGACATAAAAACAGTTCTCAGGGAAAAACGAAAAAAAGAAAGTAGAAAGAATTGGAAAACCTCACTTTTTAAAAATAATTTATGAACATTTCATGAACATTAAAATATTTGTCATACTCTCTTGATAGGAGCACATGGGATGCAGAGGCAACCCACCACTCCATTTTTTACTTGTTTTTAAATTTTTATTTATTTATTACAATTTATTCACTTTGTATCCCAACTGTAGCCCCCTCCCTCATGCTCTCCCATTCGTGCCCTCCTTCCCTCTTCTCTTCCCATGCCCATTCCCGAGTCCACTGATAGGGGAGGTCCTCCTCCCCTTCCATCTGACCCTAGCCTATCAGGTCTCATCAAGACTGTCTGCATTGTCTTCCTCTGTGACCTGGTAAAGCTGTCCTCCCATCAGGGGGAGGTGCTCAAAGGGCCAGCCACTGAGATCAGGTCAGTGACAGTCCCTGCTCCCTTTATTAAGAAGCCTAATTGGAGACTGAGCTGCCATGGGCTACATCTGTGCAGGGGTTCTAGGTTACCTCAGTGCATGGTCCTTGGTTGGAGTATCAGTCTCAGAAAAGACCCCTGGGCCCAAAATTTTTGTTGCTCTCCTTGTGGTGTTCCTATCCCCTCCAGGTCTTTCTATCTCCCCCCTACTTTCATAAGAATCTCTGCACTCTGCCCAAAGTTTGGCTATGAGTCTCAGCAGCTGCTTTACTACCTTGCTGGATGGAGTCTTTCAGAGGCCCTCTGTGGTAGGCTCCTGTCTTTTTCCCTATTTTCACACTCTTCAGATGCCTATGTCTAACTCATAGGGCTGGAAGGTGCTGTTAACCTTGTGATGGAGACTAGATTTCAGCCTTCTTTCACAGTGCCAGACTCTACAAGCCACTATTTTGACCCGAGGAATGATCTTCCTACCAGGGCAATAATGGCATGACTTTCATGGGTCAACTAACCTCTTTCTGACTGTTTTTTGAGATCTGCTCCACATGAAGAAATTTCACACCTGGCACATTAATGCCAGTTACTGCTTATCTTATATCAGTTCCTCAGCCCTGAAACATACATGCGTATAGCATTTATAGACTGTATATTTAGAAAAACATGCATATACATATATGTATGTGCATGTGAGAGCACTTAATAAAAAATGAACATGGATTTAAAAAGGAGCAGGGGCAGGAGTGTGGGATGATTTGGATGGAGGAAAGGTAAGGTAAAGATGAGTTATATTATAATTTCAAAAATAAAACAACAATAAATGACATAATAATACAAAGCAAAAGCAAACAAATAAACAAACAAAAAAACTGTTTATGGCTCGGGAGCTGAGAAGTCCTAGACCAGAACTCACTATTGTTGTTTTACTAAATGGTTATGTGTTGTGGGTTATTAATATTTGCCATTGATTTATCTTTTAGTTAAGCAGTGGTTATTCTTAAACCAAATCAACACACAGAGACTAGGATTTATTTAATTAACCTAGAGTACAATGGTGGGCAATAGTTACTCCATCCTAAACCTCCAAGCCTGCATAGTTTCCTAGCATTCAGGTTTCACCCATTATAATTGCTATTAGTCATATTTGGGTCCAGTTCATCTCTCTTCATGTTCCAAGTCCTGTCCTGCTGATCTCTGCTCTCCTACTCCTCCCACTCACTTCCTTCTTCTCCCCTCAGGACCAGGATGTCCCACCCTATTTCCTCCATTGCTCAGCATTGTGGCTGGTTGTTTTATTGACAATACAGAGAACAAATGGTGGCATGTTTACATAAACTTGAGACAGGTGATGCTTAGAATAAGCATCACAATGCAATGTCGAGCCTGAAACCAGATAGTGGGGTAGAGAAATCAGCATTTGGAATGAACAAGGGTAAATTGTATACCTTCCACAAGACCACTATACCAACAGTAATGTTCTCAAATTTCTCTCTATGTATTTATATTTATACTTTTAGACCACTGTTCTCCATTCAGTGGTTGCCTTTGTGATCTTTCTTCATTAGGTAGGGTGGGCAGGGCCTGGGTAGTCCTCAGGACAAGGATGTCCTCTAATGCACAATCCCCAACAGCTCCCAGGTGTAGCAGAGGGGCTGCCATGTTCCAAAGGGTTGAACACCAGGCCAGAAGCCTAGGCTTCCAGTTGGGAATGACATCAAAAGTTCCAGCACTTTAAGGAACAGCTAGAGCACGTTAGGATAAGGCCTCCTTTATTTAAGCTGCTGTATTAACAGCAGGGTTGTGCACAACAGACAGTATTTGGTCAGTTTACAGCCACACTTTAGGCCTGGTGAGGCTCAGGCCCAGGAAGCTGGAAGGCAGGTCCAATGAAGTTGAGGCACAGGCCCTGCAGCCTTAATGTCAGTCCAGGATCTGAAGGTGCTTCACCAGAGGTCAACACTGAGCTCATGGTGGTCATGCAGGCTCCAGCTATCCTGGCTGGCAGACAAGCCCAAGGAGTTCAATAGTGAATTTCCTGGCAGGAACAGAGCACTTCCTTGCCCAGAATAAATGATGACTCTCTGGAAACCATGGTGGAAGTGATGGAATCACGCAGCATATTTATTTCTTGTGAAATCAGAAATTTATACACCTTTGGCAGTGGGAGGCATTTCAAAAGTGAATGTGTTTGATGTGATGGGGCTAGAGACACCAGGGATATTTGATTTACATGTAGTGGTACAGTACCTCATTTACACATAGTAATATGGTCCTATCCCAAGAAGGAGAACATAGTACTTAATTATCCTATGGGTGGGTAAAATTTTCCAGCTGCAATTGAACGTCATTGCCCAAAACTAAGATCTCCTTAGCATAGAGTAGGGTATATTTAGGAATACCCAGGCACTTGCTGAGCAGGTTTCTTACCAGGAAAACTACGGGCCTGTAATCTTTTCTGAGGGCTATGTGATGCTCCTTCCAGGTTTGAGGGTTCAGGTAGAGAAGGCACCCTGTTGAGAAACGGAGTCCATTGTTATAGACCAAGCTCAGGGGCTTTCCAGAAACGTTAGGCTTTGACATTACCAGCAGACTACAGCAATAGACCTTTGGTTTCTCAGAACCTTGCTCAAAGAAGATTCTTATGCTGTGGCCATCAGTCAATGGAGTGGCACTAAGTGGTCAAAGTAAAGAAGAGAATAAGAGACTGGGTGTTCATCCCCGAAAGGGAGACCTTTATCAATCTCATCACCTTCACTGTTAGGGCTCAGGGAACACCGGAAAAGAGGAAGCGGGAAGAATGTGGAAAGCAGAGACTAGAGGGAAATGGAGAAATGCTATGACATTCGTTATTGTAGATGTGACATGACTACTGCACTGATGAACTAATAGCAACTATGGCCATGAACAAGAGCTGAACAAGAGCAGGCCAGCCAGTGTTCTAGCATAAATAGGGGTAGGTGATGTTCAGTCCCCACTCTTTCCTGCAGAACTGATGGTAGTTGATAGCCAATGGGAGTGAAATGCTTTTTCTTTCTTTCTTTCTTTCTTTCTTTCTTTCTTTCTTTCTTTCTTTCTTTCTTTCTTTCTTTCTTTTTTTCTTTCTTTCCTTTTATTTTTTTTGAGAATGTGACCACTTGAAGTTTTTTCATGCTCCAGTGGATGACACCATAGCAATGCAAAATGAAATTCAAATATCATTTCTTTCTACCTTAATTGCTAATTAAATATAATCATAACATAGTTAAAAATGTTTAAGTCAGTATGCTGATTGCAAAAGATATTATAGGTAAAAATATATTGTGAAAAGTAAGTCAACTTTGAAGAAAAAAATTAACAGGGTTATCTGGATCATGCTCTAAAAATGCAAAGAAGTCCCGGCTGACTAGCAGGAAAGAGCAGAGAGAGCAAAGACAGCTTGGTCAAACCTAGGACACAGGTTACTGTGGACAACATGCATGCATGTTCACAGCTGAATTTCAGAGCTAACAAAGCTATGTCAAACTTTCAAGTGTGCCTCTGTGGCTTTGAGATGGATACCTTTGAGGTATGTGTTTTATAGATTTTATTCTAGCTTGAAAATGAAATTTTATTTTCCATTAAAGACACCATGATACAGGTTCCAGAGAGATGGCAGACAGTATTTGTCATATTTATGAAAAAGAAACTTCTGAGAATCAGCAAGTACACATGTAAAAATACAGTATTTTAAATATATTTATTTGGGTTATACTGTAAGATCCTGAAAATAGCTTTAATTAAAATGCTGTCCCATCTTACAGATAACTTGAAATGTTTAATTCTCGTAATTTAAAAGCTTCTACTTTGACCAGTTTTAAATTTTAACTTGTTTTCATTTCTGTTCATTTTTAAAGCAACATAATATCAACTCTATGCCTGACTGTAAATCTGACACAGTGAATGAGTATAATTTCACTGTCATTGAAGTGACCGAATAATATTTTGTATGTCATGTGATCTTATCTCCAATTTCACTTTGCATACTTTCTGTTACAATGTTGTAACATTAATATTTATATGTCTATGTTCATGTACATATATATAATCATTAAAAGCAACTTCACAGCTTTTTAAACATTGTGCGTATGCTTAGTCACTGGTCTTGCTAACGTCTGTGAAAGTAATATGGTCACTCATGGGATCATCCACTACAACTTTATGCTGTAGTATTCACATGTATCCACAATGCTGGATATTGTGCACTTATTCTACTTTTTAAGTAATAATTCAAAGCAGGGGGTGACATAGATTCATTACCACTAAAGTTACCTCACATCAGACAGCACTTTTTGAATTAATCAATCTTAAGAAAGTCAGACTTTTTGGGTTCCTGCTATCGTTGCCACTATGCTTCAAGGCTAGACCTGTAACGAAGTATAAGGTTTGTAGTAATTAACTGGGTCATGAAACAGCAAGAAATTAATGTCTAGTTAACAAAATGTGACAATTGACATGACTCTGCTTTGGTTGGGAACAGCTGATAGTTGGAGGCAGGTATTTATCCGCTGCTCAAATTTCTCTAAATGCTTTAATTAATGCAAGGACAGTGAGGGTGAAGTGTCATTATATGTGTTACCGTAGAGGTATGAGAATGATATGTGGTATTCCTCAATTTAATTATATCCCCTAATAGAATTACAAAGCTTTAGTCATATACAGCTTTGTTAAGTTCTGGCTGGATATGTAGGTTGTTAGTCTCTGGAACTGTCTTTTCTCACTTAGTTAGCAGAGTGTTGCAATGAGTAGGAGAAAAACCCCTACTTAAAAGAAGGTTGCTTTTATATTGTGTGTGTTCTCATAGATCACAGTTTGAAGGAAACTTTGATCAAAATCCTGTAGAACATTAGTCTATAGGTAGATCATGTTAGATGAAAGAAAGAAAGAAAGAAAGAAAGAAAGAAAGAAAGAAAGAAAGAAAGAAAGAAAGAAAGGAAGGAAGGAAGGAAGGAAGGAAGGAAGGAAGGAAGGAGAAAGGAAAGAAGGAGAAAGGAAAGATGGAAAGACACAAGATCTTAATCCGTTTGTTATTAGAAACCTAAAGTCTAGTTTTGAGTTCGTTTCTATTAATTTTATATAATATCTGCATTGTAGCTCATCATGATATTTAAATGCACATTCTTTCATGTTTCACTTGTTTTAGCTTTTATTAATAAAGAAATAATTTACGAAATACTATTTAGGAGTTAAGTACTATTTTATTTTGAGTCATAGCATCTAGTTTTACGAACCACTTAAGTCTTATGCATATATTTTTCATGAATATATGAGTAAGTACATTAATGTTTATCAACATTTTATAATTAGCAAGAAACAATTTCCAAAAAATTGTGATTGTTATAAAATTGAACAGTTAAGCTTTGATGGAGTGAGTTTTTGACCCAAGATTTGTTTAAAAAATATGAGGATATTACCTGTTCCTCATGAACACATTCAATGAATACAATTAGGAACAAATTTAACTCATGGGAGTAAAAGTCAGTTTGGGGTATTTTAAGAATTTAGGCCACAAAACATTTTAAAAACAGTCATCTGAAGTTAACAAGGACTTATGAAGACATCAATATTACAAGTCACAAAATTGGAGAATTTTTCTGATTTTGAAATATGTATTTAATTTCATTTATTTATTTATTTATTTATTTATTTATTTATTTATTTATTTTTATTAGTTACATTTCATTAACTCTGTATCCCAGCTGTATTTCGCTCTCTCATTCCCTCTCAAACCCTCCCTCCTTCCCTCATCTACTCCCTGTCCCTTTCCAAGTCCACTGATTGGGCAGACCTCCTCCCCTTTCATATGATCCTGTTTTATCAGGTATCTTCAGGACTGGCTGCAAAGTCCTCCTCTGTGGCCTAGCAGGACTGTTCCTCCCTTGGGGGGGTGGGGAGGTCAAGAGCCTGCCATTGAGTTCCTGTCAGAAATAGTCCCTGTTTCCCTTACTATGGAAAACCAATTGGTTACTGAGTTACCACGGGCTTCATCCAAGCAGAGGTTCTAGGTTATATCTATTCATGGTCCTTGGTCGAGTGTCAGTCTCAGAAAAGACCCCTGTGCCCAGATATATTTTGTCCTTGTGGAGCTCCTGTCCTTTCCACGTTATACTAACTCCTTCTTTCATATGATTCCATGCACTCTGCCCAAGGTTTGGTTATGAGTCTTAGTATCTGCTTTGATATACTGCTAAGTAGAGTCTTTCAGAGGCCCTCTGCAGTACTTTGCACGCAAATGGTGGGATCTAGAAAAGATCATTCTGAGTGAGGTATCCCAGAAAGAGAAAGACACACATGCTATATACTCACTCATATAGTCCTATAAAATATGATAAACATAATGAAACCTATACACCTAAAGAAGATAAACAAGAAAGAAGACCTGGAGTAAGATGATCAATCCTCACTTAGAAAGACAAATGGGTGGTGCATTGGACGTAGGAGAAAACAAGTAACAGGACAGAAATATGTTTTTATTTTTTATTGATTGTGGCTGTGATATAAAATTTATACAATAAATGATAGGTATTCCCATTGAGGCCAAGGATACTTTCCATATTCTAACTTTCCACCAACCATGTCTAACATTTGGATACTTAGATCACTCTTCTTGAAATACTCTTTCCCAACTTAATTACTTTATTACAGTATTTCCTTTTTTTGTCCTATTTTTATTTCCATTTGAAGAATCCTCCTTGGACCTCTTCTTCTGCGGTAAGGTTAAACGGAAGCACCAAGACATGAAAGGAGATTAATTTTACATGCTAGCATTTTATTGACTGACTGCACAGCTGATGAGGTTACAAGTTACAAGTGTATAACTTGGTAAAATGAAAAAAAAAAAACAAAAAACAAAAAAAACACTGGCATTGTCTTCACTGTTTCCTATGAAGGTGTGAGACACACCTCTAGAGACTTACTCTAAACTCTTAGTGGATATTTTTTCACTGACTTGTGTGTGTGTGTGTGTGTGTGTGTGTGTGTGTGTATGTGTGTACCATATATATATGTGTGTGTGTACCATAATGTGTGTGTGTGTATACACATGCACAATTTTGTCACTTTGCCTGGTGTTGGAGGTGTCTAGGATTATTTTGCTGTATGTTTAGAGAGATTGTCTACAGTTGAGGACTCCCTTAGTATTGACATTAATGAGCTTAATCCAGAAGCCCATGCAGAGCAGTTTAAGATTAGAATATAGCTCTAGGTCTTATGAACCAGAGGCTTCTGACTCCAGAGGCTAAGCTCCAGGTGCTAACTCAGGACAGAGGCTTATAGCTCTGGGTTAACAGTGTCAGTGCTCAGCACCTATCTCACTGGCTTCATGGCTGGAACTTTTCACTTATAACCTTGGAAACATTTTTTTTTCCAGATGTTAGGATCAGTAATTTATCTGCTCTACTCTTTGAAGCCTGATGCCTCCTTTGTTCTTTAGAGTCCTTTGTCATATCTGCTCCCAGCTGCTCTCTGAGATGCTGCAGCCACCCTTTTTCTATTGAGTGAGCAGAGGGTTAATAGCCTCAGGAGTCACCGTGGGTGCTTATAGCCTTAGAAGTTACTCTTCACTCTCCTTACAAGTTCTTCTGAGTCCCAAGCTTTAAACTCTCAGGTGTTGGGTTTCTGTTTTTGGTTTTTTGTTTGTTTGTTTGTTTGTTTGTTTCTTGCTTTTGTTTTTTTTTGTTGTTGTTGTTTGTTTGTTTCTCATCCAGTTCACTGCCCCCTTCCCCTGCCCAGGCATACGCAATAAAGATCACAAGAAGGAAAAAACATTTGAAAGGGGCTTTTATTGGAGACCTGGAAGGTAGTGTGCAGGAGAGAAGGCTCCCTGGCTAACTAAAAGAGACTAAAGAACAGGCACATACACAGCCAAATGCCAGTGCACAGCTTCTACTAGACATAGCCTCAATTTTTGTCTCCAGAAATCACCGCTTTGAATTTATTCCCATCTATTGGCTGAGTGGCCAAGGGAAGAGTTCACCTGTGGCAATGGACTGTAAAAAGACTGCATCATCTAGTGGTCATAAAAAATGGTGATGGCTGAAGGGAACTTTCACTAGCAGGTTACCTGCAGTTGCAAAGGAGTCAGGCCTTTTGAAAAGCTGTGGCTTCCACAGCACCATGGTCCCTGCTGCCTTACAGCAGCAGGAACGTTTCTTCCAGGTATTGATAGAGTGCTGAAAGCACTCTACACACAGATCAGCTGATCCTCAAAAATGAGAGAATTTGAATGACAGCCCCACTACAAAAGACAGCCAGTCTATAGGCTATTAATGGTGGAGCAAATGACTGCTCTCCAGACCTTAGATTATTTGTGGGAAGCAAAAGCATTAATAAGTCCTGGCAATGTTCTTTTTACAGCATAAGCTATTACAACACAGAACTGTATTTTTACAAATAAATATGCATGTAGTAATAGTTTATGTCATAACTGCTAGTAAATACCTGCAAGGGAGTATTGTGTCCTTCTGATTCTCCTAGGTTGCTGGGTTTGGGGTATATTTTTTTTTTTACTCTTATACAACAATAAATATAGCCCCGTGTACATTGTGTTATATATATCTTTCATTAACAAAACATCTCTTTGTAAGGTAAAATGTAAAGCAATGCAACTTTACTCCTCTCTTCTCCGGTTCTTCTCCTGTGTTTTATTGATTACTTTTCAAGATTACATAGATTCGAGTTGGTAAGAAGTAGATGGTGAGCTATATTGGTTCATTTTCTCATCACTATGACCAAATATCCAGAGAGCTACTCATGACAGTGAAGATTAATTTTTGGCTTATGGTTTGAGGAGGCAAACCAACACTGTGGAGAAGGATTGGTGACACAATTGACTTGAAGGAGAGGTGTGATGCTACATATTCACATCGCAGTAGATCAGGAAGCAGAGGCAGGACGAAAAGTGGTCTAGACTATAAACATCATGGTCCACTCCTGCATAGTCTCCCTACTGACACGCCTACTCCATGCAGACCCCGTGACTCAAAAGCTCTCAACATGCTAAAATGTACCACAGATAGAAACTCAGGCGCCTATGAGAGACATTTTCACATCAAAACTGTGGAAGGTGCTGTGCTGTTAGATAAAACAGGCATTTGCAATTGGGCCTCAATATCGATATTATTATTTGAATTTAAATAGAATTACCTGGAAAGTTAAATACCCCATGTTGTAAATATAAAATAATACAAGACTACAACTGAAAGCAGTGTCTGTATGCAAATACACACAGCTCATACACACCTACACACATGCACACGCACACACACACACACACACACACACACACACACACACACACACTGATGTAGGTAAGAATATGTAAAATACAAAGTCAAAATAGACTAAGAAACTTACTGAAATGCCAAACTAAAGCTCCTCAGACTGAGAGAGATCCAAGAACAGAACGCTACAGGCTTTTCCCCTAAAGCTGTAATCCCAGAACATTTGACCACATAGGGCCTTAATCATGTAGAATCAATAAACAGGGATTCAAAGACATTTATCAAGATTTCAAATAAAGCTTCAAAACTTTTGCAAAGAGCAGCAAACTTTTGCCCAAGATGTTTTATTTTAACCTTTCAGGCTAATGTTAATGAAGGTTATTCTGCATAAGGATCAGCGTCAGACTGAGGGGTTTCACACTGACATAGGGGAACAACCAGTGCGTATTGCCTTGCGCGTCAGAAACCCAGATCTGACCCACCATAGGTACTCAGTAATCACCCACTGAAAGTGCAGAAACAAAGATAAAACATACGTCTTGATCTCTTAAAGATGCTTGCTTATTATTTCCTTCTTGCATGTGTTAATGTGTATGCCATGTTTGCCCGCAAAGAAGCCAGTGTTCAAACTCTAGTGTCATCCTCTATCAAGTTCCATCTTATTCTTTTGGAGACAAGATACATCAGGAACCTGGTGCTAGTTGATTGAGTTATTCTAGGTTGCGGGATAAGTCCTCAGTATCCTTGTCTCCAGCAGTGAAATATGGCTACCAGCCATATTTCTATGTGTATGTTGAGAAACCAAAATCAGGTCTGCATACCCCTGCAGCCAGCACTTTACTCACTGTGTCATCCTTAATGCCTCCTGAATACCTGTTTCTTAATGAAATTACTTTAGAAATTAAATCATTCAAACACAATAACATAAAATGATTAATGTGATTTAACTAGTACTTTATTTCTTGTATCATTGTACAAATATTGACAAATATTGGTTAGAAATTTAGCACTATAAAAACTTAATAAACTAATTTATGTTTTTCTGTTATGAACTACAGAGACGCCCTGAACCAGTAGATATTTGCAATGCAATCTTGGAAATGTCAGATATTAATTCATTAAACATTGCTTAGTCCATGTTGACTTCATTGGGTATCATTGTACTTATTTTTATTGTTCTTTGAAGAAAAAGCAAAACAGATTTACAAGTTTGCTGTTACACTATTTAAAAGTCAGATGATCTTCTATGTCGTAGGACTGTTGAATGATGCTTAATACTGTTGTTTCCTTCATTTTTCCACTTAACTTGCCAATGTACAACATCAAAGTTGTCATGGATTTGAAATCATCGTCTTTCCTTTTGTGTCTGGTGTGTCCACATGCCAATGCCCTTCCCTTTCCATGGATAGCCTTTATAACAACACAACAAATGAATCTTATAATTTTATATGAAGTTACACAAGTATAGTTGCTAGTGAAGAAAATATCCTTAATATTCTCTTTTTATCACATTTATTACACTTTCTTTTTAACTGGAATGAGAGGAGATGGAGAGAAAGGTTGATGGAGTCATGCTCAGCAGTCAGACACCGTATCATAACCACAAACAGTAGAAGAATGGAGGAAGCATGATGCTGTGGCAAATCTATAAAGTGTGTGATGTTTAAGCCAGGAAAAGTACGTTTATCTTCCCAAATGTTAATTATCTAATGATACTGAAAATATTCACCATTTGTTACTTAGAGTCACCCTACTGGGCAATAACTCACTAGAAACACTTGTTCCCATCTCGTAATCAGTCAGCACTCAACACCCACTCATTCTTTTTCTTTCCTCACACCTTTTGCCTGGAATCTGTTGAGCACTATCTGCTCTCCTTCTCATTTAAATTTGTGTAATAGTGGCACTGACTTTTCTGTTTGTTGCTTATTTCAGTTAACACAGTTATCCCCATGTCCATGCATGTCAGCACTGATGACACAATTGTGTTCATTTCATGGTTGAATAGAATCCCACAAAGTCCATATGCCAGATTTTCGTAAAATCCGTTTTAGAGATACATATTTATATTACTTTGATCTCTTAGCAACTGTGGTCATTGCTACAATGAACATTTATTTTATTCCCAGGAGTGTTGCTTTTCCAGCTTCCTTGTGTCCTTGTCAAGTTTATTCATGATGTTTCTATCTATGGTTTCCAATTCCAATAGCAGTTGTACAATCTGGTTAATAGAGGTGAAAATGTTTATTTATTTAGTTATTCATTCTCTGTTTTTGGTTGCAATACAGAAAAACAAGCAAGAACAGGACAGGATTCATCTTTTCAGAGCTGTGATAATGCTCACAGAGTCTATGTCTTTCCTAAAGATTTTCTTATTAATCAACACATGTTGCTATGCTTCTACCCTTGGATAGATAAAATAGATTCATGTGAAGCAGTAAGAGATCACAAGCACTGGATTTACTTCATAGATAATTCAAGAAAAATTATTAGGCAATGCTGACTGTAATCAATAAGAAGCGACCACTTGATTTCTATGGTTAGTAACATAAAGACTGATACCGGAGCTTAAATATAGATAGAGCAAATATGCCAGTTCATGTATACCAGTCCTGATTTGCACCTACTCTAATGGTATAGCTATTTTTCTCTAGAGTTCATTTTTTTTTCAATGAAGTAATATTAGTAAGCCAAGATGAGATTAATTGTTCTCCCCTTCATAGGACAACCAGAATAAATACCTTTCTAAACCTTTCTAATTAAATCTAGATGAAGGCTCCCTTTTCTTTTTAACAAAGGCATTAAAATTTGCAAAAATGAGAATAACACACTCTAGCATCCTACCCCTGCTGTTAACGTCCCATCTGGAAGGTGTCAGAATATACTAAAGGCTTTGTAAAAAGTTTTGTTACAAACAATAACTGCAACAACATGCAAACATCAGCCAGCTGTTAAGAATCCCACGGTACATATCAAGGGTTTATCTTCTCTCTGCTTCATCACATTTATAATCAGAGTCACTTTTGCAGTTTCTTGTAAATAAGCAGATTATAAAATGGACTTTGGTTTGGGGGATGGGTGTGCTGGAGAGGTCACTCAGCATTTAAGGACATGCATTATTCTTGCTAAAGTTCTGAGATTGTTGAGAGCCCCCATAGCAGTATACCAGTGCCTCATGAATGAATATAACTCCAGCTGCAAGAAGATCCAACAAGTCTTAGCTGCACAAGTTCCCACACTTATATATATATATATATATATGTGTGTGTGTGTGTGTGTGTGTGTGTGTGTGTGTGTATTTACCTACACACACACAGACACACAGAAACATAAACACACATGAGAGAGAAAAAGAGAGATTAAAAATAAAATAAATCTAAAATGGACTCAGAATAGAACTCAAGAACAAATTAGTTGGGATTACAGTGTAAAAACGGGAAGGCTGCTAGGAGTGGAATGGAAAGGGAGAAGAAATGGAGAAAGAGGAGGGGTTACAGTTCCGAGTTAGAAGTCAAGGAGTCAGTCAAGCTCAGCACAGAAGTCTGTAGTTCCATGCAAGTGAGGAATGAGAATCTTCGGACAAAGCAGGAACCTGGGGTGCCGTGCAAGCAGGAGAACAGAGTGAGAATGAAAAGCTGTGAGTAAGTCTTAGCCCTGGGTCTTCAGGCCACTGCATCGAAGGTGGGGTACTTTTAGAGTCCAGAGTTACACTTCTCATTAAGTATGTTTTTTTTTCCCTTCTATTTTCTTATATTTTATCATGTTCCTCTGGACCTTTTGCCTTTAGGGTGTTCTTATTTGGTTTTAAAACAGGATTTTTCTCTCCATCACATGTGTTTTCCAGACTTGTCTTAAAAAGGGAAGGCGATTTTTCCCGAGTTATTTATTTAGTTTCAAATATAATTTAAGATATACATGATATTATAATAAAAGTCCTGCAAGGTCTGAGTGCATGTATATGTAGATATGCACATTGTGTATGCAAATATATTTGACTTTTTCTTCTTGCATTATAAGCAGGTATAATTTTTATTCAACTAGAATAGCTTGTCCCCAACATGTTTGAATATCCATGATGGACTGTTATTATTCATCTTAGTTAATTAACTTGAAATTAGATGCTTTTATTCTTGGGAAGAGATAATGGCGTTCTTGAACACAAATGAGAGAAGGAAAGGTCAGTTTTAAATTATTTTAATCATTTGGGCTCAAATTAAAAAGCACTAGGTGTGTTTGTTCCGCTCTCTCATCACTCTATCGTTGTGATGCTTCCCAAGTGTTTGTGGGCAGCTGTTACCACAGCATGCGCGATTTCACACGGTGAGCTTCTCACACTCTCATGCTCTCTGTGTAACATGTTCCTCTTCTGTTTGCATATTTGAGGTGGCAGGGTCAGTGAAAAAGTATACTGATTACTATTTTATACTAAATTTACATTACAGTTGTAAAAAAAAATGTTGTCATAAAAGGCTTTCGTAGAACCAAATATCCAATCCTTGAACTGGCATGAAGGAGTCACTTCGTGACTATGACTGTTTTAGTAATGGGATTCCTTTCTTTCTGAGAAGCCAAAGAATTCTTGAGCTGAGCAAACTGCAGTTGCTCCCTGTCCTATCAGGTGTTATCAATATGGTTTATTTCAGTCAAATTGTAAGCTTGTACCCACATATTCTTAACGGAATAAAGGCCCAGGCTATTTCAGACAGTCATGCTTTTAGCAATACTGTTACGTGGCTATACTTGGATTGCATGGTAATATTTTAAGGGTGCATTAGTTTGCTGAAGATGCTGTTATAAGGTATTATGCATTTGGTGATTCAAAGCAGTAATCTATCTATACCTATATCTAGATCTATACCTATACCTATATCTATATCTATATCTATATCTATATCTATATCTATATCTATATCTATACCTATATCTATATCTATATCTATATCTATATCTATATCTATATCTATATCTATATCTATATCTATATTATTAAAAGGCATGTATGTATATATTTCTAGCTGTAGAGTTCAGAACATGGGGCCAAAGTCAAGTTGTTGTTGGTACTACACCATTCAAAAACAACAGAGAAAATCTATCATTTGTCTTTTTTGTCTTCTGGTACCTGCCAGCATTTCTTGGCTTTTGACCACATTCTTCAAGACAAGAATATCTTTAAATCTATCTTGCTTGTAATTTCTTCTCCCTAACGCCCCACCCTCTGTGTGTGTGTGTGTGTGTGTGTGTGAAATCTCCATTTGCCTTCCTTGTGAAAGTATAGCAGATGACTACATGAAGAACTATCTGAATCACAAAGGATCATCTCCCCATCTCCAGAACCCTATTAGTATATAAAAATATTTTCCCATAAAGC
>REGO01000342.1:130799-178382 GCA_010120015.1 Rhombomys opimus
AAAAAAAAAAAAAAAAAAAAACATCAGCTCAAGAGATTAGGATATGGATATGTTTGGAGAGACAATTTCCACTGTGTTACATATAGGAGTGAAGAAAATCAATAAAATTTGTTGCTCTTTTATGTTTCCTGAGAACAGATGTCTATTTACACAAATGGGGCAATAATACCAAACCAAGGGATTATTACATTCGAATCTAGTTTAGTGAAGTAACATATTTTGTGGGTTACTTGCAGAAGGAAGGGGAAGGTCCTCTGTAGGAGTATGGACAACATATAGGTAGTTATACCACCGAATAAATTTTACATCTAGCAACTGACAGCCACTTACAAGACTTTGGAAATATATGAGAGCTCCTATGTCTAGTGCCCTGTTTCATGAGTTCCTAGCCTCCTCCATGGTGGGATATTAGTAGGCTTTGTCTCCTGACAGTTTCATGCAGATAATTATAATTTTTGTATGGCTATTTAAGATGGTAATGGCTTTGTAATGCCACACAGACACGAAGAAAACTAATCAATAGGGAAGAACTATCCAGTTTAGTCCACACTGATTCTTCTATTGTCTCAAAAGCAAATCATGAGGCGTCTTCAACAACAGTGTCTATCTGGTTCTGGTGGAGCACCAATAACTGTCCCAAATGTCTGTATTGTTGTGGTGGTTCCAAGGGTATGCCTGAACAATCATTTACATGAAGGAAGCTCAACTTTGGTACTGGGTTTTATGGCTCTGAGATTACCTTTTTCTGCCTTTACAGTATATATATGAATACACTTTTTAACAGTTGTTTTGATGCTTACAGACACTGATTGTTGTAGCGTTTTTCTTATTCATTTTATTGGATGCCATTTGGGCCAAACCCACTCAAACGCTTCCAAAATTTCGCAGTTGTATTTGGCTTTTACACTCTATATTAGTTAGGGTTTCTATTGCTGTGAAGAGATAGCATTACCACTACAACTCTTATAAAGGAAAACATTTAATTGGGGCTAGCTTATGGTTCAGAAGTTTAGTAAATCATCATTATGGTGGGAAACAAAGTGACATGCAAGCAGGCATGGTACCAGAGAGGTAGCTAAGAATTCAACATCCAGATAGGCAGACACAGGAGGAGAGTACCACACTGGGCCTGGCTTGAGCATCTGAGACCTCAAAGTTCATTCCCAACGACACCCTCCAAAATGGCCACATCTACCCCAACAGGACCACACCTTATAGTAGTACCACTCCTTATGAGCCCATGGGGGACATTTTATTTTATTCATATTACCTTATGTGAAATAATTTCTCATTCTCTGCTATTTGTGTTTGCACATACTTCACTTTTCTGAGTTAAAAAAAAAAAAAACATTGAAAGGTAAACCTTGCATGCTTTATAAACTAAACCCTTGTACTGAGACTAAAGATCTCTGAATGTCCACCACCCATCAATCCAAGCAAGGACTAGCTGATCTCGGGAGTTAATAGGTAAGGAATCATTAAATTAAAATGTTAGCAAGATCCAGGGCAGCAAGAAAATATTTCATCGTTTTATTAATTGGGTCTTTAAAGATCAAGGATCAGTACAGTGGTATGGATGGGAATCGCTGCCGTAGTTAGCCCTCCGCAATCCATAGCCATTTTCTATGAGTGTTCCTGCATCCTCATCCTAGCACATGCTGTACACCTACCACACCCCTCCACTTCTTCAGCAAACTTGATGGGCCGTAACTATCTACTTATTTTGCGTCTGCCTTTAGCATCTGTCGTGCCTGCTGCTTGAGTTGGGTTCCGGATCAGGTGTGAGGCGGTGGCTAAGTCATAGTCTCTCAAAGGCCCTAGAATAATAAAAGAATAATTTCCTCTGTTAGTACATTTTCTTGAAAGAAGAAAATGTACCCGGGTTACCCTGGAGAAATTGTTAGTAATTTTTTATCTCCATCCTTCTCTCACCACCCCCAGCAACCTTTAACTGCTTATATAGCTTCGGGAATGGAGAGCCTCAGGCTTCCAGTACGCTGCGTCATAAGCTCTTGTCCCACTATGATCAGTCCAGCTTTAGGAGCACCTCCTGTGCTTTAATTTCAAGACAGCAATGGCAGTGTCATGCTTCTAGGACAGAGTTCCATAGGAGATGTTTACTGAAGTGTGAACTTCATAAACTAGGGAAATATTCAAGTTTCCTTTTAAAATCTTTTTGTTAGACTCCATGTTAGGGCAAGATATTTCTGTATACTGAAGTTATTCACATGTTAAGATATCTCAGTGTCTGTTTCCCTAAATATAACATTGAAAAAACATCCAGCAACATATGCCTTCCAATAAGCAGTTTGGTTTTCAGAGGCAGTGAAGATAGTTCTAAATTTGTCCATCTGCAGCACAGAAACACTGAAGCTGATAGCTTAAAACTGTGTAAGATTTAGAAAAAAAGCCTGAGATTTTACTTTCAGAAACGGTGGAAGTATATCACTATATTCCTAAGCACATATTACACGAGCAACCTAGCTAGGCCCTTAACATAAAGCCACGCTTCATGGGTTCAAAACTAGTTTACTTGCCTGTACTAGTAACTTTCCTCATTGCTGCTGTAAAGTTCCTTGCTAAAGGAACTTAAGGAAGAAAGAGATTATTTGGGCTTTAGTTCCAGGGGAAGTCCTTCCAGACAGGGAAGTTGTGATCATAGAGGTATGAAGTTGCTGTTCACAGGTGAATTCAGTTGGGAAGTGAAGAGGAATGAATGGTAGTGCTCAACTCCCTTTCTTCTTACTTAGTCTAGGATTGAAGTTCATTAAATACTCTTACCCACATATACGGTGGATCATTCTTTCAACCTCTATTAACTCGATCTGGAAATATCTTCACAGGAATGCCTAGAAATCTGTAATGATCCTAAATCACATCAAGTAGACCTTGGAAATTCACCATCACTGCTACACTACCATGTCAAATTGATACACAGTTATGTTGTTTTAAAATTTGTCCGTGGGGGTTCATGGCCATCTTCTAAGTTAAAATGCATTCAATCCAGCTTTAAAAATGTCCACTACTAGTCTTTAGCAAGTCTATCAAGCTTTAGAAGTCCATAGTCTGTCTCATCTTAAGACTTGAAGCAATCATTTCACTATTAGACATTATAAAAGTAAAAACAAATTACAAACTTCCAATATACAATGGCACAGAATAAGCATTTCAGCTCCAAAACAAAGGAGTGAGTATGTAAGCATGGGTATTGAGAAGCTGGCAAAATGACAGATCTGTGAATGGGAAGATGAATTTTATTATAGATATGAGAGAGAGAGAATAACCAGAGGCCTTTGAGGAAGTCCAAAGCAGCCATGCCCACATAACTGAGGCAGAGAGGAGAGGGGAAGACTGGCAAAGGCCAGGATGCCTTTCTCAGGAGTGAGAGCAGGCACAACTTTATGGGTCATAAAGAAAAACCAGTAGCTGCAGGGTAGGGGAATGGAATCCTGTGAACTGGAGGATGGAAGTTTTAAGACATCAGGTAAGGGGAGTTTGTGGGAACAGGGACTTTGGTAGAGGTCAATAGGGACCTGAGGAGCCTGCAAGTTAGCATGAGCTTTGGTACGCGTAATGGGTCCACACCAGTAGGATGTGGTGTTCCTGGTGGACAGAAACCTGTTTCACAGGTTCCAGAGGAATATTGTTTCTTCTACAGTGCAGCTTGAGCCGAGAAAAGTTATCATCCTGGGGTTGTCCACTGCATTTTGGGGAACTTGACATCCCTTTGGACCTGAAAGGACAGAAGAAGGAATAATCAGACCAAAGAAAAAAAGTAAAATCCAGCAGACCAAAAACCATCCATGCAGCACAGTGTTCAGCATCGGGTGTTCCTGATAGATGACTTGGTTCTAATCATCTTTGGTAGCACAGCAATACATCTCTGCAGCCTGTAACACATACGTAGCTTCTTTTGAGGGCAGGATGACTTTCAGGCCTAAAACTCTCTTTGATGTAAATTCCAAGTCCAGGCATCTCCAACATCCTAAGGTGTCTATTAATACTTAGACGTCATCATCACAGATTTTCACTGTGACTTCTCAGGCCTCCTTGGGTGGACTCCAATATCATTGCTGGTCTCAAGAAGTTCTCTGAAACTGTGGAACAAGACCCCATGGCACCCTCAATTTTAGATATTTTATGCCTTCAATACCAGTTCCATATGGACAATGCTGTCAAGTTCTACTACTCAAAATGTAGTTTAGCTTCCTTACACTGCGTAGCAGTGGTCTTTGTGTGCTTCCCTGGCTGACTCTGGGGAAACACTTCACTGGGCATTAGACTGAGCAGCAACACATTCCAATGACATTCTCACTTTCAAAACGATAGGCGTTTTCACAAACTGGAACCACCCATGATAAAGCCTTGCCTGCAAGACACCTTTCCCCTTGAATCACCTCACACCCTGAATTTCTCTTTAATGGTGTTAATCTCTAAACAACTACAACTCTCTTGCAATATTCCTTTCTAATAACGTTAATCTTTCTCACATGCATTTTCTTGCCAAATTGCATATTTTTCCTATATTTATGTTTCACTCTTTGCTTGCTTACTGTAGATCTTCATAAGAGTAGTAGCCATGACACAGTATGAATACTTTGCTTTCTTGAAATTTCTTCTACCAACCCATTAGCCTGTTACCTTCAAATTCAACCTCACTTAGGTTCTAAGAACACAAATCAAAATCTCAATAGCTGAGATTCAATTGTCCAGATTACTCTTAGCATTTTTGTCTTCCAAACTGCCATCAGAAAAATCCACTGAGACTTGCTTATAGGACTCTAAGGCTTTCATTACCCACAGCTACAACCCATCACATTTCCCCTTCAAATCAATCTCAAAGAACCATCATAGTCAGGTTATCAGAGAAACTGTCCCACTCCACAGCATCAGTTATTTTCCTCACTACTATGAGAAAATACCAGACTAAAGCAACTTAGGAGGGAAGGATTTATTTTGGTTCCCAGTTTGAAAATATGATCTATCATGGGAGGAGAGTCATGGCAACAGGAACTTGAAGTTGACCTGCAGTAGGAAAACAGAAAGCAACGGACGGTCATAATCATATGGCTTTCTCCTTTATACATAGTCTAGGGCCCTATCCCAGGGAATGCTGACACCTCCATTCATGGTACGTCTTCTCATTTCCAGGTTCAAAGGAAATTCTATTCCCCAAACTCCAAGAGGCAGTTCATATATTCAGAAATGAGCTCAACCTCGACTGTAAGAGGATTTCTGACACTTAGATGAAAGCCAGCATTCCTCTCAGATTCTTGAAGCTGATTCCCATCTGTCAAAAGGATTCAATTCACTTACCTCTACAAAAGGGACATATGTCTCTCTGATTAGCATACACCTTTGATGGCTATCAGCATCCCAAGTTCTACCCTGGCCTCCAGGATCCCTCAGTCCCTACTCAAAAGAGCTTGGTACATATTTCAACATACTCATGCCCAGTCTCTGGCCCCACCCTCAGGCTAGTCATCCTTCTTATAACCTGGATATTCTCATTACTCCCTGCTCTCTTGATATCCTCACGATGCATTCTCTAGTCTCTATCCGTATGTTCCTGCTCTTCTCCCCTCCCTTGGAGATAGCTCTGGCCATGTAGTATCCACTGGCCAAATTCAGTCTACTTCCTTCTCCCTGTCACTCTGATCTGGACTATTCCAGGTGCCTCTAGATGTTCTGTCTGTCATATATACAATAAAAGCTTTCCATATCAAGGAATAGTCCTATCCTCAGTTTATACACTCACCCCAATTCATCTGGTCTGGCTGATCCATTAGAGATGTGATCAGAGGCTAATCTAAGATAGGTAATCCCTCAGGATCATAACCAGAGCTTGTTCCCTTGTGAATCTATCTAGACCTTGCCAAGTTGACAACCAATGTTAACCTCCACCACCACACTGTCATAACAGGGAAATATTTAAATTTCGTTAATGTATCTTAAGTTTTACACTTTTAGAATTATGCGTGCACTGGAAAGCAATAGCAAGATGTGTCATTTTGCTTTTTTATTTTTTTTAAATCTCCTTGAGAAGTCAAATCTTAAGACTGTAATAATTTTGGCCCTATACTGAGTCCCATGTGTTTTTGGTTCTAATGACTAAAAACTTACTGGGTAATTTCCTAACAAATTTGGCATCAGTGTTTCCTTTACAATCTGTGAATGTTGTAATAAAAATCTTGTCACTGAATTTTTTCCTTGTTCCCCATTTTTAATGCATGTGAGATAACAGCTGAGGACACTGGCACCCCATTCAGCACTTACCAGTTAGGCAGATAATGCTCCAAACATAATTACTTCATGGTTGTCTTGGCAGGTTTCTCATCTTCTGGGGGTTCATGTTGTATCTGCAAAGTGGAACTGTTACAAAACTGAACCACAATCGTATGTTCAATAACTAGACCTGCATAACTCCTGGCACAGCATAGGTACCCAAGACAGTGTAATTCTGCTTTCCCTTTTCATGTTGTTTAGCTGCGTTCTAACTAATGAAATCTTTGACTTTCAGATCACCTATATTGTTGGGGTATAGCTCGAAGGTCCTTAAACCTTCGAGAATGTTAAGCACACAGGATCACTTTGCAATGGGAAAGATATAAAACCTGTTCTTCTATCCAGAAAGCTGGGAACTGGAGGTGATCAACAGCCGGGTGATATGTATTATTGTTAGGTTGGACTATCTCAAGCTACACAAGCAGAACCAAAGGTGCCTGGTACTCTTAATGATCCTTTTAGCCAAAAGCTCCCTCAAGCTCCCACCACTAGGAACAGAGGTGGCTAATAGCCCTAATAAGCCCTACATTATGTTTAGGACCAAAAGCAGGCTAGATTCTTCCCTGGGTCCTTAATCAAGTACACTTAGCCTATCTCTAGAACTCATCTTCTTGGAAAAGAAGACATACCCCTGAGTTCAGTTTGGATGTAATGATGTTTTCTTGTGTACTGGAGATTGTATTACACCAGAAAACTATTTTTCCAAATTATACTTGTATTAACTATGCTGGCAATAAGCCTGCTGGTATCAGACTACCATAGGGTTAATCTAGGTTGGCAAATCAATATAAACTGAATTTCTATTCTTACTTCTCTTTAGATCACTCTTCTGCCTGCTATGACTACGTGTGGGGTCTCCCTCAACTTGTGCTCAATATGGGGCGCAAGGCCCTTCATTCTGGTACTCCCTCACATTATGTTCAGTTTTCACTGGAGGATGTGAGTACCTGGAAAGATTAGCCACCACTCAAGTAGACTATAATTGATCATATAAGCTACAAATTACAATTAATTGATATTTAGTTTTTATGAGGCAGAGTTTCAGTATGTAGGTCAGGCTAATATTAAACTTTCAATTCTCTTGCTTTGGTGTTTGGATACTAAACATTGCATGTCTTTGCCAACACATCTAATGATAGCAAGTACTTCCTGCTTGTGCAGCTTGTTTTAAACCATCAGATTGAAAAGATACTTCATAATTTCAGACAGGTATTGGTAGTGAGAAAGGGAATAATTTGATTATTCAAGAGAATAGAAAATGACACTAGGAAAACTCAGGTTAGAATGATGACAGAATTTATGGCAGCTGATGTTGAAGATGAATGCAAAGAAGGATTTTATGTCTTGTAAGATTTTCCTCCTTTACTCTTCATTCTCACGCAGGAGACAGGGAGACTCCATGAAATGTTGTTTAATAGCAAGACTTGAAAAGGAAAATAACTAATGCTGAGGAAGACATTCACTAATTTCCTGTCTTTTTGCCCCAATCTTCCAATCCTCTAAAAAGCACTTATATTAGTGTTTATTATATTATGAGAAAATTCAGCAAATGAGAAGAGTCTGGCCTTTAAGGGGGCTAAGAAACTCTCTCTCTCTCTCTCTCTCTCTCTCTCTCTCTCTCTCTCTTCCACTAAGACTGAGGAAAGAGACATGAATATCAGCTGTGTCCAGAGACCTAGCCAGATGAGAATCAAGGTGATGACGTGGTTGTGCTTTCAAGAATGAACAAGTCAGCATTTGGCTACAACAAAGTTTTAATCATAACATCAGGAAATGTCTCTCTGCAGTCCTCTCCATCAGAAAATGAAGTGTCAAGAAAGACTGTTAAGTGATTTCTAGAGGGAGACTAGGACACATTAGAAAGAAAAGGCCTGTGCTAACATGAGAACAGACATTGAGGAAGTCTTCCAGACATCCAAGAAGCACAGTACGTCGCTAAAATAATTTGAAACCACTGGTGCAGTAGACTAAAAATGGAAAATCTTCAAAGCGAGCCTCAAGACTGTGGGAATCACACAAGCCTTCACATCAAAAGCATTGAAAAGGAGGGAGAGGCCTTGTATAAATACAAACATACTTAAGCCTCTGTTGTCTTAAATAAATTGTTTAGTCTCCAGAAAACAGAATACAAGGCACATACAAAAGATACAAAATAATCACTTTATAGTTATAATTCTAATTAGAATAATGAACTGTGGGTGGAGAAATGATCAAAATCAGTAGGAAGATGACAAATACTAAAAAAAAAAAAAACATTGCAATAGTGAATTAGATCTGAAATAGGACAAGAATGTCCTCTCTCATAGAATCTATTTGACACAGTAATTGAATTCTTAGTAAGAACAGCCAGAGAAAGTAACAAAATAAAAGACATGCAACTGGGAATGGAGGGAAGGATGTCATCACTGATTGCAAGTGACATGCCTTCAATCGGATAAAAACTTCAACTAAAAGATAACTATTCAAGGAGCAGGATTTAAATCAACTAACATAACTCAGTAACATTTGCACATGTGTGTAACCATAGTACTGACAAAAAAACCATGAAGAGATTCTAGGTTATGATGCAGCAGAAGATAACTAAAAATCAAATTAACCATGGGGATTAAAATCAGTAAAGTCTGTACAAGTTTGCATGCCTACCAGCAATGGAGGAGGGTTTCCCTTTTTCCACATCCTCTCCAGCATGTGTTGTCACTGAGTTTTTGATCTTAGCCATTCTGATAGAATCTCAAAACAATCTCAGAATTGTTTTGATTTGCATCTCCCTGATGACTAAGGATGTTGACTTTTTCTTTAAGTGTTTCTCTGCCATTCTATTTCTCTGTTGAGAATTTTCTGCTTAGCTCTGTACCCCATTTTTTAACTGGATTGTTTGGTTTGTTGGTGTCTAATTTCTTGAGTTCTTTATATATTTTGCATATTAGCCCTCTATTGGATGTAGGGCAGCTCAGTCTCCATGTGGATCTCTGAGTGACGGAGCAGGGCCTGCCTGTATCATGAACTCAGTTGACTGCTCTTTGATTAATCGGCCCTGGTACTGTGGCATTGCCAGGCCATGGAGGAAGTAGAACCAGGCAGTCCTGATGAGACTTAACAAGCTATGGGCCGATGGCAATAGTGGAGAACTACCTTTTTCAGTGGACTAGGGGAAGGGGATAGGGGGAAGATGGAGAGAGGGAGGGACTGGAGGTGTTGAGTAGGGGGCTTCAGTCAGGATATATAATGAATAAATTGTGAAGAAAAAATAAAAAGTAAAAAAAAAAAATCAGTGAAGTCTGATGAAAGATAGTGATGAGGATTCCAAAGACTGGAAATACCACTTCTGATTATGGATTAAGAAAACTACACTTGTTAAAATATTGTTGAAATGATTACTAATATTTAATATTGATTCATATAATTATTAATAGCATTTATTTCTTAGTCCTCTATCATATAAATAAAAGACAGAAACCAGTTACATTTTTGATAAGTCTTAATACACTGGGGCTGAACAGATATTAACCGTCTATGCTGTCTTGTCTACCTCCCATCCAAAATCCCCATAAATACTTGCACATAGTCATTTGGGCTAGTTCTCTCCATCGTGCAAATCCTTAGAGCAAGTTCCTCCAGCCACATGCTTCTTTTTCCAATTAACCCTCCGTGACCTGCTCCTTTCTCTTCCTCCTTCCTCCCCCAACTTCAAGGTCTCTCTTCTACCCCCAAAGCCCTTAAACCTAGGCTCTGCCTACCATTCTACTGCCCAGCACAGGTGTAGACAACTTTATTGGCCAATCAAGAACAATTTGGGAGGCATGGTTTACACCACATCATTTTGGAAATGTGAGAATTTGCTCATAAGGATTGTGGCGGACAATCAACATTTGAATACATAGTAGCTCCAGACCAGCCCAAACAATTTCACTTTCCTAATTTAAAAAAAATGTATATTTGAATCAATCAGGAAAACCATGTATAAAAGATGTTCACAATGTTTAGTTCATCTGAACTTGCCAATTTTGAAGAAAATACTATCTACCCTATCTTTGCGTGTCTAAAGTTGTGTACCTAAACCATTTTCTATCATATCTTGTATTTATAAACCTGAAACATCTTTCTACATCTTAAAACATTTTCTTAAATCCTAAATAATTTAAGCCTAGTTGTGAAACTATAAATATCTAGTCTTCTACCCCATCAGAGACTTGAGAAGAAATAAAATTATTGCCTGATTAAGCAGAAAATGCAGGCAAGCAGCTTCCAAAACTATAGAGATGACAGAGATGGTTTATTGTCTGGTCACTCACCCAATATCTCTCTACAACTTTGGAGGATCATCTTCAGGATTCTGGCACAGTATATCTGACAGGCATAATTGTAAAGCAGGAAATATGAAGGATTTGCTTACCCTACTTTGGCAGTGCTAGGCAGTCGACTCACTCTGCATCCAAGCCTTGTCCTTTTTGGACAGAATATTGTCTGCAGAGAGGGTAGAGACATTTTTGCTCAGTTGAAGCAAAATTCCAGAATTTATTATCATCTTTTTCCATTTGAAAATGGAATGCTACCAGAAGCTGTGACATGTCTCAAGTCAAAAAGGTCATAAATGAATAAAAAATATTTAAATGCCATATTTTGTAGCGCTCTGAGGTTTTTGAAGACATCTATGTATCTTCATATTTACATAGTACATATCATAGCTATCATCTATCATCTCTATTGCTCTATCATATCTATTTATCTGTCTCTCTCTAGCAAATCTTAACAGGTAAATGTGCCTTGTTTTTACTTATTTACTACCTGTTTAGCCTAAGATATATGTTTCTGTGATAAACTGGAATAGTATCTGATATAACCATGAGTTTAATTGACTAACTATTAACTATTAACTTACATTACTTAATTATCCTAAACAATTTTGTAAAAGTAGCCTTAAAAGACCGGAAGCAAACCTCACATTTTTTAAAAAGGAGAATAGGTATGATACCTATATAAGCATTAAAATATGCATTATGTTGTAACAAAAATAACCTTAATTTTTGTATCAACACACAAAGATTTATACCTGTGAAGACCTTAAACCTGTATTAATATACAGAATTCTCTACCAGTGTATCAAAATTAACCTTATTTGAGAATGACAGTAGCGCTAAGTTGAGGAGTAGATTCAATATCTACCCTTTTATATTGTTATTCCTATATGATATTCCTAATTTCCCTCTTTTGCTTCTCAATTTTTTTATAACAAGCATCCATTCCCCAAGGGAGCATCTAAACCCATCCCAACCTAAGGGAGTCGGATTACTGTCTCTTAAAATTATTTTCTGATAATTTGAGGTGTAAGTTTGTTTTTTTCTTTTTCTGGAGCCCAAAGGTAATTGTGAAAAAATGGCTAAGTAAGCTAGCAATAACATTTGTTTTTCAGCATCTAAATGTTGAAGGCTAAATTGAAGTCCTATTTGGAACAGCTGGACCAATTGGGATCAGCAGCTTTCTTTGAAGCTGTCCTGGAAGCAAGCTTTGATAGAACATCAACAGAAGCAGTCTACGGCTGCACCCTCCAGGAGAAGAATGTCCAGTCCATCTTCGTTTCATTGGTGTTTGGTCCTTTTGTTCTGTAAACATATAATTTTTCACAAGAAATATGCAGTTCTACAATTATAAATGTGCATGATGCACAGATAAATTAAGGATTTTTTTTTCTGCTCTTAGATCAGGATAAAGACATCTTTTAAACTAGTTTGGGTTGTATAGCAAACTGTAATACCAGTTTTATGTATGCCATTTCAGATAATGGCATGCTAAGTTCTGAACATTTTGTAGCCATCAAGATTTATTAACTTTATTTCGTTGATGCTCTGGCTGTCAGAACTTTAGTCAGTTTTAGAGTTGCTCCAAAATTGAGGGATCAGTACATACATTACCTGTTTGGCCTTTTTGATTTTTTTTTTCTCCTGTCCGTAGTTAAGATCTCCCTCTCTCGAATCCAATCTTCATTATTTTGTATGGAATACAAGATCTTTTGTTTCCTATTGAGAGAAGAGCATATTCTCCTCCCCAACACAACATATTTCCTGTCTTCCGTTTTGGAATTAGGATGTTTATATGTTGATTTAATATAGCAGTTTGATTTTCTAGGTGTGTTACATTTATGGCCTTTCTCAAAGACGATGAACAATATTATAATTGAATATATAAACATGTTCATGTTGATAAAATAAAAAAGATTGTGTGGAGTGTTAATATTCTCTTTTACAGAGATACATAATTATTAATTTTATTGAGATAGGGATTCTCTGTGTAGTACTGGATTTGTTCTATACATGAGGCTGGCCTCGAACTCAAAAGGAACCTATTGATACACATCTAATTAATTTAATGAAATTATTAATTTTATTAATTATTTCAATTCACATATTGGTAATAGGCCTCTCCCTCTTCTCCTCCCAATCCCACTATTCTTTTAGCACCCTTCCTCCTCTATTTCTCCAATAAGGGATCCCCCCCCTACCCACACACCCCAGCTTTTCTAGTCATATGTGGACTGAGTTCGTGTTCTTTCCCTGTGGCCTGGTAGGGCAGTCCCATCAGGTGGATGTGATCTAAAGCTAACAACATAGTCCATGTCAGAGATATTCCCTGCTCCCTTAACTAGTACTCCCACATGAAGCCTAAGCTGTCCATCAGCTATATATATACAGAGAACCTAGGTCCAGTCCATGCATTGTCCTTAACTGGTGCTTCAAAATTCATTGGCCCCTCTGGGCACTAGCTAATTGTCTCTGTTGCTCTTCTTGTGAATCTCTTGTCATCTCTAGGCCCATTTATCTTTCCTCCATCTTTTCCAGTATACACCCTATGCTTTCTCTAATATTTGGATGTGAATATCCTTATCAGTTTCAAACCACTGCTGAGTAGAGCCTCTCAGAAGACAACTCTGATAACCTCCTAAAACCACACCCTGCCACCCTGCACAATAGCCACAAATATATAGAGTATCTAGGGGTAACTCTAACCAACCAAGTCAAAGACCTGTATGACAAGAACTTCAAGTCTCTGAAGAAAAAAGTTGAAGAAGATAGCAAAAGATGGCAAGATCTCCCATGCTCATGGATAGGTAGGATTCATATAGTAAAAACGGCCATTTTACCAAAAGCAATCTACAGATTCAATGCAGTCTCCATCAAAATGCCAACACAATTTTTTACAGACATTGAAAGAATAATTCTAAATTTCATATGGAAAAACAAAAACAGAACAGCTAAAATGATCCTCTAAAATAATAGAACTTCTGGAGGTATTGCCATACCTGACTTCAAGCTATACTACAAAGCAGTAGTAATAAATAAAGTAATTAATTATTTATTTTATGCTTATCTGAGTTGTTATCAGTTCTCCTGTGGGAACCCCACATTCAAAGGAGACTGACTGGTTGCTCAGAGCAGAGTAATATCCTACTTCCTATTAGCTCTCAATAACAAGTTTCTTCCCTGGGCATGTAGCCTGCTCCCTTGTCTTTGTGATCCCACAGCCATCTGTTTTGGGCAGGACTGCCTGGAGCAGGTTAACTTTTCAGCAGCCATTATGACCCTTTTTTATTTTAAAAAGAGAGTGACTTTCTGACCTGCTGCAGTGGAGGACCTCCTCCCCTTCCATCTGACCCTAGCCTATCAGGTCTCATCAGGACTATCTTTTTTTTAATAATAATTTTTATTTTTTATATTTATTATTATTATTATTAATTACACTTTATTCATTTTGTATCCCCCATAAGCCCCTCCCTCCTCCCCTCCCAATCCCACCCTTCCTCCCTTTTCTGCATGCATGCCCCTCCCCAAGTCCACTGTTAGGGGTGGTCTTCCTCTCCTTCTTTCTGATCTTAAACTCTCAGTTCTCATCAGAAGTGGCTGCATTGTCATCTTCTGTGGCCTGGTAAGGCTGCTCCCCTCTCAGGGGGAGGTGATCAAAGAGCAGGACTGTCTTTTATAGTCTTCCTTTGTGGTCTGGTAAGGCTGTGCCCCCTCAGAGTGAGATTATCGAAGAGCCATTGGCTTTCAGTCTTACCCAGGGCCAAGCCTTGGAAAAGCCCATAAGGATGTGATCTGATACTAGCCTTGTCTGTATGGTACTTATTTCCAGATGTAGCTCTGGGAACATCCCTCCCAGCCTACAGTGTGAGTCCTGGAAGTGCAGGCTGATTTCCGGAGGATCTAGTTGCTACAGCTGTTGTCCCAGATACAGAGAGCATGCAGTGTCAACCATGCTGGCCTGAACTTCTGCCTGTGAGAGGGAGCCTGACTGTCTGGGAGCTGAATAACATGTGGAATAACACTGAATTGAAAAGGAGAAAGTGGGCATGTGATGTAATGTTGTACTATTTGAAGATAGATACTAATTAATAAAAATTGCATTATAAACATTAATCATGGATTATTAAAACCAATAAATACATCTTGGGTGGATAATGGATCACACAATAGAAAATTTAGAAACAGAGCAGAAAAAAACAAACAATAAAATAAAGAACTAGAATACACTAAGAAATGTAGATACAAATCTAAACGTGCCATGTGCCACATACATGGAATCTGCAACATGACAAACTAAAGACAGATTCAGAGCAGACACAGAGAACACTGTCCACAGCAAAATTCTGCTACTGTACGCTGGTAAGCATCCCCAACATATTTGAGTCCTTATTCTCTGGCTGTTTTGGGCAGCTGTACAACCGTTTAGAAATGGAGCTTGCCTGGCCAGTCTAGCTCACTAGAACCAGTCCTTGAAAGCTGTTGCTTCTGGCTTCAAGCTTCTGGCTTTGCTTCATGACCTCCCACACTCACTGACAAAGTTTTCTACCACATTTTGTACCCACTGACTCAGATTTGCCTTCATCATGTGAATGATTGAGATCCCACAGATAATGGAACAAAACAAATCTTTCCCCTTAAAAGTTGCTTCTGTTAGGTATTTTGATGAGAAAATAAGCGATTGAAATTTCAAGTGAAAGATACTTTAAAAGGACAGGTTAGCTAAGTGGGGTAACTGATACCCATAATTCAAGTCCAATAGAGACAGCAGGATTGCCACAGTTTCAAGACCATTCTGGATATCGGGTTTCAAAGGTGCCCAAGCTTGAAGAAACGTTAGTCCTGATTCAAAATGCAGTTTTCATATCTTAGGGAAATATTTTATCTATCAAAGTTTGTAGTATTTTAAAACTTTGTTCTGATTAACCAAAAAAAAGCTTTGTTTTTCCCTGAAACTTACTGTTTTAGGAAAATCAGTATATTTCTACGTATATGCAGTCATGAATTTAGGACACGCAATGCCGATCCAGTTCATAGTAATTGCTTTACTTGATATAACTGAACATCAATCAACAGTAGTTGCATTTACATTTCAATGTAATCCTCATAGAGATAAATGCATCCTTAATCAGGGTTAATGTGATACAATTACAAACAGAACATTTGATTAGTACCTTCAAATTTCTGTATAGTAAGTAACTAACAAGTTAATTAGGAAGCGAAGTGCATTCGATGTAGCCTGATATGTGAGACAACTAAATATTATGGAGAGGAATGCAGCTCATACTGGAGATACTTTTTTTCTGTTTTTAAATTTTATTTATTTATTATACTGAATTCATTTTGGGACAAGGGGTTATTTCTGAGACTGATACTCCAAGGACCATGCATGGAGATAACCTAGACCCCCTGCACAGAGATAGCCCATGGCAGCTCAGTCTCCAAGTTGGTACCCTAGTAAGGGGAACTGGGATTGTCTCTGACATGAAATTAGTAATAAATTAAAAAAAACATTTAAAAAATTTATTCTGAGACACTTCACACAGGATGATCCTTTCTAGATCCCACCATTTGCCTGAAACTTTCACAATTTCCTTGTCTTTAATTGCTGAGTAGTATTACATTGTGTAAATGTTCCACAATTTCTGTATCCATTCCTCCATTGAGGGATATCTGGGTGGTTTTCAGGTTCTTTTATGAATTATGAATAAAGCTGCTATTATGAATATTATGAATAAAGCTGCTACTAACATGGTTAAACAAATGTCCTTGTGTACTTGAGCATATTTTGGATATATGCCTAGGAAGCAGAAAGATACACATGGTTTATACACACTTATAAGTGGATACTCAACCTATAAGGCAGGATAAACATACTAAAATCTGTATACCTAAAGAAGCTAAACAAGAGAAGGACCTGGAGTAAGAGGATCGATTCCACTTAGAAAGACAAAGGGGAAGGACATTGGAAGAAGGAGAAAACAAGAAACAGGACAGGAGCCTACCACTGAGGGCCTCTGAAAGACTCTACCTAGCAGTGTATCAAAGCAGATGCTGAGACTCATAACCAAACTTTGGGCAGAGTGCAGGGAATCATATGAAAGAAGGGGGAGATAGTAAGACCTGGAAAGTACAGGAGCTCCACAAGGGGAGCAAACAGAACCAAAATATCTGGGCACAGGGGTCTTTTCTGAGACTGACACTCCAACCAAGCTACATTCATGGATATAACCTAGAACCCCTGCTCAGATGTATCCCATGGCAGCTCATGTCCAAGTGGGTTCCCTAGTAAGGGGAGCGGGACTGTCTCTGACATGAACTCAGTGGCTGGCTCTTTGACCAACTTCTCCCCACCTCAAGGGAGGAACAGCCTTGCCATGACACAGAAGAGGATATTGCAGCCAGTCCTGATGAGATCTGATAAAATAAAGTGGGATGGAAAGGGAGATGTACCTCCCCTATTGGTGGACTAGGAGAGGGGCATGGAAGGAGATGAGAGAGGGAGGATAGGATTGGGAGGGAATGAGGGAGGAGGCTACAGCTGTTATGCAAGGAGAATAAAATATAATTAATGTAAAAAATAAAATTTAATTAAAAAATATTTACTTTGTATCCCAGCTGTAGCCTCCTATCTCTTTCCCTCCCAATTTCACCCTCCATCCTTCTCCTCCCATGCCCCTTCCCCAGTCCATTGATAGGGGAAGTCTTCCTCATCTTTTTTCTGACCATAGCCTAACAGGTCTCATCAGGTCTGGCTGCATTGTCTTCCTCTGTGGCCTAGTAAGTCTGCTCCCACCTCATTGGGAGGTTGTCAAAGAGCTAATCACTGAGTTCATGTCAGAGACAGCCCCTGTTCCCTTACTAATGAACCCATTTGGAGATAATTTTAATGTGGTTGTTTGAAAGATATTATTAACTGAAAAGTTGAAGACAAATTGCATACCCCATTTGTCCTAGGGTATTACTTTTCTTTTCAATCATGGGGTGCATCAATGTAAAAACAAAACAAACAAAAAAACAAAACAAAACAAACAAAAAAACTTTTCCTTAGTTTTTTTTTGGGGGGGGGAAGTTATACATGAATTAGAAGAGAGTTCAGTGTTTATAAAATGAATTACATGTCTTTTGTTCTCCACTGACGGGGGGAAGTATGCAATAGTGCCTGAACTCCAGTGATTATGAACTCGTGTATAAGAATGGAGGTATTACTAACACCTAACACAATGATAAGTACTGTGTCCTGACAGTACATGGAGAGTTATTAATGAGAAACCAACATGTAGATTGAAAGTTGATGACTGCACATCTTTCTTTTTAATTAATTTATTTTTTATTAATTACAATTACTAGAGAACCCACTTTGACACTGAGATGCCATGGGCTACATCTGTGCAGGGGTTCTAGATTATCTCCATCCATAGTCCTTGGTTGGAGTATCAGACTCAGAAAAGACCCCTTTACCCACATATTTTGGTTCTGTTGGCTCTCCTTGTGGAGCTCCTGTACCCTCCAGGTCTTTCTATCTCCCCCTTCTTTCATAAGATTCCTTGCACTCTGCCCAAAATTTTGCTATGTGTTTCAGCATGTGCTTTGATATATGCTGTGCAAAATCTTTCAGAGGCCCTCAGTGGTAGGCTCCTGTCTTGTTCCCTTACTCTCCCTCTTCTGATGTCCATCCTGATTGCCTTTCAGAATGAGGATTGATCATATTACTCAGGGTCCTCTTTCTTAATTAACTTCTTTAGGTGTAGATATTTTAATATGTTTATATTAACCACTTTGGAAATCAAACTGGTGCTTTCTCAGACAATTAGGAATAACTACCTCAAGATCCAGCTATACCGTAACTCCTAGGCATATATCCAAAATATGCTCACGTATACAACAGGGACATTTGCTAAACCATGTTTGTAGCAATTTTATTTGTAATAGCCAGAACCTGGAAACAACCCAGATGCCCCTCAGTGGAGGAATGGATACAGAAATTGTGGTATGTTCACACAATGGATTACTATTCAGCAATGAAAAACAAGGAAATCATGACATTTGCAGGCAAATGGTGGGAACTAGAAAAGATCATCCTGAGTGAGTTATCCCAGAAGCATAAAGACGCACAGGGTATATACTCACATATAAGTGGATATTAGACATGACTTAACGTCTTAGTCTTTGGCTGAGACTCGGTGTAATTCCCTCATCCATAGGCAATGGAGGTCACAGAATGATCAGGACTGAACTGGTCAGTGACACCTGATCAGATACTAATTTGTTCCCTGCTAGAAAGATTGGTTGTTATATTGTCACATTTGCTGTTATGGTTCATGTAATCTATCAGTAGCTTTGATTAGGAACATTAGTGGAGAAGAGTCAGCATGCATAATAGATTTTCACTAACCTACCCACTCGTTTATCCTACCATCACACCAGAAACGTGAGTCCGCATTTTTACCCTGCCATGTATTCCTGTACTTTCTTTGCTTCGTTTTCAGTCCATTTAAAATTCAGACACAACCATTTCCTTCTGGAGCTCCAGTTCATTATGTTCAGCTTCTTTCCACCGCATCCACCTATTCAATGTCAATTGTAAATGTAAAAATAAATTTAAATTTCAGCATTCAAATGTGTTGTGTCTTTTACATTGATATTTAACACTTAATTTTTCAAAGGTCTGCATGATCAAAGGAACATCACAAAGTCTGGCATTCTGTGAGGTTGTTCCCATAATGCTGTATTATAATGTATTAATTACTTTTTATTTGTATATTTTAATTGTTCTTTCAAGTCCCAGTATCCCAAAGCTTTGTTATTTTTAATTGTTTTCAGATTAAATATGTGTACTGGTGTACATTATTTTCACTCCTATAGCTCCTTCTGTGTCTCTTTGCCCCCTAGTCTCTCTCAAATACACGGCTTCCTTTTCCTTAATTATTACTGTCATATATGTAGGCATCAGTGCATGTGTGGATATGCAATACAGCTCTCTGAGTTGCAATTGGTGTTGCATATATATGTATATGTATATATGTATAATATATATATGTATATATGTATAATATATGTGTATATGTATATATGTGTTATATATATATATAATGTTTATGGTTGACCACTTGATATTGCATTAGGAGGGCCATCCGTAAAGAAGACTGATTCTCCTTTCCTCAGTTATTGTTTGCCTATAGCTTTTCACATATGAAGAGGACCTTGTGAAATTTCCTCCATCTACCCTGACATGTCAACTGGTGTCACTGTTCAGGTTTTGTTTACACAACCATATTGCTGGGAATTCATGGATTCTCCTTCCTATTATATATCAAAGACACTTCCTTACAGCAGATATCATGCTCTTCTAGCACTTACACTCTTCCCCCACCCCTTCCTAGATATCCCCCAAACCTTACTTTTAAGGGTAGCATTGCATAATTGTTAATTGGGCCTGGGATCCCTGTGATTAATGAATACCTTTATTTTGATGTTATTTTCTTTGTAATTGTCTTCATCTGCTATAAAAATAAGGTTCTTTTGTAAGTATTTTATATGTGTGTGTGTGTGTGTGTGTGTTTTAGTATCAGTATGAAGAATGCAGTGAGAGATTACACTGATTTGGCAAAGGGGGGCATTAGAGTGTACTCCTGAAGTTTCCTTGGCCTAACGAGCCATGGATAGCTGTGTCGGATTACAGGATCAAGCATGAATTCTTCCTATTGGGTGGCACTTATATCCAATTGACAGTTGTCTGTTACAACAAAAATATAAATGTCGTTACTGCACTGTGTGGGTCAGTTTTGTAGTTATTGTGAGTCATAGCTTGTAGCTTTCAGGATGTAGCTATCAGCTACTCTCATGCATGCTGCAATGCTCTCTGTCATGATAATAGCAGATTAATCTCTGAAAATGCAATCAAGGCCTTAATTAAATACCTTCTCTTATTTGTCTTGATCATGGTATCTCTGCAAAGCAATAGCACAGTAGATAGGACAGTTCTATTTTTGTTAATGTGTTTATCACCAGAAAGAGTTTTAATATACTATATTATGTTTATTGATTTATACATGTGAATATACAATCCATCATGTGAATAGACTAAAGGACGGAAACCACATGGTCATGATATTAGATGCAGAAAATGGCCTTTGAAAAAAATACACATACATTCATGATAAAAGTCCTGGAGACTGTAGGAATATAAGAGAACTTTGTCTATATTGCATAAGTGCAAAGACAGATGAATTTTTATTAGACACCTTCCTAAAATTTTCAGCGTTAAATTGTCACTATTCACTTGTTTTCTCCCTGTAGACATGTTGGTTTCTCATTCTCCTTTATAATGCTTGGGTTTTTTTTTTTGTTTGTTTTTCACTCTAAAGATGCAATTTCAGTAGGGGCAATACATCTGCCAACTCAGCTCAAAGTTATTTTAGAATTGAATCTGCATCTTAAAATATGTGTGGATTGTTATCGTAAAACATGTAGTTATGTTTTTGAAGGAAGCAGTGGGAAGAAATTGCAAGGAGTAAAAATAAACAGAATAAGGTTCAACCTATTCATTTCTACAGCCCAGCTTTTCAAATATGTGTCTTTCAACCTACTGAACAACAAGCGCATACTCTTTTGCAAAGTAATCTGAGACTTGAGCTGTGCTATAAAATGACAAAATCATGCAAAATACCCTGTAGATAACATCAGAGAGGCACATGAAGATAAGGCAGTCTTAGTTAAAAGCATGCTTCCTTTAAATTTAAATTTGACAACTTATTTTAAGGTCTAGACTTCTGAGCAATTAAATATGTGTTGCTATTCAAACAAACTGTGCTTATTAATAAAAAAGGAAAGTAAATTTCAAAGAAAATAAACAGCAATTGCTAATGTGACATTTAAATTCATGAAGCATATAAATGGAAAAATGATTTTGATTGATTATAAACTCTAAGAGAAAAAATACATTATTAAACCTTAGGACATTATTTCAAAATTTTACAAAAGTTATAAGGAGAAAAGAGATTTCAAAGTTATAATACTGAAGTTTTATTAAAGAAAACTGTAGTGGATTATATTAGCAAAATTATCATTAAAGCATTACAATTCAACAGAAATTGCTTCATGCATATTTATTTTATAGTCAAATCTGAGTAGATCATTCATGAAAAGAACTTCTATATCCACCGAGAAAGCTAGGAAATATCAAGTGCAGTACTGTGTCAGAATTATCAGATATCTGATAGCACCATTGACTTCAAAGCGAAGATTGGACTGTGAAGATGTGTCTGTAAAATATATATATACCCAGGGTCACCAGGTTTCATTTATTCCTAAGGCCTCACAGAACCCGGAAACGACCTCTGTCATGACTGGTACTGCTGTTGAGAGAGCTAGCGTTGTTGTTCCTCTACCAGGTATGAAGAGATATTATGATACGTAAGGAGACAAGCGACAGATTCTGAGGGCAAAGTGGGCTTATTTAATGGAAATAAATGGTAAGTAGTTACTATAGGATACTGATGACAGGGACAGAGGTCAAAGATTGCTTAAGCAGGACCTTCCCACAAAAACCTACACTTTGTAAAAAAGTGTTTCTTGTGGTCTTCTAGGAGTATGGGGAGTGTAAGCAAAAAGCATTAGCTTTTCTAACCAAAAGTTAAATAAGATATAATTCCATTAAAAAAAAAAGACAACAACAGATCATCTGGAGGTATCTCCATCCCTGATCTCAAGCTGTACTACAGGGCAACAGTAATAAAAACTGCATGGTATTGGCATAGAAACAGAAAGGAGGATCAATGGAACCACATAGAAGACCCAGAAATAAACCCACACACCTATGAATACTCGATATTTGACAAAGAAGCCAAATCCATTCAATGGAAAAAAGACAGCATCTTCAACAAATGGTGCTGGACCAACTGGATGTCTACATGCAGAAAAATGAAAATAGATCCATATTTATCACCCTGCACAAAACTAAAGTCCAAGTGGATCAAAGACCTCAACATAAAACCAGATACTCTAAATCTGCTAGAAGAAAAAGTGGGGAACAGCCTAGACCTCATTGGCACAGGAGACAACTTCCTGAACAGAACACCAACAGCACAGACTCTAAGAGCAACAATCAATAAATGGGACCTCATGAAACTGAAAAGCTTCTGTAAAGCAAAGGACACCATCATCAAAACAAAACGTCTTCCTACAGACTGGGAAAGAATCTTCACTAACCCTTTATCTGACAGAGGACTAATATCCAGTATATACAAAGAACTAAAGAAGCTGAAAAGCAGCAAACCAAGTAATCCAATTAAAAAATGGGGAAGAGAGCTAAACAGAGAATTCTCGACAGAGGAATATCGAATGGCAGAGAAACACTTAAAGAAATGCTCATCCTCATTAGCCATCAGGGAAATGCAAATCAAAACAACCCTGAGATATCACCTTACACCCATCAGAATGGCCAAGATGAAAAACTCAAGTGACAACACATGCTGGAGAGGTTGTGGAGAAAGGGGAACCCTCCTCCACTGCTGGTGGGAATGCAAACTGGTACAACCACTCTGGAAAGCTATCTGGCGCTTTCTAAGACAATTAGGAATAGTGCTTCCTCAAGACCCAGCTATACCACTGCTAGGTATATACCCAAAGCTTGCTCAAGTACACAAAAGGGATACTTGTTCAACCATGTTTATAGCAGCTTTATTTGTAATAGCCAGAACCTGGAAACAACCCAGATGTCCATCAACGGAAGAATGGGTACAGAAATTATGGTATTTCTACACAATGGAATACTACTCAGCAATCAAAAAGGAGGAAATCATGAAATTTGCAGACAAATGGTGGGATTTAGAAAACATCATTCTGAGTGAAATATCCCAGAAGGAGAAAGACAAACACGGTATATACTCACTTATATAGACCTATAAGATATGATAAACATAATGAAATCTATACACCTAAAAAAGATAATCAAGAGAGCGGACATGGGGTAAGAGGATCAATCCTCATTTAGAAAGACAGATGGGACGTGCATTGAACGCATGACAGGGGTCTACTGAGCGCATCTGAAAGCCTCTAACTAGCAGTATTTTCAAAGCAAAGACTCATGACCAAACCTTTGGCAGAGTACAGGGAATCATAAGAAAGAAGGGGAGTTAGTCTGATGGGGAAAGGATAGGAACTCCACAAAGACCAAATATATCTGGGCACAGGGTCTTTTCTGAAACTGACATTCAACCAAGGACCATGTATGGATATAACCTAGAACCTCCGCTCAGATGTAGCCTGTGGTAGCTCAGTAACCAATTGGTTTCCCAAAGTGAGGGGAACAAGGACTATTTCTAACAGGAACTCAATGAAGATACCTGATAAAACAGGATCAGATGAATGGGGGGAGGTCCCCCCCTATCAGTGGACTTGGAAAGGGGCACAGTGGTGATGAGGGAGGGAGGGAGGGACTGGGAGGGAACGAGGGTTCGGGGCACGGCTGGGATACAGAATTAATAAAATGTAACCGATAAAAATAAAAAAAAATAGAGATTAAAAAAAAAAAAGACAAAGAGGCTGTTTTGTGAGATGTTTGGGGTGAAGATCTGGAGAGATCGCTCAGAAGGTGAAAGCAGTGTTCTTCCACAGGCCCTAGGTTTGATCCCTTCTACAAACATGGCAGCTAACAAAAGTTCTATATTCTCTCTGGCTTCCTCAAACACCAGGCACAAGTGGTACCCAAACCTACATGCTGACAAATTACTTATAAACATAAAGTGAAAGTAAAGGAAAGTAATAATACATGTAGTCTAGTTTTGTTTTGTTTTGTTTTTTAACGTCTTGTTTTGTAGAATCTTGTCTAGTTGAAACAAACAAAAACAGCAACAAAAATGAAATTTTCTTTTAGTTTTAGCTTCAATATATAGACTAAAAAATTTAATCTCTCAACTCAAATGTTGATGTCCTATCTCTACTATGACTATATTTGGATATAAGAACTTCAAATAAGTAATTAAAGTTACAAGAGCAGGTTCGTGGTAAGAAATGTGTATGTGTTCCTATCAGAAAAGACACCAGAGAGCTTTGGCTTTTTATCCTGTGATGAAACAGTGTTTTGTTGATAGGCAGTAAAGATACCTGACCAAAGCCCAACCATGTTTGGACTTGGATGTCATCAAAGATTGACTTCATCGGTAATCAGTGAATGTTGCTTACACATTTGAATAATCTTTTATCCAACTGTATAAGAAAGGCAATTGAGAAAGCCTGGAGGAGCAAGTCAGTAAGCAACATTCCTCCATAGCCTTTCTTTCAGTTCCTGTACCTAGGTTCCCATCTTGGGTTCTTGCCGTGTCTACCTTTCATGAGAAACTGTACTTCATCAGCTGAATAAACTGTTTCCATCTCAAGTTTGTGGGGTTATTTCTGTGACAGACATGACCGTGCTTTTTTTGGTAAGTATTGTAGAAGGATTTGGAACCAGGGCATAAAAAGTTCTTGAGTGTTCATAGCTTTATGATCTGTTGTGGGATCTTGAAAGATAGGAATGTTCAAAATCACATAAGAAACAGAGGTTTCCCTTGTGGAGTTTCAGGGGGAAGCAAATTATGCAAGCTCTATATATTTACATGAGATATTGGAGATAACTCAGAAAGTAAAGGTTATTGGTTTAATAGTGATATGCCTGCATGTCAAGTTAACAAAAAGTCATTTATAATAGCTAATTTTTGTCAATTTGACACAAAATAGAGTAATTTGGGGAAAAAAAAGCATCTTAAGTGAGAAATGCTTTCATATCATTGACCTATAGTCAAGTCCAAGGGATATGTTTTAGGCCCACTTTGGGTAGTGATAAGGAAACTACTCAGAAAGGAGCTCCAGGTGTATAAAGAAGCAACCTAAGCAAGTCTTAGGAGCCAGCCACTGAGCATTGTACTTTCACGGCTTCTGCTTCACAGTGTGTCTTCAGATTTCTGATTTGAGTTCATGCCATGGCTTCCTTCAGTGGACTGTGATCCAACTAAATCCTTTGCTTCTCAGGTTGCTTTTAATCATGATCTTTATGACAGCAGTAGAAAACCAAACTAACAGAAAGTCTGAGGTTGCCCTGGCAGAACTAGTTGTTATCCTAGTATCTTTCTGTTCTGAAACTGTCACAGAGCTCAGAATGTTGGTCCTGGCTGCTACACCTCATCAGCTTGCACACTGTTTCCATATAATTGTTTGTGCTTAATTCGATAGATATAGTAGCATGTATAGATAATATCCTTGAATGTTTTGACCAGGCAATGTTATTTCTCTTTGTATTATTTTGGGAGTTACAGATTGTTTGAGAAATGGCTGGTGTGTGCATGCATGCGCACACACACACACAGTAGAGGGCCAAGCAACAAAGTTTCTCAGTGTGTGTCAGACAAGTGACTGTGGATTATTTCTTGTACCTTAATGACTATTTCTGAAAATAAATTATTTATTCCTCTAGCCTTGTCTGTTTTAGTAACAGTACATGCATGTGTGTACATAAGAAAGAAGAAAGAGGAGAGGGGGAGGGTAGAGAGGGAGAGAGAAGATTTCATGAGAGATTTTAATGACAGTTACAATACTGTTGATCTTTTCAAATTTTTAATAATTAATTCAATCTATCTCTCAGTCTAGGACCCTTCTTTCTCTCCTCCCAGTCCCACCCTACTTCCTGCATTCCCTCTCCCCTATTCCTCACAATAAGAAAGCCCCCCTACCCAGACATCCCAGCTCATCTATTCACATGAGGACTGAGTTCCTCTTCCTCCCCAGTGGCCTTGTAGGAAAGTCTTATCAATGGGAAGTAATAAAAAAGCAGACAACATAATCCATGTCAGAGATATCCCTCACTCCCCTAACTAGTGGATCCACATGGAGAATAAGATGGCTGTCGGACTTATCTTCTTGGGGTCTGTGCATTGTAGTATGTTTATCTTGTACTATATGACTAAAACCTGCTTATAAGTGAGTATATACCATGTTTGTCTTTCTGGGTCTGTGTTATCTTACTCAGGATGATCTTTTCTAGTTCTATCCATTTGCTTCCCAATTTCATGTTTTCCTTGATTTTAATGGCTGAGTAGTATGTCATTATTTGTTCCATATCTGAATTTCTTACCCATTTCAACTATTATGATTTTCTTTGGACAATCATTCTGTTACTGTGACTTTCTTCATGGTAAGCTGTTTTATTGATGCTGAAATGAAATAATTTTTCATTATCAAAATGCTATACTATTATTTTGCAAAATTTATAGACTCAAAGGAAGTTATTTTATGCTGCAAACAACAAACTCAACTTATTTAGGAGATATTGTGAATGTAGATTATTATGTAATATATTCATTAAGGCACTTCTGGGATCAGAAGTAATGGAAAGAAAGGGAAGAAAGAAGATAGAGTAGAGGGTAAAATTGAGCTGTGTGGACCTGGTGGGCACTGGAGAAAACACTATAGCTGGGTGAAATTAAACTGTGAGCTACTGGAGAACACTGAACAGCTGGAAGGCTCTTTTGAGAGTCATTATGAGATGGAGCAAGAAGAACAAGTTCCCTGTTCCATGAATGAGGAAAACTCCTGGAAAAACAAATTTCATTCAGGAGACATTTACTTCTTACATGTTTTACTGAGGCAGTTTCAAAGACAGGGCAAGAGCTGATTATCAACTACAGCATAATTTATAACAAGTAGGGAAGTAAATACATCATTCTTAATGGATATATTCACTATGCACCACCTATAACCATGAAATAAAGGAAAGAAATACCAATACATGAAAACCTATAAAAGCCAAAATAAAATATGAAAACATTATCAATAATGTAAATATTCAAAAGAAGATAATCTATGAAATAATGGCAGTGATTTCAAAAACAGAAATGTAGTAAAAGATCTTTATTAAAAGAGATAGACACCTTTACTGTGTTTTAAACAGTGAACACACGTGAATAAATTAGAGAAAATTGTTAGTGTCTACAATGGAATTGAATCTCTAAAAACAATTTTATCATGTAGCAAAGAATTTAAAAGTTAGGTAAGCTAAGATCAGATAGAAACAGAGGAGGTCCTCCCCTATCAGCGGACTTGGGGAGGGACATGGGAGGAGAAGAGGGAGGGTGGATGAGACTGGGAGGAGACAAGGGAGGGGCTGCAGTGCGGATACAAAGTGAATAATTTTTAATAAATAAATATATAAATAATATTTAATTTTAAAAATTAAGAACAATATGATCAATATACACATAAAAGATAACACAAAGTATAACAAAACATTACAAACATAGTAAACATTACAAAAACCTTACAAAATAGTAAACATTACAAAAATAGTTTACTCTTTATATTAGTATTCATCAAAATAATACAGATAATTGCCAGTACATGACTCACAGACTGGAAAAGAATGTACTATGAGATTACTGTGAGTAATGGTAAAAAGAATAATACAATAATAAGGACTTATAATTCTGATTGTTATTTGCAGATATTGTGCAAGAATGTTCTATAACATTATTATTATTCTCGTACTTGATCAAACATATGAAATAAGATGTAGTATAAAAGTACTATTAAATGATTTATTTGATGAAAACCAAGCACAAGTGTGTGTAAAGGGTAAAGCTGAATGTCTAGGAGGGCTCTCTTTTAAACACTGAGAGGAGGCCCTCTAGTGAGAACTCTAGTACTGTGTGGATGCGAAAGGTATCGATTATTACCAACTTTGGTACTAGTTTGCTTTTACAAACACTTATTAATTTTATTATACAAAAGCCATGATATGAAAAAATGTGAGTAGTTCTACAATAGAAGTTAGTTTCTATAATTTAAGTCATTATGAGGTATGGAAATGTTTATGATTCAGGAAGTGTCTTCATCTGTTTGTTTAACATCTAGCTGGTGTTTATTCGTGGAAATGATGCAAAGATGAGTGACTATTTGCTATTGAGAGGAAGTGTAACTGATCACATTAATATTGGTTTTAAGTTTGCAAGAGGTAGGCAATGAATATAAGGCCTAGTCTGAATGGACTCTGCCTTCAGAAATATATCAATGAACACTGACCAAGCCATCTTCTGTTATTTGATAAAGTAGAAATAAATTTCACCTCCCTCCTCTTCAGATGCCACTTGCAAGCCATAGGCTGTTTTTGCCTGTGTCAGAAATGGGAGCTCCCAAAATAGCCACCTTAGATTCAAGTAATTCGTTGGCACACCTCACAGAAGTCAGGTAATCCGTGATTGCAGTTCTATGTATAACAGTTGTTACAAAGGATGTAGATGGAGAGATCTGTGGCACAGGGATGGAGTAGCAGACATTGGGCTTCCATGTCCTCTTCAGGTGACTCAAGGTCCCAAGAACTTTATATGCTCAACCTTGTGGAAGCTTCCTGAATCCCAGCCCTATCTTTTTGGGTTATTGTAGAAGCATTATTGTGTGACTAAGGCTAATACTAAATGGGTCACCATCTTTCTTGGGCTGCCTGTACATTTCTTTTTCATGGGTCTGAGAGAGGAGTTCTTCTGAGGTGACATGCTTATCATAAGTCATACTTCATGTACTCTACATAAAATGTACGTGATTATATTGAATTTATTTTGCCTATTTATTTTTCCATGTAAATTATGACTAAAATGAGGGACTTGTACACACTAAGGAAACAATCTATCAGTGAAGGTAATAATTTCTCTATGATGATATGAATAACCAAAAATAACACAAGAATGTATAGAATGCTATAGCCCAATAATAAGAGAAAATCTTTTTGCTATTTAAATTGCTCTATGTATAGATTGAAATGTTTCAATTAAAAATTATTCCATCTGTTCAATGTGAAATGTTAAATGCAAAATGTGAAATTTTAATTTCATTTTGAAATAATTATAGATTTATAGCAAGCTGAATAGTATTTTTGTACTTGTGTTTTATGAAGTTAATAGATTTTAGTGATTATTTTATATTTTATCTGAAATTGTGTAGAGCTATAACTTATTCTTCATATATTATAATACACATTCATATGTATTTATATAAGCATAAATATATATGTACACATAAAGGTAAAAATTGGAGAGACTAGATTTCATATTTAATATAAAATGTGCAGAACCAGAAAGAAGTGAATTTAATCTTGGCAGAGCTGATATCAAACTGCTTGCAATGTTCTTTCCCATATTTGATAACACTGACAGTCTCAAAACTGGCCCGCTTAGTTATCAGTTGGCAGCATATGCACTTAGCATTCCCTTTGTAGACTTATTTTAATCAAGTGAAGTAAATAGGATTTACACCAACAAAGCACATTTAAATGCCAGAAAACTCGGCTGACCAAAGCCTTGGTGTGTCGGTGCTAATTGTCTTTGCAATCCTGATAGTATTCAGTGCAGAATGCCGAGCGTGTGATTTGTGTGCACTTAGTAAAATTAACTCTTGAATTTGTTTTTGCTGACTTTTTTTTTTTCAAACTCAGGATTTGGCTTCTTTTCATATAATAAAACAGCTGCTTGCTGACTAAAAAAGAAGGAACACATAAATAAAAACATGAAAAACTTCATTCGCTTTTCCAGGCCTCACATTCCAGTGTGCTGACTCTGCACTGCTTTCACTGTATTATTCTCTGTGCTGCCACTTAGACTAATTCAGTTCCACGGGCACTCTTGTCAACTTGAAGGACTTGAGTCTGTGAATAAAATCGTAGCTCCTACCTCTCAACTTTAACTGAAAACGCCATTTGTTACTTCCCTGTTGTGTGACACTGCATTTTTTAATAAACAATGAAAATTAAATGCTCATTCATTTATTAAGTTTAAAATTATTTACAATTGATTCATTTTGCATCCCAGGTGTAGCTCCCTCCCTCATCTCCTCCCATCCTGGAAGAGGCTAATTCTCTTTCTCACAGCAGTCAATAGTTTCCCGTGTTTCTCTGTCTAGCAGAGGGACCCTACAAAATTTCCCCTTTCTATGTTAATATGTTCATTAATAATATTGTTATTCTGGTGTTCTTTATTCGGCCAATTCTAGGAGCAACTTTCACAGCAGATTTTTGTTGTTGTTGTTGTAATTCTGGCTCTAGCATTTTGTTTTTCTGCCATCTTCCCTCTGAAGTGTGCAGAATCTATGATGTAGATGCATTAGTTATGGATACCTGAAAAAATCCCCACAGCTTAACTGTAGTGGGAGTTAGGACAATATGGTGGGGATCATAGATTTAAGGGAGTTTTTAACCTGAGAAAGATCTTTAAAATATACCCCATTTCCACACATTATAAAAAAATAAATCTGTTTGTCTACCATCTTAATTTGTTTTCAATTTGACTTTAAATTTAGCCACAAAGATTTTGATATGGATGTAAAACATTAGAGTTAGATACAAATACTTTAAAATTGGTAATTTAAAACAATAGGCAAATAAAATAAAGGACATGATGGTTCAGACCCTTTGGATTTTAAATAATACCACTTTAGATGGTTTAAGTATGAAAAATCATGAATATTGCCATGTTTATAACCATTATATCAGTATTAATAATGAATTTCCATTCTTTTTTAAAACAAAAAGCCTAAAGAAAATATTTAGAAAAAAAGTATCATTAAAATTAAGGAAGAATTGGAAGAAAAAAATGGAGAGGCTTATATATCAAAATGAACAACAAAAGGAAAAAGTTAAAAAGTGGAAACAAAGCTTAGAGGAGACATGGGAAACAAAAATACATAATTTTATAGATTTAAATGAAAATGATACTAAAATATCTGAGATACAAAATAAAAAATAAGATATATAAACAAGGCATAAAACAAGAGATCCAAGAACTTATAGGACAGAAAGAAAACTATAAAGGTCAGAAGCAAGGCATAATAAAAGAAATCTAAGAACTTATAGAACAGAATAAACAACTAAGAGATAGGTATGAAACATGGGCACAAACCTTAGGAGAAGAGCTTAGAATATTAAGTAAAGAAGACACTAAGGCAGAGACAAAGATGAAAGTAAAGAAGGTCAACCAAAGATTGTTAGAAAACAAACATTAGTTTATCCAGTTCATATACAACAGAGACCAGCAGACAATAACCATCTGGAGGGTTGTCAAGAGGCTGAATGGCAACCTGGGGAAAGGCTAGACTTGAGAAAGTTTAAGGAAAGTATCACCAGTTTTGGAATGCATTTACCATTTGAAAAACAAATGCTGACTTCTTTTTTTTAATTTTTATTTTAATTTTATTTTTATCAGTTACATTTTATTAACTCTGTATCCCAGCCATGTCCTGAACCCTCATTCCCTCCCAGTCCTTCCCTCCCTCCCTCATCTCCACTGTGCCCCTTTCCAAGTCCACTGATAGGGGGGGACCTCCCCCCATTCATCTGATCCTGTTTTATCAGGTATCTTCATTGAGTTCCTGTTAGAAATAGTCCTTGTTCCCCTCACTTTGGGAAACCAATTGGTTACTGAGCTACCACAGGCTACATCTGAGCAGAGGTTCTAGGTTATATCCATACATGGTCCTTGGTTGACTTCTTGGTCAATCAAAAGTAGCATAATCCCAAAAGACTGGGAGGATATGGTAGAGGCAATGTTAGAACCTTGGCCATATTTACAATGGCTTTCATGGTGGAGAGAAGACGCTAGAGAGATAGCACACAAAATTCGAGCCAGAGGTGTAGATGTTTCTAAAAATCAGCTGCTTGGTGATGGATAATATGCTGACACAGAGATACAAGTTGTATATAATGAAGAAATATTAGCCTTATGTCGCATAGCAGCCTTAAATACCTGAGACAAGGTTGAGGAACCACGAAAAAAAAATTGAGCCATTCTCTAAGGCCATGCAAGTGGCAAAAAAAGAATTCACTAATTTTTTGCTAAGATTGACCTCAGCTGTGGATAGAAGTATATCAAATCCACTAACTAGAACGGCACTAATAGACTCTTCAGCTTTTTAAAATGCTAACACTGAATGCAAAGAGGCAATAAAGCCATTGAGAGCAAGGTCATCATCAACAGATGAATGAATTTGAAATATGATTGACCTCAGACCTCACTCACCAAATATGACCTTAATCAGAAAAGCCAGCACCAAAGACTTTATGAGAATTCAAATTAAAACAAAGTCATTTAAAGAGGTATTGTAGAGAAAGCATTCCTAGAACAATGTTTTTTTTCTAGAGAATATCCAAGAAGAAGGCCCCAGCCTTTTTGAATATACAGAAGGTGTAGCAAAGGCCAAATGTAGATTAGCAAGGGATAAACAAAGTAACTTCTTGTTAAGAAATGCCTCAAGAAGTCCCAATACCAAATTCAAGTTGACCTTAATAACCCTGCTATCAAAGCCAGAACAGCTTTAAGAGATAGATCAGGAAAGACAAAAACAGAAAGAACAACAACAACAAATGACAAAAAAGTAATCTGGCAAACTACTGTAAAAGATAAGAAGTAGATGAAAATAAAATTAAAGGCTTAATATAGACAGGAGCTAATGTATCCTTTGCAAGACTTCTGGAATCCAACTGGACTATCTCAAAAGGTGTCTATTAACACTTAGGATACTGGACATTGTCTCAAGTAAAACAAAGTAAATGCATAGGACAATAGAAAAATTGAGATCTGAATGTAGACAGTCATAAAATATACATATGTATGTCTATAATATACATATATATTATCTGTATGTCCTGTTTTAAACCATATATACATATATATATGTTTTAAACTTTATATATGTATATAAAGTTTATAGATATAAAAAGTTTAAAGTAGGACAGGTAATGTAATTTGCTGATCCATCTATATAGACACACTCTGAGACTGACTGAAACATATAAATATCTCCAGCCAGAATTTCATCTATGCATAGCCAATAAATCTTTATGGCTACAAAATCCTCAAGACTTACCATGCCCTTCTTTTAAATTGCATAGATAAGATTGGTATATAATCCAGAATGGTTTGAGAAAGACAGATGTTTTTCTTCTATTCATGTACAGAATAGAAAAATCATTCTTTTTTAATTCTTATTTTTATATTAATTACAGTTTATTTACTTTGTATCCCAGCTGCAGCCCCCTCCCTCATTCCTGCTCAATCCCACCCTCCTTCTCTCATTTCCTCCTTGCCCCTCTCTAACTCATCTGATAAGGGAGGTCCTCCTTTCCTTCCATCTGATCCTAGCTTTTCAGGTCTCACCAAGACAGGCTGCAATATCCTCCTCTGTGGCCTAGCTAGGCTGCTCCTCCCACAGAGAGTGGGGATGTCAAAGAGCTAGCCACCAAGTTCATGCCAGAGAAGTCCCTGTTTCCCTTACTAGGGTACCCACTTAGACACTGAGCTACAATGGGTTACGTCTGAGCAGGGGTTCTAGGTTATATCCATGTATGGTCCCTGGTTGGAGAATCAGTCTCAGACAAGCCTCTGTGCCCAGATATATTTGGTCCTTGTGGAGCTCCTGTTCTCTCCAGGTCTTACTAACTCTCTCTTCTTTCATGTGATTCCCTGCACTTTGCCCAAAGTTTGGCCATGGGTCTCATTATATGCTTTGATACACTGCTAGTTAGAGTCTTTCAGAGGCCCTCTATGGTAGGCTCCTATCCTGCTTCTTGTTTTCTCTTACTTCCAATGTCCATCCTATTTGTCTTTCTAAGTAAAGGTTGATCTTCTTACCCCAGGTCCTCCTTGTTTAGCTTCTTTAGGTGTACAGGTTTTAGTATGTTTATCCTACCTTTTGGTCTAGTATCCACTTATGAGTGAGTATATACCATGTTCATGTTTCTGCTTCTGGGATACCTCACTCAGGATGATCTTTTCTAGGTCCCACCATTTGCCTGCAAATTTCATGATTTCCTTGTTTTTAATTGCTGAGTAGTATTCCATTGTGTAAATGTACCACAATTTCTGTATCCATTCCTCCATTGAGGAACATCTGGGTTGGTTCCAGGTTCTGGCTATTACGAATAAAGCTGCCGCAAACATGGTTGAACAAATGTCCTTGTTGTGAAAATCATTCTTAATTGATTCTGTTCATCTGGCACATCCCATACCTTATAAATAGAAGACTATAATTATATGTGAGAGATTATATGTTTTTGGAGCAAAAAAACAAGATACCGGTTACACTGGATCAGACCTGACAAGATTCATCTTGGAGAATGCTGAAACACTAACACAAGATAGTTCAGCATCCTACACTGTCTTGCCTAAGGCTGCTTCTGTTGCTATTCATCAAAGCTTTCGTCCAGGACAGCTTCAAAGAAAGCTACTGATCCCAACTGGTCTAGCCTTTTAAGCTTTTCCAAACAGGACTTCACTTCAGCCTAGAACTTCCCAACATTTGGAGACCAGACCTCAAAGGTCATTGCTAATTTAAGAAACTACTGCTATTACAACCTGCTTAGAATAAGGAAGAGTCACATATTAGCAGTCAGACATTCAAACTCACTGTCGTATTAGATACTAATTTAGTTAATTACAAAAATGTTTCCTCAATTGACAGGAAAAAAAAGCTAAAAACAAACAATCCAGATAAGATAGATAGATGGTCTTCAAAAACCTCAGAGATCTGCGGAATGTGATATTTAAAATGTTTTTAAAACCATTTTAAAGATTCTTTGACAACCAGACAAATCAGCTCCTGGCAACACTGTCAACCTACTTCAAAGAAGATGACGAGCATCAAAGAATCAAAGAAGGAGATAACTTCAAATGTGTCAAGCTAGCTTCTGGGCAAAAAGTAATGTCCCTACCCAACTGCAGACAGAATGCAGTAAAACTTAAGTTGACTGCCTAGCTCTGCCAAGATAGAGTAAACAAGTCCTTCATAGTTCCTCCTTCACAAATATGTCTATCAGTTATACTGAGCCAAAAGGCTAAATATTGATGCTCCAATGTTATAAAGGATTTTTGGGAGACTATTCAGGCAGCAAACTATCTCTATCATCTCTACAGTTTTGGAAGCTGCTTGCCTGCACTTGCTACTCACTAAGTAATAATTTTATTCCTTCACAAGTCTCCGATGGTATTGAAGATTACATAGTTCCAATTTCAAAATTAAGCATAGTTGCTTAAAAGTAAAGATTTTTTTAAGTCTAGATAGATGTTTTTGTATTGAAAGAAGATATAATAGAAATTGATTTAGGATCAGAATTTAGATTCACCAAGATAGGAGAAATGTTTTCATCAAGGTTGCCAAATACAAATAAGCAAAACACTATGAATGTAAACTTTTATAAATGGTTTTCCTGATTGATTTGTGGTTGCTCTTACTTTATGTAGTTTACTGTATATGTGTAAAATAATAGATAGATATGTAAAGGGGTCCTTTTATTAGATGAAAAGGGGAAATTGTGGGGGAATGTCTTGTGTGACTGTAGCAGCTGTAGCCAATTAGCAAAAGAACAGTAAGTAGATGGTGGGCTTCCTGGTAGGAAGAAAGGAACTCTGGGAACAGAAGAGAGGAAATATTTTGGTCAGGAGGCAAAAGGAAGATAGATGTGATCGTGAGCCTAGGAGAATAGCTGGTCACGTGGCTAGACAAATGGGTTAATTTAGGTAAGGTAGTTGAGACTCTGCCCAGCTAAGCCTAGGTTTTGAAATTTTAAAAGGTCTTGGTGTCTTTATTTTTATGGCTTAAAGACCACCCTGAGGCTTAGGTTTCTTTGCCAGGAGACAATGTGTGTGTGGTGTGTTTTTTACTTAGGCACTCCTTTATTTCCTTTCCCCAATAGTCCTTTAATTCCACAGCAATTCTCTCAACTCATTAATTACTAGTAGGTCTCTATTATGGTTGGTTTTAATGTCAACTTGCCATCAATTACAATCACCTGAGTAGAGACCTTCATCTGCAGAAGTATCCTGTTTGCTTTGATTGGTGTAGAAAGACTCACCCAATTGTGGGTGGTCCCTTATGGCAGCATTCCTTTTGTTAGTTGTTGCTCCTTCTTGCCCATAAGTGAATTTGCCATATTATTACTGCTACCAATCACATTGTTTATATCAGGACTAGCTTGGGTATGGCTCTCATCTCATCACCTCGTCTGAGGAAATATAAACAACTTGAGTTATTCAGCCCTTAACAGGACATCTATACACCCTCACATTTTCAGAGAACATCACAGAAGAGGAGGCAGAAAGGATGTAAAAACAGTAAGATAGGGAGAAGGTTTGGAAGCTTCTAGCCTCTGTACAATCTAATTTTCTCTACAAGCCTGGACCTTGTAATCTTCAGCTGCCAGCTTCTGTCTGCTAACCTAGGCTTAAAATGTTTTCAGCCTTTGGGGCTTAAGGCTAAATAAGGTCACCCTTTATACCTCTTTCTAAAATCTGGCTGGCTGGTTCAAATCAGCTGTTCTGTCTCCATACTCCTCTCCAAGCTGGCTGACTGAGATTCAAACTGAGTTCTCTCTGCTTCTCACTGAATTTCTCTGCTTGGAAAAAGTGCCTCTCAACTCCAAAAACTTACTTCACTAACTGAGTGAACCTAAACTGAACTGCAAGAACTTAACTGAACTCAACTGCATTCAGCGGAACTGCACCAGCATGATTATTCCCTAGTGATACTTGCTCTTTTAAATAATTATTTTATGACCCTTACAGTGAATAATGGCTACTTGCTTTGTGAATTTGCTAACCTTCAGCAACCGTAATCTCAAGGACCTATTTAAAAGGGGTATTTTATGTTATTCAGAGTGTCTTTTCATTCCCAGTGGTGACATGTACACAAACCATGAGAAAAGCTTAAGTTGGGATGGTGTAGAAATTAAGCCTCACATTTCCTCCTACCTGAAGTATATGTGATGACAGAAAGTCACGTCTTTTTTTTTTTTTTTCTTCAGTGACCTCTCTGAAGCTGACAATTGCAAATGCTGATAGTCAAGTCCTAGCCTGGATGTAGCTATGTGAACCACATAGATTTAGGACCAGGGAGAGAAGTGTTCTAAATGTCCAGTCTAATAGCTTGCTCCTTAGGCAAGAGTACTAGGATGAAGTGGAAGATATGACCATAGAGTTAGCTTTGCCAGACAGCCTCAGTTATTATAAGACAAGAGGGATTTTTCCACTGAAAAATGTGTTAAAAGAGACCATTTTCCTGGCTGCTGAGACTATAGGAGCTGCTTACAAAACAGACCATTAGATTACATCAGATTTGCCTCAGTAATAAGAGACTCTAGTCCTAACAGTCCCACCCAAGATTCCCAGGCTGAGTCCCTCACCCATCAAAGCAGTAGAGGAAGCTGGATCACTTACTTTTATGGGTGCTGTTGAGCATGTGTCCAATATGGCAAGCCTTGTGGCAAGAAGGCAAGAGGTATGCAAGCAAAGAGCTTTATGGCATTTCAAAGTCCAACCCCCAGTGTTTTAAAGGATCCCAAACCTAGTGCTGAGGAAACAAGACTTTCTGGTAACACAGGGTGATGTCATAGCCAGAAACCCTCAGATATCTCCAAGTTTTGCAAAGGTCTGGAATTGTGAGAAACAAGGAGCATAAAGGAAATACCTTTTCCCCACCAACATGGCTGGAGGTATTGGCCAGTCTGTGAAAGAATTCAGTCTTCACATAAGAATAAAAAAGAGTTATAATACATGACAAAACACAATGAGTGTAATTGCAACAGAAGAAATGCATAGGTAAGATGTTGTGGTCTGGACTACTTTTGGTCCATTTCTAAAGAAGGTAAGATGAGCCACCCTATATGCAAATCTCCATCAAGGAGTTGCTGCTGTGTAAATGAGAACAGTCCTTACTGGCCCATGCTCAAGTGTGTGGAGGCTCTTCACGGGGCTTCAGGAGAGCGTTATCAGGTTGAAAGCAACTCTGACCAATGTGTACTCAGCCACATTATTCTGTCATTTTCAGTTTGACTGTTACTGTGCCTCGGCCTTCTGTCAGGGAATGGTTCTGGTCCAAACTTTCCCAGGGGACCCATTTTCTTTATGATATACCAATTATGATATTTTCTTCCACAGTCTGTTACACATAGTCAAAAAAAAAAAAAAAAAAAAAAAAAAAAAAAAAAAAGTAAGCAACAGACCACAGCTACTAACTTGAAACAAAGAGAATGCTGAGATTCCTCCTGCATTTAGGCAACAGATGGATCTGAAAGTTTTTGTAGTGTCTGTTTCCTCCTGAGGCGGGAAAGGGAGAAATGCCACTGACTATGTATGATAATGGCAGCTGTTCTAGCTGTCAGACGAAGAATTCAAATGAGCAAAGAGTTTATCTGTTTTCTGAGTGTAAAAACTACACTAGCATCTTTTTGAGTTTCTCAGAAAGTACAGTCGGCTAACTGTACTTTCAGCTGAGTAGTGTGGAGTTCTGAGAAATTAATTCTTGCCTTGTAGTTAGCATCTATTCCAATAACTGGCCTCACTGGCTATAGAAATTGGAAAGTGTACCTCAACAGCAATGCAGTTAGTAATGCATTGGACACCTTCACAGGAACATACCACCAGAGGCCATCTTTATCTCAGTATTCTGGCCACAGATAGAATATTGAGGTCGCTTATCCATGGGGCTTGATTCATACGCAATTATGGAATGGTTATGAACACCTTTGGTGGCACAGGAATTGATATTATTTGTCAACTCTGTGTCATCTGTGAAAGCGGAGTCTAGAATAAACATTGTATAAAACTCCATGGGAATAAATTGCAAATCTAGAAGTAATAAATATTTCAAAAGATTCTCCTCCCAAAGGAGCTGTGACAGATATAAAAATATTGAAGAAGAGAGGACATCAACTGAGACAAATTTGTTCCAATAATTGAGTGTCTCCTTGAATGTGAAAGAGAACTTTGATATATATGCTGTGACCTGAGGTAGTCACATGTATTGAAATACAATATATATTATTACTTTAACTGACAATTATTTCTTAATCTTACAATCATTCACATGCATTATTTTTTTAAGTCTGGCATGATATGGGAGCTTTATATTGCTTTTCCCATTTGATATGTTATTATTTCTTTTTTAATTTTAATTTTATTTTTTATATTAATTGCAGTTTATTCACTTTGTATCCCACCTTAGGCCACTCCCTTGTCCCCTCCCAATCCCACCCTCTCTCTCTTATTTCCTCCCATGACCCTCTCCAAGTCCACTGATAGGGGAGGTCCTCCTCCCCTTCCATCTGACCCTAACCTAGCAGGTCTCATCAGGACTGGGTACATTTTCTTCTTCTGTGGCTCTTTCTTATTTCTTCAATCTCAAATAATTTTGTGGCTATAATGAAAACGTATGTCTTTGTCAACTTTTGAAGTAATTATGTCATCATAAATGTAAAAGGACTATCTTATTTCAATTGTAAATAGATATAAGTTTTAATAGTCTTTGCATCATATGATAAAATATAAGGTTGAAGAGATGTTATTCTTTGGCCTAAATATTTTAAATTTAGCTAAAGAAAATTTAGTCATTAAGGATACAGCTCAGTGACAGAGTCCTGGCAACAGTCCTCAGTACCAAGCCAAACCATATAAAACAACAGCAAAGATGTATAGAAGACATTGAAGATTTCTGTCTGTCTATCTGTCTGTCTGTCTGTCTGTCTCTCTTTTGATAGATAGATGCATATATATATGTATATATATATATATATATATATATACATATACATATATATATGGTAGAGGTAGATGATAGGTAGGTAGATAGATAGATAGGTGATGGTTTAAAATAAGATATTAAACACCATTTATATGAACATATTATGTCTTGAATCACTGATTTATTAGGAAGCATTATGTCCTTCCTCTGGACCTCTGTATCCTGCTGCTTCTGCCTCTGGTCTACTATAATATAGAAATTTTATCTATGAATACATTTTAGCAATGACAGATTTAAAGTTTCTAAAATACAGCATTGAAAAAAAGGACCCTTAATATCATTTAACATTTGAGGTAATTACATATATATGAACAAATATAGAAACAAAACCCATGAGTCGATTTAGTGTGCTTGAATATATATGTTTTAGGGTTCACCATTTGATATTAGACAATCAATTACAGTACTCATGTCTGAAGGTTAATTCTTCATCAGCAGTTCTACATTGCTTTTAGCTTTTTTTAAGCTAATTTTAAGGATTTTAAATTATTCTCAGTCAAGTGTATGTTTGTGTTTATGCATTTGTGTGCATGTATGTGCATGTACATATGTATGTGTGCACGATATCTGTGCCTATGCTTGTGGAGGCCAGAACTTAGTCTCAGGGATCTCCCAGAACTACTCTCCAGCTTATATCTTGAAACAGAGGCTCCCATTGATCCAGCTATACTGTCTTGTTCACAAGGACCAGGGATTCCCCTGTTGCCACCTCTCCACCTCTGGCACTGCAAGCACACTTTGGCATTTCTTTCATTCCTTTTGTTTATTTGTTTGCTTTTTTTAAAATGGGGGTTCCGTGGGTTTAAGTCACACAGCAATTTGTCAGCTGATCCATCTCCCCCAATTCACCTATATTTTTTCTAATTAAATAAATTTCATTTTTTGTTTACTTGCTTTTTGAGACCAGGTCCATGTAGCTTAGACTTACTTCTGACTTTCTGGATAGCCCGAGCTGACCTTGAACTCCTGATCCATCTTTACCTTCTTCATGCTGAGATTACAAGCTTGTACCATAGTTTATACATCCAACACTCAAATCTCATTGTCTTGTACTGCAGAAATATTATTAAATCGCTGTTGAGAAAACTTTAATTTTGCTAACCAATAGAAAGACATAATATATGAAAATTAATCACACAAATTTAAAAAAAATAGACAATGTGGACAAAGAAAGCAAAATCTTAAACTATCAAGGTTTTTCTATGAAACTCTTTGTAAACCATAGAGTGCAGTGGTTTTCAAGCTACAGACATGCATTATTTAAGAATTCTTGACAGCATTTAGAAGCAAATAGTGCCAGCATGGCTACAGGTAACACGCTGCCTCTTGGATGTTTCACGATGCTGACCCTATTCAGAGCAAACTCAGCATTCCTGGTCTGACATGCTCACACAGAAGGGAGTCCGAGAACATTGTGTGGCTGGCAAGCTTTTCCTCCCTTTGGGGACATTGTCGCTCAGTGGGGTCACTGGCTGACAAAGCTAATGCCATTCACTTGAAAAATTGGCTGTGCTCCTGTCTGCTCTGGCTGAGATGCCCCTTCCAACCCTTGCCACTTTCTCCCAGCAATATCTGATTTCCGAGATTTAGACACCTGAAGCAGGAGGGAGAACAGGAGGTTAATTCAGCATTTCTTTGCATAGCTCAGTACCAGAAATGATTGCCAAATAACAAAGGCACTGCTTTCTGCAGGGACCAGGAAGTGAAGACATGATTTAGGAACACAAAGTGCAATCCAATGAGGATGATGTTGGCATCTGTCCAAGCATGAGATCCTCAAAGGCCATGAGGCCAGCCTGCCTTTGCTCTCCTTACAGCGTTGATTGCCCAGATTAAATTGTATCAGTCCATCAATTTGAGAGCCATTAAAATGTCTCCATCTTTTCCTCTGTCAGCCGTTTTTTTTTCTGAACAGGTATCACAGGAAACTGATGATAATAATCAGCCCGTCACTAAGAGTGACTTTCAACAGCCACAATAATTACCTCATGTAAGAGGATAAAAGGTGACACATCACCTGCTGAATTGGCCCCTGGAGCATCTCTCCAAATCTAAAAGACACACAATAGGACTACAGTGCTGAGCACAGAATTACAGTGTTCAGAGCAAGGGCTGTTCAAAACTGAATGCTTCAGTTACAGCACACAGATGATCCAGTACCTGAATCTGTCAGACTGATGAAGTCAGCCAGGCTTGTGGTCAAAGGCTGGTGAAAAGCTAATTCTTCAAAAAAAAAAAAATCACAGATATTTTCCTCTCAGGGAGGGGTTTGTAGACATCAGCTAAATCCAGCTCTGCTCTGCTTCACAGTGACCCCTTTAGCTGGAATCCCTGCCATACAGCTGAGTGTTAAAGTGTCTGAAATTAGCTGCATAAATATTATAATCAGTTTTAGATATGAGTGGTTATTTATTTCAAGACTCCCATTCCTTGCACAAATCCATGACTGTGGTCTCCAATGCGAAATTTCAGAGTATCTGCACATAACTCCAGTGCCCACGTATATGTCTTAAACTATGTCTAGCACATAGCTTAGATGAAAAGAAGATGTAGTGTGGATTAATAAATAATAAATAAATAATAAACATTTATTTCATCATTTGGTTTTGGAAAATACGATTGTCAAAATGTCTTGCACATTCAGTACAAACAAGATGTTTATGCAAACTATTTTCCAGTGATAACTGGATGAATATATGGATGCCTGGCTAGAGGAGATTGAAACCATCAGTACTGGACAATGAACAGACAAGCCTGTCCTTTAGAATCTTAGAACTCATCACTATAGAGACTGTCACTCTACCAATCAAACATGCACTGTGGTAGTGCCCAGCTGATGCACAGGGTTTGCTCTGAAATGCCATATGGATTCAGGTTTGCATATAATTGGATGAGTATAGCTGTCTATTGAGTATATATACATATGAAAAAAAGTGATATGGATTTTTGTTTTGGAATTACAGTGTGACCCATTTAGTAATGTGTTACAGAAGAAAGATAAATAGTTTTGTGGGATTTATGCTTTCATGCTCCTTAAAAAAAAATTAGGCCCTATATTGTTTATCACATGATTTTTTGTGCAAATAACGTAAGTGTGTAATGTATGATGTGGTGCTTAATTACAAAATAAAATTACAATTACAATGTACATTTAAATATGTTTAAATATAATTGTATTATAAAATTAAATATATTTAATATAAAATATAATACATTAAAATATTTTTTATTTATGTGAACAGATTTTTTGAGATTTGTGATTGTCAACAATTGCACAGAAGTGAGTAAACTTGCTTCTAGAATAACATAAATGTAAGTATTAATTCCACTCTATAGCTTTGTTTTACAATCATAAATGCTGAATGAACACATGGAAATGAGTGTCACTTGAGCAACGTTACTAAAGGTTTCAAATTCTGTTCAAAGCATTCTTAATGAAAGGTTGTGTAGTAACCTACAGATATTGTTTTCAAGAAAAAATGAAAAATCAAAAGAAAAAGGGCAAACATTTGATTTGTAAATGACGTATTTCCCAAATACCCAATGGGACAGTTTCATACTAGGGGGGAAAAGGAAAGTAAGACTCACTAATGACTAAAATGATCCTATTTTTATATGGTTTGGTAAAACTACATTTAAAAATGTTTTCGGGCAAAGCTTCAGTAAAGCAAAAGAACACTGTCATCAGAACAAAATGATAGCCTAGGGAATAGGAAAAGGTCAGCAATTAACAACAAGGAAATCATGAAATGTGCAGGCAAATGTTGGGCGCTAGAAAAAATCTTCCTGAGTGAGGTAACCCAGAAGCAGAAAGACACTCATGGTATATCCTGACTTATAAGTGGATATTAGCTATATAATATAGGATAAACATACCACAATCTATAGTCCTAAAGAAGCTAAACAACAAGGAGGACCCTAGGAGTATGCTTAATACTCATTCAGAAGGGCAAACAAGATAAACATCAGAAGTAGAAGATAGGGAATGAGACAGGAGCCTTCCACAGAGGACCTCTAAAACACTTACCCATTAGGGTATCAAAGCAGATGCTGAGACTCATAGTCAAACTTTGGACAGAATGTAGGAAATATTATGGAAGGAGGGGGAGATAGAAAGACCTGGAGGGGACAGGAGCTCCACAAGGACACCAACAGAGCCAAAAACTCTGGGCCCAAGGGCCTTTGTAGAGACTGCTACACCAAACAAGGATCATGCATGGAGAGGACCTAGATCCCCTGCTCAGATGAAGTTTATAGGTTGCTTAGTTTCCAAATGGTTTCCCTACTAAAGGGAGCAGAGGATGTCTCTGACATGAACTCAATGGCACGCTCTTTGATCACCTCCCCCAGAAGGTGCAGCCTTGCCGGGGCACAGGGAGAAGATGGTGCAGCTAGTTATGATGCGACCTGATAGGCAAGGGTCAGATAGAAGGGAAGGAGATCCTCCCCTATCAGTGGACTAGGGAAGGAGCATAGGGGGAGAGTAGAAAGGGAGGGTGGGTGAGACTGGGAGGAGACAAGGGAGAGTGCTATACCCAGGATTCAAAGTGAATAAATTGTAATAAGTAATTAATAATAATAATAATAATAATAATAATAATAATAAAATAAATCTCCAAAGAATAATAATGATTTCAGGCAAAAAACATGAAAATAAAAAATATTAAACACATTTATTAATGAATAAATGGTAATGATTCTTACTGGACTCTCACAACATAATGATTTTAGCCACTGAAATCACACTTTAACACCTTGCATGGAGATGTTAAAGATCTCTAATCTCAGCACTTAGGAGGCTCAGTTGCGATCATGAGTTTATAGTGAGCCTACGTCTTTGTCAATACTGTCTTACAAAACAAAATGCATAAATAAATAAATAAACAAACAGTAAGTTGATTTATATCTTAAAACAATTACATTGTAACTCTGACCTGAGATATATACTGACTTTATTTTCTCATTAAAATAAATTACTACAAATTCAGAATACTGCTGAGAAAAAAAAATCGAACAATAAAGCAAATAAGAAAGTTTTTCAGAAATATTGGTGAAATGTATAGATTGGTCAACTTTCCAAATAACCAGAGAAAAATAAATCATGTGGAGAATAGGTTTATTTTGGCTCCATAATATGGAAAGTTCTAGTCCATAACTGGCTAAACCTGATTACTTTGTGCCTATGATAATGCAGCACACCCTGGCAGGGCCCAAGAAACAGAAGATAGCTCATTTCATGAGGCATGAAGGAAAAAAAAAAAGAGTAAAACATGTAGGAAAAAACCTTGCAGTGCTCTTTCCAGGGTACCTCCCCAAAGCACTGCCCTGACGCTAAAACTCACTCAGACGTTTAGGTACACCATCCCAACCATAGCAGCGGCTAAAGGAGAATCAAAACTAACAAGTCCGAAGAGTTGAGGCTTCCAGATTAATGCCAGCTGAGTGTTAGAAATGGGTTATCTCCATTTTATTTGCTGTCTCCTGAGATCCTGTAGCACTCTTGGATATGTGCTCTCTTGGATATTGTTGCTGCTCTTGGTTACCTTCCAGAACTTGATATTAAGACTCTTTTGCTGAAGATAGCACATACTTGAGTCATAGAACATGGAGAAACCAAGCTGGCATTGATATTTCATAGAACCAAGAGAATAATCATTAATCTTACTGAGCTGTGACTCTGAGCCACAAAAATAATCTGCCTAGGAATTAATGTATGTTTATTTGTGCAACAGTAGCACACATGTCTTGCTGGTAACCAGCTAGGCTCTGATTGAGTTTAAAGCCTGCTCCACTAGATGGAATCCATGTCTTAATTTTCTTTCTATTGCATTAATAAAACCATGACCAAAAACATTGAGAAATGGTTATTTGGCTTAAATGTTCTAATCTCAATGCATCATAGAGGCAAATCAGGCAGAAGCAGAAACCTGGAGGTAGACACTGAAGGAGAGAATACAGAAGAATGTTAATTACTGTCTTAGTTTATATGAGTTCTACTATTTGCTCTCCTATGCAACACAGGACCACTTCACCATAGCTGGCACTTCTCAGAGTGAACTGAGACTTTCCCTATCAATCATCGATCAGGAAAAACTCCTGAAAACTTACCCAAAGTACAATCTTCTGGAGAGGCAATTCCTCAAATGAAGTGTCCTCAGATGTTTCCATCATGTATCAAGTGGTCAAAGAACTAATCAGAATAGTATAGATGGCATGTTTCTTAGGTTGAAGAACTCATAACTAGACAAGTCATAGGCTCTTCAAGTGTGCCAGCTCTCATCACTTTGCTAATGGAATAACATATTAAACTCCTAACAACTTCTTATTATACCTATAGATTAGTGTATCACTCAGTCATCTAGAGAGGGGGCTGGAGAGATGGCTCAGCAGTTAAGAGCACTATCTGCTGTTCTGGATGACCCAGGGTATGGAGATAATCTAGAAGGCATTGGCAGAGGAAAAAGAAGAATGTGTTAAAATAATATATGGTATGAAAAAATGACTTAAGATGGGAAAAATGTGTGTTAACCTCCTTGGTTTGGATTTTTCCTTCTGGCACCTTCTGAATGATTTGTAGATAGACAGGTAAAAGTATCTTTTATTCTCTAGATGTAATTATCATCTTGGAGGGTCACTTACTCTGTCCGATAATCTAGGCCTAGTCCAAAACCTTCTAGATTATAATCTAATCTAGGCCTAGAATGTTTTCTGCCTCTGAGACTTACTGCTGAATAAGCTTACCCTTTCTAGCTCTTTCTGAATTTTGGCTACCTGGTTCAACTCAACTTTGGAAATCAATATGGCAGTTCCAGAAAATTGGGAATACTGCTACCATAAGACCCAGCTATTCCACCCCGTGCATATATCCAAAAGATGCTCCGCCAGACAACAAGGGTATTTGCTCAACTATGTTCATAGCAGCTTTATTCATAGTAGTCAGAATCTGGAAGCAACCTAGATATCCCTCAACCAAAGAATAGATAAAGAGATTGTAGTACATTTACACAATGCAACAGGATACTACTCAGCTATTAAAAATAAGGAAATCAGAGGAGCCAAGATGGCGGCGCCGGGAGAGCACCTTGTATAAGAAGCAGGACAGCACTCTCCGAGCAGCGACCAGGAGACTGAACTCTGGGCCCCGAAACCACAGCGGTCGTGTTTCCCAGGTGAGGGGAGGCTCCCACAGCCTGGGAATCGGTCGGGTCCACTCTCGGCTGCCCAGCCAGAACCCAGGAGAGTTCCTGGGTGACGCGGACTTTGGATCCCGGGCTGGAGCCGCCAGCCTGCGTGTCCCCATCAGTTCCCCAGGCTGATCCGTGGGCACAAGGGTGCCTGAGGCTGGGAGTCCCAGTCGCGGGGGGACCCCACGGGGAAGCAAGGTTGTGGGTCTGATCGCGGGTCACCCAGCCTTTCCCCGGAA
>REGO01000342.1:196241-284391 GCA_010120015.1 Rhombomys opimus
AATAATAATAATAAAAGAAAAAAAATAAATAAAATAAAACGTAATATAAGAGAATGAAAAAAAAAAACATTTCCCTTTTGAGAGTGAGAACCTGTCTAGAAATAGTTACTGGTGACAAAGATGTGGCAAAGACATGAGGATGCATGGGTGAGCCATCACTTCTGGGATTTGCTCAGGGAAAATGCCATGACTCCAGCAAAGACTGCAGGGCACAAATCATGTCAGAAGCATTAGCCTCCTCTAACTTCATGTGTGAAATGTGTTCATGGGCATCTCTAACATCTCTTAAGCCTTCCCCTTCTTTTTGTTATGCTTTGTTTCTCTCTGACAGCTCTAAAAACTTTAAGGCAGTTTTTATGATCTAACTCAATACCTGAAAAGAAAACTCATTAAATGCATCTTTCCCTTCAATGTTTTCTTGGGATTCCTTTGTAAGGGAATCAATTATAGAATGAAGGCTAAACTAAAAAAGCTATAGGCCTGTGGTGATAAAAAAAAAATGCTGAGACTCCAGTGATGTAGAAGACCCAGTGATTTCCTCTTTGGCACAGTGGGAGTATATTGTCAGCTTGTTACTGCAGAGACTTGTGATGGTTATGAAAAGGGCTGAAGCAGAGCTAGGCACAGATAGGAAACTTCAGCTAGGATGTGCTCATCTTACTCTGTCCTGTGTGTCGGTCCATTCCAGCAAGGATGTCCCTTTTCCAGGCGATAAGGTGAGAAGCAATATTTAAAGAAGGGAATCTTTACCACATACCAATATCTTCACAATATATCCTAGAAGTTCATGAATAAATTTCAAGATGAAGAAAACCTGAGAAGGAAAGATATCTTCTGCAACACTTATGTTCTTGTTGTTCACAAATGACTCAACTACACATGGCTGTAATTCTTTAAGCCTGTGATACGATAGAAATTTATTTTTTAGGTCAAAATTTCTTTACCAATGCACTCTTTCTATACCTTATTTCAAGTGTTATATTCATAACATTATGGCTTTCTAGTATCCTGTAAAATAGAACATAATTTTTCAATGTGTAGGAATTTTTAAGAATTTTAATGTAAAGTTTATATAATTCCATCAAAACACAAAATAGTGTATGTGTGTGTCTGTGTGTGTGTGTGTTGTGGAACTACATTAAAGTCTTGTATATTCTAGCCAAAGATTTTACCACTGAGCTATAAATCCACATCTGCCTTAGAACAGGGATCACCTTTCTGTTGAACTTCAGGTTTGTTACATATATGACTTATAGATAGTGTAGTAATACATTATGTGATGAACATTTTAGTTTAAGCTTTAAATCTGAACACATAATCAATGGTTTATTAGCTCTTGGGAAAAATTATAAAACACACATCTATTAGAAAAACAAATAGATATGATAGGAGGAAGAATATCTGTGCTGATCATACTATAATCATAGACTATGTTTCAAATTAAAAAATTATAAAAACAGCAGATATAATGCATTATCATGTATACAGAAAATCACATATTTGGTGCTAACTCTTCTGTTCTACCCAGATTCCCTATCTTATTAGAATGCTAGCTACCAGGCTGGAGACTTGTTACTTGACCTGATTTTAGAAGAGTAGACAAACATGATAAAGTGTAATCATCCACTTGGACTTTAATATTGTGCAGGGTGATAGATAGATATGGGTCTAGTTGCATTTTTATATATGTGGACATCCAGTTATACCAGCACCATTTGTTGAAGATGCTATATTTTTTTCCATTGTATGGCATCTTTGTCAAAAATCAGATGTCTATAGATGTGTGGGTTTATTTCTGGATTTCAAGTGGATTCCATTGATCCACCAGTCTGTTTCTATGCTGGTACCATGCATTTTTTTGTCACTATTGTTCTATAGTCCAGCTTGAGATCAGGGATGGAGATAATTCCAGAAGATCATCCTGGGTGAGGTAACACAGAAACAGAAAGAAATGCATGGTATATACTCACCAATAAGTGTATATTAGCCACATAATATAGGATAATCATACTAAACTCCACAGACCTGAAGAAGCTGCACAACAAGGAGGACCCCATGGAAGATACTTATTTCTCATCCAGAAGGGCAAACGGGATAGACACCAGAAGCGGTGGAAGAGAGGGATCAGGAGGAGAGCCTAATATAAAGGGTCTCCTGAAAGGCTCCGCCTAACAGGGGATCTAAGCAGGTGCTGAGACCCACAGCCAAATTTCACAGAATGGCAGTGTGCAGGGAGTCTTCTGGAAGAAGTGAGGAAGAACAGATGGACACAGAGGGGACGGGAGCCCCATAAGGAGACCAACAAAGCTGAAAAATCTGAGCCCAGGGGGTCCTGGAGAGATTGATGCGGCAACCAAGGACCATGCATAGAAAGGACCTAGACCCCCTGCTCAGATGTAGCCTATAGGCAGCTCAGTCTCCATCCAGGCTCAAGGGGAGCAGGACCTGCCTCTATTATAAACTCATTTGTCTGCTCTTTGAACATTTTCTCCAGGCAATGCATCCTTGCCAGGCTACAGAGGAAGTGGATCCAGACAGTCCTGAGGAGACTTGATAAGCTAGAGGCAGAAGGCAGGGGAGAGGAACTCCCCTTTTCAGAAGAAGGGGATAGGAGGAAAGTAGGAGGGAGGGTGGGACTGAGAGGAGTTGAAGGAGGGGTCTACAATCTGGAAATACAATGAATAAATTGTAAAGAAATAAAAATAAAAACAAAAGAAAAATAAAATCTGAACAGTAACAGTCAAAAAAAAAAAAAAGGATTAATCATAATTCCTAAGCAATGCATGGTGGCACACACCTAAGAACCCAGCAGAATCTCAAGAAGCTGAGATGGGAAGTCTGGATTCAAGGCTTCTTTGCGTTGAAAGGAAGATGCTTTCTTCAGCCAAAAAGCAAAAACAAAAAACTCATAATGACATGTACTTGTCTTTCATGCATTTGAGAGCTAAGCTTTACTATTTTTGACAAAGATTATATACAAGGAACATGAAACCCATCAGAATCTAATTTTTGATAAAAATCAGTTTAGAGAAGAATGACATGTATATTGCTCCTGTTCTTCTATCTAGAATTTAAATTGAAAGCTGTTATGTAGCCAGCAGTGCTGTGGCTGGACTCCTACATGCAATCAAATGTGCGAGTTCTTGCTTTTTTCTGCTTGCAAGATTTCCAATTAACTGGTAGGGTCTGTTATGATAACAGAATTTACAAGGTGCAAGGCAAAGCAGGGTGGAGCTATTCACAGGGAGAGTGAAATTTACATCTTTGGGAGGGCACACTGCTCTTTTAACTCTTTCTGCCTTAGGGATATCTGTGAGCAATGAAAGCCAGTGCCCGAAAGTAAAATGCTTGAACAGTTGGAGGCAAGCCGGTCCCTTGATACTGGGGTATCGACATATGAAATGTTTATGTACATCTCCTGAACAGTGAAGCCCAGAGGGTTATGTGGACTCTAGTACCCATAAGGCATTTCTTTATGTTACAGCACATACTGAGCAAAATACAGGCTCCAGAGCACTGTGTGAGGCTCTCTGGGGCCAGATCCTCAGTCTCAAACTCACACCCCAGCACTCACCAGCTGAGTCCAGCAGCCATGCTAGAGAAGAGAGAAATTCCTTTTCCTGGTGCAACATCCATGCTAGTTGGATGAGTGTGAAACTATCTTTTTTTTTTTTTCTCTGACATGCTGCTTCCCAGGTAAACTGACTTTCAATCCTAAGTGGCATTTATTCCAAGGCCTCCCTGTGGGCTGTATCCTCTAGGATGGAGCATTATGGACCATGCTGCTTCCTCCTGGAGGTCAGTCATCCTTGATGCTTCTGTTTAGCACTGTTCATTCCACACACTGTGTCTTTAGTCATGAATTTTGTTGTAAGGTGGAGGACTATTAAAGAATGTGCATCTTTATATGCATCTTTAATGTATTCATGCAGAAGTGAAGCAAGATTCCTCTCACGTTTATGGCTTCATTTCCCTCCCTAATTTCAGTGCCCATCTGTTAGCTGAAAATTCTCACCTACTCCTTTCAAGTGCAGTTGCGTATGTAGATGTATCCATACAACCCAAGTGTACAGCAGATGTCTTCATTCAGCTGCAGCACAAGCTCCCCAAAATAATTCCAAAACTCACCTCCTTTTCCTTCCTAAAATTCACAGCATTGTCTCTGTCTCAGCAAATTTCCAGGCCAGAGATGAAAATGATTTAGTAGTTAAGGCCAGGGGAATTAAGCATGCACTGTTATTAATGGTGTAAAACCACAAATAGTCTTGATTCCTCATGTTTCCTGCCTGTGAAATGGTGGCAGTCGTACCACTCTCAAAAGATTGTTGTAAATATTGAATTAGTTAAAATAATTAGAATACAGTGTGATACAGTGTTAACCGAGGAAATTAACCTTGATATCAACTAATATAATGACTCAGACTAAGATCTGAGTCACACCTGACTCTTCCCTGCCCTAATGTCCAAAAAAAAAAAAAAAAAAAAAAAAACCTGTGAGTTCAAGGTCAAGTGGGCCTATATAGCAAAAGTTTCTCAACAAAACACATGTGCACAAACATCCCACCACAAAGTACCTCAAGGAGATGGAAAAGACAAATCAATTCAATTTTATCTATTTATTTTTATTCTAACTGTTACAAACCTTAAATTATATATAATAGTAAAGAAGTTAACAATATCTGATGCCTAGATTCTTAAAGTAAAGCCTAAATCAGTTTCAATGCAGTTAATTTGTCAAAATTTACCAATTTTTGCATGGAAAATTTGAAAATAGTAGTGTTTAGATTCTTTGATGTACAATACACAGTTATTATATCTATCACTTTCAGCAATAATAGCACAAGCTTCTTTTTTCTGATCCACCTGTAATTTAGTACCCGTTGGTGGCTTTTTCTCTTTCTACTCCACTCCGTCCAGCCTCTAGTATGTGTGCACTCACCTCCCATGACATCAACTATTTCAGAGTGCACACATGGGTGAAATTCATTAGTGAACACATCATTTCACTTCCTGTCCCTCACAATTCACCTAGTGTAATGATCTCAGTTCCATCTGTGTTGTTGAATACGGCAGGGTATCGTTCCTTTTTGTCACTGAATCAATTCAAATTTGCAGCTGGGGGCTTCAGCCTAGTCACAGAAACTTCCAGACAGAAAAATCTGCAGAGACAGGGATATAAACGCCAGGAGGAATTTACACATATGAATGACATGTGAGAAAATAGAGACGATGGTAGATAGCAGTAACAGTTTTCTTTCCTAAGAACCCAAGGTACTTTCTAGAAATATGATGTACGGGAATGTATACGAAGTTGATGGTTGTCAAGGGCAAGGGGCTAAGCAGTGGTGGGAAGGAGTGAGTCAAGAACATACAGGTTAATGGCATCCATACTAAATAAAGCACTGCAGTACTAGATAAAGTTATCTTGATGACACATAGAGGGAAAGTTAAAACATTTCCTGTCATGGCAGCAAGGCTCAGGTCGTTCTCGAGAGGAAGAAAAATGAATAAATATTGTAAGGAATGAAAGGAAGAAACCTGTTTTCCTTAAGAGTTAAAAAGAAAAAAGAAAAAGAAAATCTTGAGGTCTGAAAATCAATCTTAGTTTTGAAAAGTCAGGACTTTTGTTGATAGTCTGTGTGTAGAGTATGATTAATTGGAATCCCTGCAGGATTGCTTAGGTCCGCTAATATTTGAGTACACGGTCTTCAACACAAATCTTTGCAAGCATCAATTTCATACAGACAGTATTATTTCCCTGACAGTGTTGTTGTGACTTAAATCTGTGATTCAGCTACTGTCAGAAGAGGTGGAAATTTAACATCATTTTCTCTTGAACGTGACTATTTTCTATTGGAGTTTGTTCTCCTTTGTGTGGCAGACATCAGCTGACACGCAGACTTTAGTATCTTCTCAACACGTTGACCTGCAGTAATTCTCTGCCATCAGTGTGAAATGGGGAGGAGATGAAAGCATCAATATGTCTCACCGCAACGATCTTGACTAACTGCTCATGGAAAAGACTGTGAACACAGTGTATCAGTCTCAAAGCTAGTCAGTTAATGTGAATGATCACACAGGCTGAAGAAAATCATATTATGTACTTACTTACTTCTAGTTTAGGTTCCAAACCAAAGTATTATCCATTTAGACATTATATGTAAAATCAGTCTCTATAAAGGTTATTAGCATTTATTCCATTAAGCAAAATCTGTAATATAAGGCCTTAAATTAACAGTGTAAACACACCTTGCTCCTACAGCAATGACTTGGCTTAACTAGAAAGCCTGAATGTCTCAAAATAGTGTGCCATAGAAGCCACCTATTTCTCATGGCCGTGCATATGACCCTCTCATGCTTTCATTAAATAACTGATTTGTTTCTGTGACAATATTGTTTTAGACAAAACAGTATCTCTATTGTCATCTAAATGTATAGATAGTAGATATAAGAATCATGCATTTTCATTCTAATAGTAAATGCCTTCCATCCTCATATGACATCCTTCATATGACACCCAATCATATGAAACAATACACAAGCCTGGCACGGTGGCACACGCCTGTAATCGCAGCACTCTGGGAAGCAAAGGCATGCAGACCTCTTTGAGTTCAAAGCCAGTCTGGTCTATAAAAGGAGTCCGGGACCACCAAGGCTACACAGAAAATCCCAGTCTCAAATAAAAAGAAAGAAAGAAAATGAAACAACATATATAATAAGAGATGTCATAAATGTTGTTTAGGAGTTGGAATCAATATAAAAAAAAATAGAGTGACTACTTTGTATTTACTATGGCTCTCAAATAAGTTGATTTTTTTTCTTCCCCAAACATACCAGAGAGTGCACGGATAGCTGGCCCTGAATTCACAGCAATTCTCTTGTCTCCTACATGCAGGGACTGAAATAATAGGCAGACACCACTACACCCAATCACTACTGCCTGAGATATAGCTAGCTTCCTTCCTCCTCTCTCCTTTCTCTGCTTCTTTCCCCTGCTCCTTCCATAGTTTGGTCCACTTTGATTTACATCTTTAAAATCATAAACAATATACAAAATAATAAGTAAACTTATTTGACAGTATATAGAAAGTTGTTTTCTCTTTATTGTAAATAGATTGTCATGATTTAAACAGTTAAGCCTGTTGACTTACACTGAGATCTGAATTTCCGCACACTTGTCATTTCTTCATTTTCAGAAAATTGTTTTTCGTTCTATGTTATCCATCATGCTTTTGCAAAATAAATAAAGACGTATCAGATTTTGTGGGGGTTTAAGTGTAAATGCATGTTATATATACATACACATATGTATAAATATCCCTGTGTTTTTCTTTTAAAGTTCAACTACACACCTGGAGGATATTGACATAAAATATGTTGTAAAGCTGTCAGTACATTGTATGACACACAAATAGGAACACACTCATACACACAGATATTCAAGCTGTTTTCAATTATGAATTCCTTTGTGAACACAGCTATAAGTTTTACTAAGGAACATATTAAGGAATAGAATGCATAGATTACTAGATAATCACATTTTAGTTACAATTTAGTGCTATAAAAGTTTAAAGATTTGCTATGAAGTATGAAAAAATTACAATATTATCAACTTAGAAAAACAATGGTTCATTACCCCAGAAATTTTACTTTTAAAATTTTTACTTAAATTTTTTCTTACAGTATATTTTGATCATATTTTTATCCTTCCCAACTCCTGTCAGATCCTCCTCGTTTCCCTATACACCCAAATCATGCTCTTTTTCTCTCGTTTTCTTATAAAACTAACAAGAAAAATAGTAAAAACAAAAAAGGAATATTTATTAATTCATGTGTAATGTATGAATATGTCTATCCATCTTTTGCCCATCATATGTTATTCTCTACCTACTATTATCTATCTATCTATCTATTTATCTATCTATCTATCTATCTATCTATCTATCTCTATCATCATCATCTGTCTGTCTAACCTATCTATCTGCCTAAGATTCTCTTAATTATTTTGATCTGTTATTTGTTTCTTATAAAAGGAGATTGAACATCTCTTTCCATCATGGATTGGTATTTTTGTATGTTCTGTATCAATCAATATTAAATTGTCAGTATCCCTTAGTCTGTAATATGAAAATATTGCACGCACTGTTGTTTGCAGGAATAATTTTTGTCATCTAAGAGTTTACTTTGAGTTAAACATAAAAATATATTTTTTTTAATTTTTCAATATTCAGTATATATAATCTAGAGATTTACACATGCTAGTGAATCATTTTACTATTAGCTAGTATCTTAGCTAAAGATTGCTTGCTATATGATTATTTACCTTAATTAAAAAAAACTACCTACAAATATAAACACTTTATTGTATAGTTCTGAAAACATTTTAACGTTTTGTAAAATTATCACCACATCATGTGTTTTCTATCATGGAATATTTTATACTAACTAATTTTGTACTCTTAAAATGACCACTTCTTTCTTTAAAATACAAAAAAATTATCATAGAGATGAAGCTACAGAATATTTACTTAATAAATGTTATCATTTCCCTTAATGGTATCTTCATTGGTACTATGTATGTATACATATGTATCTATTACATGAAATGTTGTATGCCTTAATCTAAGGAGAGCATCCACTGTCATTTTCCTAACATTTTTGACTAAGAAAATAGCTGTTGAGATGTGTAAAAGCTTAACTCAATCTTAGAACCATGTTTTTGCCTGACTTGCAGTTACGGTTATAAGAAATTACTATTGTGCCGTTTGATATGCCTCCTTTGCTGACTCATCCTGCATATGTCCTAGGATTATGAGTTCTGCAGGAGTTGAAAGATGCTGGAATAAAGAACAGTTGATATTCAAGATTTAGTTTCCTGTTTGATAACCTTATCAGTGCATTACCAGATGCTACAGTAATCATTTCCTCCACTGAAGCAGCTGTGATTTTTATGTGGAATACCTAATTGGTCATCATGAGGGCTATATTACTGTCAACTGCTGGAAAAATCATTGAAATTGGATTAAAGTTAAGGACTAGATTAAAGCGACAGGAGGCCTCAGGAAGCTTTAAGCACTTTTAATTGACTTGGAACCAACAAAGAAGAAAATCACCTAAACAAGTCCAAATTTGTTTCTGTTCTTCATATTCAGTGCTGTAGAAATGGAAAATCTAATGAGTATTCAAATTTAACAATAAATTGATTACTATTAAAAAAACATTTTCTTGAAAAACTTAAGGATTAAATACATCTAAATGACAATTTAGTTATAAAGTTATAAAGGGACAACAAACACTGTCTAGTATAAAGAAAAAGAAAACCCTTTCAGTATGCATTCGTTGACAAAGCCTACAGAAAGCATTTTAAGTGTAACATTTTATTCAGATGATTCAGGTAAGTGGAGAAAAAAAAAAAAAAAGAAGAGGACGAGTGTTCCTTTATGTGATATTCAGTAGCCTTCCCAAGATTTTTTTCTGTCTATTTTTCTGGCTTGCACAGTGATGTTCTTATTAATGAAAATTTGTGAATAGCTTTGTGCTCTGTGGACTATAAATATGTGGTGTCTCTAACAGTTTGCTGCATTTGTAGTATTATAAAATCTATTCCCACTGCAGAAGTGAAACCATGGAGCACAGAGAAAACCTACATTTTAGGTCTTTTAAATTAGTTATGTGTCAAATGCACGTGTGTAAATGCTCTTTATAAATGCATGTCATATTTGTGCACTGTATGGACAAGGAGGCATAAAATTTTGTCTTTATTTTAAAATAAAACACTAATTGTTATACAGCAGGAGGAATAAATAACTCACAGAGGTATTTAAAAAAAATAGTCCAAATCACCAGAAAATCTACTGTGGCTTTATTTGAATGATGGATAGCAGATATGAGAACAGACAGAAAGTAAATTCACTTCATCTGTAACCACAAAGCTATGAAAACAGTAATTACATTTCTCTACTCCACTGGTCAGGGAGAGCACCCAGTTAACTACCAAAAAGACAACCCTGAGAGTTTTTGGTGAAATTGTCTTTTTGTTTTGTTTTGTTTTGTTTTTCTGGAGATTCTGTTTTTTATGTAGTACATTGCTTGTAAATGTGTCTTTATATGGCCTTAAAAATAAAAGCAATATTTGTGAAGCTTACAATGACCTGATTCATTTCAGCAAATTCTAGGGAGAATTTTCTCTTGAAAAACAATACTTTTACAAAGGGAAATGGGGAAGAGGAAATGTGGTGGGGGGAGGGCTGGGAGAAGTAGAGTGAAGGGGAAACAGTAGTCAGATGTAATGTATAAGAGGAGAAGTTTATCTATTTACTGTCTGAACTTTTGAATAGACAGCAGTCACTTGATCACGACTGGGACCATCCCAAGGGTGACAGACAGAAAGCATTCTTTCATGTGTGCAAAACAAGGAAATCACTATTCTCACAGTACTTCCTCACAATCAGTCCCCATTTCTTCATCTTATTTGCAACTAGACTGCGGTCTTTTTAGTCTGTATGTAGTGACCAATGATTTCTTCTGAAGTGTTACTGCACAGTCTTAAACTCTGCCATCTTCTTAATCTGCCTTGTAACTGTGTCTAACATTTTTAAGGCACATATCACCACTGGGTCGGATGTATTTAAACCATAGAAAGTATCTACCCCATAAAACTAAGACTGATTCAAATGTTACAGCACTTGATCAAAATCTCTTCATGCACTATTGTTCTTTGCTTCAATTTTTTTTTCTTAGGGCCTGAGATGCACCGATATGCGTACAATGTTTCCTAAAGAGACCACCTAGTTTAAAATGTCATGATTTTTTTTCTTTTAACTTCTAATACTCTGCTTATTTTCCTTGAAATCTTTCTCAGAAACACACATGTATATGTGTGTATGTGCTTCCCACAGCCCGTACACACACGTACCCTTATGACCAACGTATTACTCCTCTCATGTAGCTGTGCATTATACGATAATGAAAGGAAAGAAGAAATTTAGAAGGACCCAGCCCTCCTGAATTCCCTTTATTCCAGCAGTCCATGGATGAATATTTGATTAAACAGTAGTTATATGGTTAGTTTGCAAGCATACTAAACTATTTACCTATAAAGAACTAGCCAAATGTGTCAAGTAATTAAACATCTTAAATTATAATGGATAATTTGGTACTAAATGGAGGGTGAGGTGAATAGGAGAACAAGTGTGCAAAGCAGTAAGGACTGATTTGTTTTCTCTTTTAAGTAGAATCCAGATTTAACAACATGTAAGATATGTAATTATATACATAGACAGAATACTATCAGAATGTGTACTATCTGATTGAAAGAAGTGGCCAGATGGGATAGAAATGACAGGAGAAGTCAGCGAAAGTATTAGCCATACCAGATGAATACCAGCCTCGTACAATTACGTATTTCCATGAAAATACCATAATGATTTCCTCCTTTTTGATTGCTGAGTAGTATTCCATTGTGTAAAAATACCACAATTTCTCTATCTATTCCTCCATTGATGGACATCTGGGTTGTTTCCAAGTTCTGGCTATTACAAATAAAGCTGCTACAAACATGGTTGAACAAATGTCCTTGCTGTGTACTTGAGCAAATTTTGGGTATATACCTAGGAGTGGTATAGATGGGTCTTGAGGAAGCACTATTCCTAATTGTCTGAGAAAGTGCCAGATTGGCTTCCAAAGCGGTTGTACCAGTTTACATTCCCACCAGCAATGGAGGAGGGTTCCCCTTTCTCCACGACCTCTCCAGCACTCAGCAATCAAAATGGAGGAAATCATGAAATTTGCAGGCAAGTGGTGGGATCTAGAAAAGATCATTCTGAGTGAAGTATCCCAGAAGGAGAAAGACAAACATGGTATATACTTGCTTATATAGACCTACAAGATATGATAAACATAATGAAATCTACACTCCTAAAAAAGATAATCAAGAAAGTGGACATGGGCGAAGATGATCAATCCTCATTTAGAAAGACAAATGGGATGTCCATTGAAGGTATGACAGGAATCTACCGCAAAAGGCATTTGAAAGACTCTACCTAGCAGTGTTTCAAAGCAGACACTAAGACTCATAACCAAACCCTCGGCAGAGTGCAGGGAATCATATGAAAAAAGGGGAGTTAGTATGATATGGAAAGGATAGAAGCTCTACAAGGACCAAATATATCCAGGCACAGGGTCTTTTCTGAGACTGACACTCAACCAAGTATCATCTATGGATATAACCTAGAACTTCTGCTCGGATGTGGCCTGTGGTAGTTCAGTAACCAAATAGCTTTCCAAAGTAAGGGGAACAAGGACTATTTCTAACAGGATCTCAAGGTCAGGCTCCTTGACTCCCCCCCACCCCCCCAGGGGAAGAGCAGTCCTGTTAGGTCACAGAGGAGGACTCTACAGCCAGCCCTGAAGATACCTGATAAAACAGGGTCAAATGAAAGGGGAGGAGGTCCTTCCCTATCAGTGGACTTGGAAAGGGGCAGGGAGGAGACCAGGGAGGGAATGTGGGGTTGGGGAGGGAATGAGGGAGTGGGATACAGCGGGGACACAGAGTTAACAAAATGTAACTAAAAAGAAAAATAAAATTAAAAAAAGAAAAAACCATATTGAAACTCACTAATTTGCACACTAACTAGAAATTTACAAATAATAACATATGTGAAATAAAAGCTCTAAGGTGCCTCCAAAGGAAAACAAGAAGGCCATGCACTATATAAACAGATTAACTTTGCTGACGTTAAAAGAACTGAACTTGCAGCCATGGTCACTGCATCACTGCTCCACCTGTCCTTGGAACTGTGACATTCAAAGCTTAGACAGACTCTAGTGCACTCACACTGGAGGGCCCTGCCTCAAGTCAGTTGGGGAAATGAATGCAGTCTATGGCTATTTTTATTTCTTGGAGTAGTCTAATGGTGAGTGCCTTTAGTTTTTCAAGAGATGCTTTTAAATAACTAAGAAAAGTATGCTCAGTGCAATTTAGAAATACAATGAAAGTTTTAACAGTCATTATTTCCTGGAGCTAAATATGTAATCAATTATGTTCCTTAATTGATACACTTTAATTTTACATTAACTGTCAGCTAAGAATAATTGAAAGGTCTTGCTTTACCTTTTATTTATTTAACTGAGTATGAGTATATCAGAGGCCCAAATTCATAGTTGACAATGGTGAAGTCTGTTTTACATAGAAGTTGGGGAAATTAATAATTCGATATGAAAGTGTAACTTAAAAAGACTTTTCTCTGAACTATACATTTGCTTACTTTTGTTGAAGCTGAAGCTGTGATTATATATATATATATATATATATTTAATGTAATATAACAATTTATTTTAGGTAATATAAATGAAATAAGGTTGATCTTTATTAGGTATAAGAAGTGTATAACATTTTTAAATGTCTAATTAGTCATAAAATTTTGGATTCTGTGGCACTTGTGGTTATGCCAGATAATCAATGGCTGAATAAAAACAGTTTTTACAGGTTCTTTTTTTTTTCTTTTTTAAAATGCATTTATATTTTTATGAATTACAGTTTATTCATTTTGTATCCCAGCTGTAGACACCTCCATTATCCCCTCCCAAACCCACCCTCTCTCTCTCATTCCCTCCCAAACCCACCCTTCCTCCCTCATCTCCTCCCATGTCCTTCTTCAAGTCCACTGATAGGGGAGGGTCCTCCTCCCCTTCCCTCTGACCCTAGGTTATCAGGTCTCATCAGAACAGAATCTTAAGTTGCAACACTAAATCATCTATTTATTCTTTTTTCTTTTCAGATCTGGAAAGGATTTATTATATGAGGGTGGGGAAAGAGACAGTAAGACAGAGACAGAGAGATAAAGTGAGACAGTGGGAGAGCTTAGAAGAAGAGAGAAAAAGGGTGGGGAGCCCCGAGACAAAATTCAGAGACAGCAAGGAAGGGTAAGAAAATGGTGGTAGAGAGTTCTCTTCCCGATTTTTAGTGTATGCACCTGGAACTATGTATTTTCCCCTTTGAGCTCCATTTATTGTATCCAAGAAGTTTTATTGTAGTGCGCTTTTATTTTCCCTTAATTTTAAAAATACTTCATTTTTTGACATATTTATTATTGAATATTGGAAAATTTAATCGCCATGATTTGTTTAATTACTGTACCTTGTTTTCTCTTTATTTCAGTCTTTATTGAACTGTGGTCAGAAAGGATATATAGAATTACTTTACTTTTCTAGATTTGTTGGTATTCATTTTGTATCTCAGAATGCAGTCTATTTTGTAGAACCCCCCATGGACTTGTAAATAAAATGTGTATGTTTGTGGTGTCTGGATGTAATATCCTGTAGATAACTGTTAGGTCTATTTGCTATATATTTTTAAGGCCGATGTTTTCTCTTTATTTTTTATTTAGATAAGTGTCTTTTGCAAAAGCGGAAGGCTTCAATCAAATCACCTATTACTGAGTTAGAGTTAATCTTAGTCTTTAATTCCTTTATTAAATTTGGTATGCCAAATTTGCTGCATATATGGTTAGGATTGTAATGCGTAAATGGGTATATATATTGAATAATATATATAGAATAAAGAGACCTTCTTTTTCTCTCATGATTAATTTTGATTTGAAGACTTCTTTTAAATAGGAAAGTGACACCTGCATGCTTCTTGCTTCTATTTACTTGAAATATTTTTTCCAAACTTTTACTTTCAGGTGCTACCTATCTTTAAATAGATGACTTTCTTGTAGACAATAGAAAGAGTTCTTTTTCTTAATTTGTTCAGCTAACCTATGCCTTTTGATTGGTGCATTGAGGCCGTTACAATTTACAGTTGTAAGTGAAAAATGTATGTTGATTGTTGTAATCTTCTTGTTTTGTGCTGTTTTTATTTTTAGTCCTACATGATATTTGAGCAATTGTTTCCATAATTTGTAGCTTACTTATTTCTGTCCTCATATCAAAGTAGTGTGTCCATCATTCTCTTTATGGATGGTTTGGTGGACATCAATTATTTTGAGTATTCATTATGTTGGAAGTTTTTCTTTGTTCTTAAACTGTTGCTGATGTTTTTGCTGAGAACAGTAGTCTATTTTAGCATCTGTGGTTCTTTAGAACATGGTTCTTTTCACTAGATAGAGTTAGTTTCTATGGGCTTTTAAAGCTCCCAGTGAGAAATCTGCTCTTTTTCTGACAGGTTTTCATTTATATGTGGCTTGTGGTTTTGATCTCTTGGCTTGTGGTATATTCTCTTTGTTCTTAATGTTTAGTATTTAGATAGTTTCTTTTCGGTTCCTCTCTATTTTGTGTTCTATTTGCTTCTTCTATCTATGTGTGTACATCTTACCTTAATCTTAGGAAGTTTTCTTCTATGGTCTTATTACAGATCTGGTCTGTCCTATTGTCCTGGTCTACTCCATCACCTATGCCTATAATTAGAGGACTTGGTCTTTTCATGATGTCCCACATTTTCTGCATATTTTTTCCTGTTTTTAATCATAGTTTTGTTTGTGTGAACTAATTCATTTACTCTATCTTCACAAAAATAATAGTCTATAATCTAGTTGATCCATTCTACTTGAAAGCCTTTCCCTTAACACTTTTGGGTGAGTTGCTGAGTTTTTCAGTTCTGCCTTCAGTTTACTTTGATTGCTCATCAATATTTATTGATTCCAATTTTCAAATCCTGGATCGTCTTAGTCACTTCATTCAGCTTTATGTCTGTTTTCTTAGGCATCACTCAGGTACTTATTGCTACTTTTTGAAGTTCCTTGAATTGTTTCTTCAAGTCTTCTTTACACTCTTTGAATTCTTTGGTGAACTTTTATTATTTGTCTTTTTCGGTTTTTAGAACTGTGTCCTAAGACTCATAGAGGCAATTGTCGTAGAATTTATAGGGCTGATGGGTTTGAAGGAAGATACACTGTCTTGGCCTTCATAATTTTTTTTTTTTTTTTTTTTTTTTTTTTTTTTTTGTATGCTGAGGCCCAGATACGTGGACATCCTTCCTGGTTTGTGTTTTTGATAAAATATTTTAATTTGTTGTGTGTGTGGCACAATAATTTAGGTTGCACCAGGCTAGGCCAACATACAGGCTGTGCAGCAAGGCTTTGATGGTTAGAGAGGTGCCATTAGGCAAGGTTCCAGGGACACAGCAGGCTGGATCTTCTCACTGGTTTTGCACTTATATTTGTGGCCTTTTCATATCCTAATGACACACAGGTGAATGGAGTTTGTAAGTGCCAGTGTTTATTTAAAAGTGGTGTTTGTTAATTTTTATTCTGGTTGGTTTCCATTGCTAAGAGTCATTACTTCCAATAGATGCTGGAGTGGTTTTCACATTTCCTTCCTTTCTACTTTCTGTAAGAACTTCCCAGCAGGGACTCAGCACTGGCTATTGCCTGATTATCATTGATGACGCTAGCATGTAACTCAGCATGAGCCAGAAAAACTTAAAATCAACTTTAAACCATTGGTTTTAATTTTTACTCTCTACTACTTAAAGAGGAAACTGCAGCAATTGAAAGTTTTCATCAGTTTTGCCTTCTCCTCTCACCACCATTTCCTTTCAGTGTAACTCCTCCCCAGTCTTGATTGTACCTATTATGATTCCATCTTAGAGAAACAGCAGGCTACAAAGAGGAGTACTGAAGAGACAGCTATGAAGGAAGGGAAACAGGAGGACAGTGGAGAACAGCTGCACTTTTTTTATTCTACGGGGCTCTTCCTTTATTTGCTCTAAGAATATGCCAGGCTCGGACTGTTGTTTCTATGTGTATTTTCTAGGATGTTGATAGTTCATTCTTAGTCCAAGTCCATACTTAAAGTAATTTGAAGACAACACCTTCCCTGAAGGATCAGTCTCAAGTAAAATATACTCTTTTTAACATCACTGTATTTTAAGTTTCTTATGTAAGTTATGTCAACAACTTTTTAAACTGAATGTTGGTAAATAGACATCATAATGAAATAATTCATGGAGTTGGTTTAGTATAACCATGGGTGAAAGGAGAATTTTAAGGAATTTATAAAGGAAATATTTATGAAAGAAAAATATGTTGACTTAGCTTTTGAATCAAGTATGTGGTCTAATTTAGGCAAAGGTTTGTCAGGGATTTTAGGTGGTATAATGTTTTATAGTAATGATGACACAGAACACAGAAATAATACTCATTGTAACTGGCCTTTCAGTGTGTTCCTTATGGTTTTCAGATGATTCCAGGGAAATCAGGTTACATTTGGGATTCTTAGTCTCATGAAAGAAATTGAGAATGGATTAAAGCATAAATTCAGCTTGAGGACGATCTGTTTTTTTATTTATTAAATTTTTATTTTTTACATTAGTTACATTTAATTCACTTTGTATCCCAGCTGTAGCCCCCTCCCTCAGTCTTTCCCAATCTCACCCTCCCTCATCTCTGCCCATGACCCTCTCTAAGTCCACTGATAGGGGATGTCCTCCTCCCCTTCCATCTGACCCTAGCTTATCAGGACTGGCTGCAATGTCCTCCTCTGTGGCCTGGCAAGGCTTCTCCTCCCTTGGGGAGGGGGTGGTCAAAGAGCTAGCCACTGAGTTCACGTCAGAGACAGGCCCTGTTCCTCTTACTAGGGTACCCACTTGGATACTAAGCTGCTATGGGCTACATATGAGCAGGGGTTCTAGGTTATATCCATTAATGGATCTTGATTGGAGTATCAGTCTCAGAAAAGACCCCTGTGCCCAGATATTTTGGTTCTGTTTCTCTCCTTGTGGAACTCCTGTCCTCTCCAGGTCTTACCAACCCCCCCCCAATGATTCCCTGCACTCTGCCCAAAGTTTGGTTATGAGTCTCAGCATCTGCTCTGATACCCTGCTAAGTAAGGTCTTTCAGAGGCCCTCTGTGACAATCTTATTAAATGTTTTTAAAAAGCCCCACCTCCACCCTGAAGAGGCATACTGTAAATCTCAGCTGATGCTTGGAGAAAGAGAAAAGAGAGGACTGGAGAAAAAAACATGTTTAGGCCAATATGAAGGAACAGAAATAGGGTGGGAAAGGAGCTATAAAGTGTAAAGATTCATACTCAGGTTCCAGCCAGAATCCAAGAGAAAGAGCAAAAAAAGAAAAATTTGACTTTCTGACTCAGGAAGTTGGGCAGACCAAGAACCTTAGGTCACAGGAACTGCCCTGGGGAGGGGGGCAGAAATCTCAGGAAAGGAGAGTATAGGACCCCATGATAGGAAGAATGATTCTGCTTCATTTTTTTTTCTTTTTAAGTATTATAATTTATTACAGTTCATTAAATTTTTATTCTGGCTGTGGCCTCGTCGTATCCCTCTTATCCTCCCAGTCCCACCCTCCTTCCCTCTTCTCCTCCTATGCCCAACTCGTAGTCCACTGATAGAGGAGGTCCACAGCCTCTTTTATTTGATCCTAGCCTATCAAGTCTCATCAGGACTGATTGCATTGTGTTTCTCTGTGGCCTGGCAAGTCTGCACCCCCAAGAGGGAGGTGATCAGAGAGCCTGCCACTGAGTACATGCCAAAGAAAGTCCCTGATCCCCTTACCTAGGGACCCCACTTGGAGACTGAGTCTATGGACTACATCTGAGCTGGGGTTTTAGGTCCTCTCCACGCACTGTCTTTGGTTGGGGTATCAGTCTCTTCAGGGCCCCCCCCCCCCGGGCTCAGATTTTACTGCCTGTCTCACATGGCTTACCTTGAACCTGTTTTCCTTAGTCCTGGTCCTGAGGCAGCTTAGTTAAGATTTCTATTGTGGTGATGAAACTCCAAATCCAAAGCAACTTGGGGAGAAAAAAGTTTATTTGACTCACACTGTTGTTCATCATTGAAGGAACTCAAGACGGAACTCAAACAGGACAGGAACCTGCAAGCAGAAGCTGATGTTGGAGCCATGGAGGAGTACTGCTTACTGGCTTGCTAAGCCTGCTTTCTTATAGAAAACAGGACCACCAGGCCAGGGATAGCACCACCCACAGTGAATTGGGCCCTCTATAACTGATGATTAAATAAGAAAATGTCTGACAGTTGGGTATTTTGGCTTTTTTTTTTTTTTTTTTTTTAATTGAGGCTCCCTCTTCTCTAATTACTCAAGCTTGTGTCAAGTTCACTTCAAAACTAGCCAGTTCAGTAGGCCAGGTGATTCACCCACTCAACTAAAATTCCAGGTCTCAGGCTGGAAATTTTGTTCAGTTGAGAAGTTTTCTCTCAATAGGCCTTTGTTTCAAATTTTACACTAATGAATATAAAACTTAATGAGAATTTTTTTCTCTGAAAGAGCCAAAATATAAATAAAGTTCACAATACTAGGAATAGGTAAAAGGCAGTATAAAATTGTAAATAACTACACTTGTATTGTTAGCCCTTAAAATGCTCAATATTTTATGACGTGACCATCATTGACGGTATGGGATTATTTTCATAGTCATACAATTTCAACTTTCCTAACACTGTCATTATTATATTGAAACATCCATTCAGAACTCGAGCACGTCCTATTTAGTGTGTTCGTGGAATTTAAGGAACTGAGGGACATAATCAAAACATAATCAAAACACAGGTTTCTTTAATCTGTTTTTGTTCTTTCAGATTTTTAAACTTAAATGTGTATTTTCTGTTATGTGAAAAATCAATCTTCCACATATTTAAGGATGCTTTGTGAAACTCTGACTGCTATGGATGTAGTACAAAGTTTTAAATTTCTTCCCAAGCATTTCTCACAGCTTCCAGACAGCAACATTCAGATTTCCTTCCTTTTACTATTTGAAATGTACAGTACATTACCAAGGCCAGTAATCGTGGCACTTGCACAATGCACACCAGGATTTCTTCCTATACATAGTAAACAGTACCTGTTTTTCAAACTCTCCATCTGTCCCTCAATCCCATACTCTCCCAGCTCATGTAACCACTTTCCTACCTTCAGTTGCCAGAAGATCACTTTTTATTTCCCTTTTATACCTGGGTGAGATGATATTTTCTCTGTTTACTGCACTTAACATAATGGTCCAACCATGTTATTTCAAGTGGATTTTATTCTTGTTATGGCTGAACAGTATTCCACTATCTCCTCTCTCACACTAATGTGACATTTACTCCATGGTACCTTTCTACCCCTACATATACTTCTACGTACACATTTAAACCAAAAGTAAGATTCTGTAGCAAAAAAAGAAAAAAAAGGGAAAAGAAAGTTTTGCTTTTTTTCCCCACTGTGTTGTTATAAGTGATTTATCAAGTTACTCAGATTATCAGTTTACCTGGAAATGAGAGCAAACATATGAAATGTAACCTTTCTGGGTAACTGAACATCAATATTCATCTGCTAAAGAGGGTAAGCCTTTATTCATTTGTTTGTTTCACTTTCACTGACAGTGCATAAATTACACTGCACACGGTACAATGGAGCCCAATGGGAGCTTATGAGAAGTTGCTTTCCTGGGAAGCATGTTCCTCTTACAAGTAAATTCAGAAGAAACATGTCCATTTCCTTGGAAATTCTTGTTCTATACTTGATGATGACTGCTGTTTGCCGTAAAATCTGTTCATCGGAGGTGCGAGGTGGAATATTGAACAAAAAGCCTCATGAAGGCAGGGGTCACCCAGGAGTCATTGAACATGTAACATCTCGCTGTTTGTGATCCCAAACTATGCATTTGTGTGCCTAAAAGAGGAAGGGAGAATTAAAACAGTGCTACGCGCCTGAGAGATGCTCACTGCATGAGCCTAAGATACATGGCTAAATGCATGGATATTTAAATTTTAAAATTGGCTGAGCTGTACTAGTATCCAGAACTTATTTCTTTCTTGTTTCATCCCTTTTTAAATGTAATGCCTGGCAGAAATTCTTAAATGTTTAATTTTAAATTCAATTCAGCCTATTTGATGATAGAGAGGATGGAAGGTGAGAGAGACAATGGCATTTCATAGACAGCAGGTTTAATATAACAGAACTTCTTGGAAGATGCTCTAAAAAGTGCAATAAGAATTTTCAAGTTCATAAGAAAGTGAATATCGAGTGGGGTTTATGCTTTAATATGGGGGACAGTAAAACTCTTGTTTATTTAAATTATTTTTAAAGTTTGTTGGAAAAATTTTCCAATGTTAAAAGCAATTTCCTTCTACACAGAAGCAGCAGGGTACAGGCTTTCTAAAGAAATGTAGTTACTGACATGGTAAGATTCAGCCCTTTGAGTGCCTACAGAGACCGTCACTGGGAAAGAAAAAGAAGTCAGATTGAACCTAATTAAAATGAGAATTTACACTTATTATAATTTTTATGTTTCTTCAAAGCCAGTGGTTCCATACCGAGCAAAACTTATCGGAAGTCTTTGTTCTGTGAATAAAAGGCCGATTAACTGGCTAGAACTTTGATGTTTGTAAAGAACTTGGAAATTCCAAGTCAAGAGGCAAACTGTTGTTAGCTCCCTTAATAGCCATGCATTGTCCTCCTCTGTGTGAGACCTAACAAGTTTGTGCCTACTAGGAAAATCCTTCAGAAAGTACAGAGAACCAGCTTCCCCTCATCATAGGGCTAAGAATTCAATCAAAGTGCACCTGAGACCTACAGCTGAGCTTTCCATGCTTTTCAGGAACCTGCTTATCTGCTGTTTCTCCAAAAGGTTTTGAAAGATACCTTGAGTTTTAACTTCCCTTTGTTCTGTTACCATGAACACTCTATGAGATGGCCACCTCTTTCAAAAAAGGAATTCAGAGCAGCTCGGGTCTGCACTCCTGGACCATGGTCACTCATATTTTGGCGCCTGAATAAACTATCTCCTATCTCCTTTGAGGTGAGAGTTGCTTTTGTGTTAACAGTTTCCAGTAAAAACAAGGGAAGAGAAATTACAGCTTAAGGATTTTGAAAATCAGCAGGTGTGGTGGAGCACGCCTGTAATCCCAGCACTTGGGAAGGCAGAGGCAGGTGGATCTCTGTGAGTATGAGGCCAGCCTGGTCTACAAAAGTGAACCCCAGGACAGCCAAGGCTACACAGAGAAACCCTGCCTTGAAGGAAAAAAAAAAATTTTTGGTAATTACCAATAGTGAAGTCCATAGGGAGGATTAGGAGTGTGGTTGTTAAAAGTGTGAATTCTTTTTCTTTTATTATTATTAACTTTTATTAATTACACTTTATTCACTTTGGATTCCCCAATAAGACCCTCCCTCCTCCCCTCCTAATCCCACAATCCCTCCCTCTTCTTCACGCATGACTCTCCCCAAGTCCACTGATAGAGGAGGTCCCCCTCTCCTTCCTTCTGATCTTAGTCTATCAGATCTCATCAGGAGTGGCTGCATTGTCATCTTCTGTGGCCTGGTAAGACTGCTCCCCCCTCAGGGGGAGGTGATCAAAGAGCAGGGCAATCAGATTATGTCAGAGGCAGTCCCTCTTCCCATTACTATGGAACCCATTTGGACTTTGAACTGTCATGGGCTATATCTGTGCAGGGATTCTAGGTTATCTCCATGCATGGTACTTGGTTGGAGTTTGAGTCTCTGGAAAGATCCCTATGTTCAAATATTCAAGTTCTGTTGCTCTCCTTGTGGAGTTCCTGTCCTCTCCAGATCTTACTATTTCCCACTTCTTTCATAAGATTCCATGCACTCTGCCCAACAGTTGGCCATAAGTCTCAGCATCTGCTTTGATAGTCTTCGGGACAGAGCCTTTCAGAGGCCCTCTGTGGCAGGCTCCTGACTTGTTTCCTGTTTTCTTCTTCTTCTGATGTCCATCCTCTTTGCCTTTCAGGATAGGGATTGAGCATTTTAGTCAGGGTCCTCCATCTTGATTAGTGTCTTTAGATGTACAGATTTTAGTCGGTTTATCCTATATTATATGTCTATATGAATGAGTACATACCATGTGTGTCTTTCTGCTTCTGGAACAGCTCACTCAGGATGATGCTTTCCAGTTCCCACCATTTTCCTGCAAATTTCATGATTTTCTTATTTTTCATTGCTGAGTAATATTCCATTGTGGAGATGTACCACAATTTCTGTATCCATTCTTCAGCTGAGGGGCATCTGGGTTGTTTACAGCTTCTGGCTATTGCAAATAAAGCTGCTACAAACATGGTTGAACAAATGTCTTTATTGTGTACACGAGCCGCTTTTGGATATATGCCTAGGAGTGGTATGGCTGGATCTTGAGGAAGCTCTATTCCTAGTTGTCTGAGAAAGCTCCAGATTGATTTCCAGAGTGATTGTACAAGTTTACATTCCCATCAGCAGTGGAGGAGGATTTCCCTTTCTCCACAACCTCTCCAGCATGTAAAGCAAAGAACACCATCATCAAAACAAAACAAATGTCTACAGATTAGGAAAGAATCTTCACCAACCCTTTATCTGACACAGGGCTAATATCCAGTATATATAAAGAACTAAAAAAGCTGAAAAGCAACAAACCAAATAATCCAATTTAAAAATGGGGAACAGTGCTAAACAGAGAACTCTCTGTAGAGGAATATCGAATGGCAGAGAAACACTTAAAGAAATGCTCAACCTCATTAGCCATCATGGAAATGCAAATAAAAACGACCCTGAGATTTCATCTTATACCGGTCAGAATGGCCAAGGTGAAAAACTCAAAAATGTGAATTTTTAATTCACACTTTATTCAATTTATGGAATACATTATCTGGAAAGTATCTGCCCTCCGGCAATTTTCTCCTGTATGTGGGAGATGCAATTTGCTTCACTGCTGTCTCTCCATGCATGAAGCTCGCCATCTGAATGACTCTAGGATGCTCCCCGGACTTCTGAGGCAACTGCCAAGTTTTCACCAAACACTTCCTGATTTCCGAGCATTATTCTAAGTGCTGGAGACTTTGGCAATGGGAAGATGATCAATAAATGCAAGGAAAAGTCCCGTACTCATTTTACTTGAAGGCTGATTTCTCTGTTGGTCAAGAGGAAAGAGCATGAATTAACTCTGGTGGTTTCCACAGCACCAATGGCAACAAGCAGAATTAACAGTCAGTACCATGTGGCTACAAATGCATTTCTATTGGTTAAAAAAACAGATGGTTTTAATTTTTGTGGTACTCAGTTCATTATAGTTGTTCCTGTATTCTTATCCTCCACTAATCTGTGAGCTCTTAAGAAGTCAGAATTAGAAGGTACGTGTTTAAGTCCGCTGTGCATGAACTAGCAGCTAGTATAGTATTAGATTTAGCATTCAATCAATAAATAATGAATGTCAGACTAGTGATAAATACAAAATGGCAGAGAGGTTAAATTACATGAAAAGTGAAGATTACTGCAGTAATAAGGGAAGATTTGATTATTAAGAAAAGTCTGAGAACATTTCACAGAGACATTTAAGATGGACATAGGATTTAGAAAACATTTTTGAGAAAAACAAGAGACTATTCTAAGCTGAGAAAAGGGTGTTGATGAGAAGGTTTGAGGGATACAAAACTATAATATGCATTTAAGAAGCCCAAGTAGCTGTAATAACAAAACATTAAGGTAAATGATAAGAAAGACATAATAATATTTAAAACAGTATATTCTATTTAATAATCACTTGAGAAAATTTTATAAAATATTGCTCAAAAAACATTTTATTGAAGGATTGATAAATAATGAGCAAATATAGGAGTGAATGACTGGTGGAATGATCAGCTCTGTGGGTGAATAATGACAGTCTCATCACAAAGTTTATTTTATAGATTTTTTTGTTTTTAGCCTTAGCGTAAAAGAAAGTGAATTTATTATTATAGGTGGCAGGTTAATCTGATAAACAACATATAGTGAGCTCTGCCAGGCACTATAGTTAGATCTGGCCCTGGCCCACAAGTTCCCATTCTTTGTTCAGGTAAAGCAGCAGTGGATGGATGTTTCATTATCTTTGTCTACAATAGTTTCTAGTGAAAAAGGCTTCATGGTTTTGTGCAAATATATGGTAAAATTAATATATCGTATTCCTGTCATATAAAATATTATTTTATGTATAAGTAGAATTAGAGGCTCATATGATATAAGCAAGCAGATGGTAATTATGAAGCATATATTTGCATAGTGTTTGTTTAATTATTTTCTTATCCTAATGATAAGAAATTATTTTATGCACAATTTTATTCTAGCTTCAATGAGCACATTGAACATGGCATACAAATTTGACTAATATATTGGATTTAGAAAGCAATACAAAGCCATTAATTAGAATTTCATGAGCCAAATTTAATTGATTTATATATATGAATGGCTTATTGAAAAGAAATCCACCAGCAATCTTCATTCTTTTTTTAAAATTAACTTTAATGAGAATAGAAAAATCATAATTTTTCAATTGAAGAAAAAAACCTAGAAGAAAAATGAGTCCTCATACTAATAAAATGCTTCTGTGCATCAGTTCTGAGAAAATTCACCCAAGAAACTTAAATGGCTATTTTCTGAGTGAGTATGAAGGAGACTCGTATGGGGAGCGTACTGTTAAATTATCACGAAGAGCAGTTCATGAATGCCAATGTCAGATTATTTTGTGATTTTTATTTGAAATGCTTAGGTTGAGATTCTTTAAATCTTAATAGAAATTGTGATCATATTTTTTCCCCATTTTCTCTCACATCCTTCCCACCTACCTACTCACCCAAATTCATGTTCTCTCTCACTCTCCCTTAAATTTTTCACTCTCAAAAACACAAAGACAAAACAAACAAACAAACAAAAACAATAAATGAAAGAAATTTTAAAGTCCACAAAAAGTACCTGAATCTACTTTGTGTTGACCAAAATTCCTGGACACTGGGCCTTCCCTGGAGTCTGGTTGATAGCCCAGTGACACTCCATTGAAGAGAGAACAGATTTTCCCTTTTCCAGAAGGCATCAATTGCAAACAGCTTTTTGTTGGGGGTGGAATTTTGTTTCCACCAACTCTTCTAAGTGCTTTGATTTTTGTCTGGACTGAATAGGTCCTCTATATCTACCACAATCTCAATGAGATCGTGTTCCATTTCTGTTATGTATGAAAATGTTGTTTCTTTGGAGTCATCCAACAATCTGGCTTTTATAATATTTTTGCTTCATTTTCCACAAAGATCCCTTAGTATTGATGGGAGTGTAAATGTTGTTACTATTTCCTCAGAAAAGTGGAAGAGATGAGAACTGTATCTAAGCTTTATAAATACATGGCTTGTGCTGAGCCCAGAGCATTTCTATCTAACTATTCCTAGGCCTAGGACTGGAAGATTCTAGCCTCCATAAAATCTAATCTTCTGCAAGCTCAGATCTTAAAGGCTTCAGCTTCCAGTTTCCATTTGCTAACCTAGGCAGAGACTTACTGCTGAATAAAATAATTTGTTCTAGTTCCTGAACTCTGGCTGGCTGGTTCAACTCAACTGTTCTGGCTCAAAACTCCTCTCCAAGCTGACAGACTCAAACCAGCTTCTCACTGAATTGCTCTCCTTGGAAAAACTACCTCTGAACTCCACGAACCGAACTGCACAAACTGAACTGCACTCAATGGAACTGCACTGAACTGTGCTGTACCAATTCCACAAAATCTTCTTTATAGTTTCTCAGCACTGCTCACACGGAGTTTCTATCTCCTGTCCTCATGAGAATTGGGTTTATTCTATTTCTGACTCATTCTGTCAAATCTTTCTCTGATTTGTCACTTTACCTGCCAGTCATTGTTTGGGATTAAAGGTATATATATATATATATATATTCTAGCCATAGGGTGTATGCTAAAAGTGTGTCTCCATTCCAGCAAGATAACACAGACTTAATGACCCCTTTCCAGAGCATCCATGTTGCTGGGTTAAAATTCCTTTACAGGGGAGGGATAAGATGAAGACAACCCATTGTGGATGAGTGCACCAAAGTATCTCACTCTTTGTATTGCCTAATCGTGGTTCTCTGTATTAATTACAATTGAATGCAAGAAGAAGATTCTCTGATGATGGCTGTGCTTACTGTGCTTACATAGTTTACTGAACTATGGGTACAGCAGAATGCCATTAGGATTCATTTTTATTGCTTTATTCTTTTAACAGAATATTGCTAGCAGGTTTTTCCATAGGTCTCATTGACCTCTGTAATTACAAGCTCTCATTCACTTGAGCAATGTAGGGTATAGATTCCATCTTGTAGAATGGGCTACAAATACAATTACAAATGCTCTTTACTCTTGTAACATTTGTGACACTGTTGTTCTAGTATATCTTGCATACTGGTCACTGTTGTGGCCATTGGGTTTTTAGCTGGTTTGATGATTACTTTTCTTCTCTGGTACCAGGTAGAGTACCTTCTACAAACTAAACCACAAACTAAAGTCAGAGTGAATGGAGCATCTAGTTTAATTTTGTTGACATGTAGGTCTAATCAAGATTATATATTTAAACAACCAATGTTCCCAGAAAGGCCATGAGCCTAGGAAAGCCCCCACCATGATTATACCTAGAAGACCTATCCTGGGAGATTAATACACTAGACCACTTTTTATTTTTTTTTATTTTTGTCTTTTTTTTGTTTTTGCTTTTAAAAAATACTGATAATCATATATTGAGAATCTGATAAGATAAGAAAACATTTTAAAGACAGAATCCTAGGTGAAACAAATTTAAATGGAAATACTGTGAGGGAGCAACCACACCATGCCAATAGTGATAAAAGCAATGAAGAAGGCCAAAGGATAAAATAAGATTTTAAGTACTGGAAGATTGATTAATAAAACTTATTTTTATTTTTAGGAAGTTAAGACAGTCTTTGTGTCTTATAGAATTTTTGTAAATTTAGTCTGCTAATAGTTTGTAGGTAGAGATAGCCTTGTCTCAAGATGTTCTTGAGGTTGTAGAGGCTCAAACTGATAAAAGAGAAAAACTTTTTGAGTTAACTCTATCTAGGTGGAATGAGCCTTTATTCACCTGAATAAGCTGTTGGTAACAGCAAAATCAATTCATATTTTTTGACAAGGCTCATCTATCAACATTATTTAGCTATTATAGTTTATAAACAACCAAGATATCCACAAATTAAAGATACTAACTAGAGACATATCTATGAGTCTATGGATGTTCTCAGTCCTTTAAATTAGGACTCTCTATGTTATGTCTTGTTATTGGACTATGTGTAGAAAAATTCACAAGGCTAGATCTGACTTGGATACAAAATGGCAAATAAACATTTAGCTGAAAACACTTATTGATAACACAAAACCATTATTACTTTAAATCAAAGTGTGTTTAGTAAAAACAAAGTAGAAAGTTTTATTTCTGTCTGACTTTAGAGGGAAAGAATTAACTTTCAGGGAATTTATAATGTTGTCTTTGCTTTGTTTTGTTTTATTTGTTTTTCTTTTTTATTTTTCTACCAGCAAATTTCCTTGGGTAGTCTCAGTCATATCCGGGATTGGTTCTTCTCTTCTCAGGAGATGGGGACAATCCATTTTCCAATGTTTGTCCTCTTTTTCTTTCCATATTGGACATGGATACAGGGGTTTCCGGTGCATTAACTTGCCCAAACACCTGGATCTTTGCTTTTATAGTAGGAGCTTTGATATTGGACTTTTTAGAAGGGCTAATGAGATGGATCTTGGTGGCTACAAAGGATGTGGGTCTTTTTTTTTTTCCAACTCTCTGGCTTTTGTATCTTTCTTCAGATGTTGGTGTTTAACACTGGAAAGGCATTGTCCAACATTTGATTCTCTGCTGTATGAGGCGTGCTAAGAAAAAAAGGAAGGCTGAAAAAAAGAGACTATATGCTGTCAAGTCGTTGTCATTTCCATAAGTACTTGCCCCCCTTTTCCAAGAACACTGGGGAAAGTGAAGGAATGAAGGAAAAGAAAAAGCAACAGATGGCTGACGAGACTGACACTCTGGTTAAGAAAGAGGAGAATAACTTTGAGACTCTTTTCAATGGCCATGATTCTATCAAAGGTCTTATCAGATCATCTCCATCCAACAGCCCAAACCTCTGCAGTTGGAACCACAGTCTCTGAAGGAAAAGAAAATAAGAAGCAGAGGAAGAAAGAAGGAATACATCTTGGGTTCTTTGAGTTAGACATTTTTAGGAGTTTAAAGACATAAATCTTATCTCTTAGATAACATCTTGTCAAACTGTTGTAGGCATGCAATGGTGGGCATTTGATCATATTTCCAGGTTCCTGTGTCCTGGAACAAAAAGTTTGGTCAAGAACACGAGGAGACTTGACTGTGGTATGGAACATCAGAGTGTGAGCAGCTTGCACTGCTACCCGAGGCCATGGTGATGTCTAGGCCTGTGCTATGGCCCAGTTATAGCAGGAATCTGTGTTGATGTCTAAGGCCCATGTTACCCACAAAGACCATGGTGTGGGCTGCCTGCCTGGAACATGTTGACGTCCAAAGAATGAGCTGAGTTGGTCCCATGTGTCACTGGCTGCAACATGCAATAGAGCTGTCCCTGCTCCTCACCTGGGAAGCCTAGGAAACCTGCTCTCTATGGTTTGGGTATGAGAGAGTTGGCAGGACGACCGAATAAGATCCCACCCAGATCCATTTCCAGGGCTTTGAGTTGCCCCACTCAACATCTACCCCATCAATGAACTGCTGGAGTACTTGAAGGAACAGGTCCTGCAAAACCAACACTACAGGAGCTCCACGACACAGGGAAAAAACAGGATATCAGAGAAGAGTCACAGTGAAGATCCAGTATTGATAGCGCAGCACAACCTAGAAGCTTTGAACCAGGCTTATGACTCATTACAGTGAACAATTTCAAGTAAAGCTGTTAGGCAAAAATCTATATTGTGTGGCACACCATATCTAAACTCAGTTGCCATATCAAGACATTTTAATTTTTTAATATTTTTTTAAATTTTCATTTATTGTTTTCTTTTGTGGGGGAGGTTGCAAGAACAGAGGGTGGATATGGAGGGACTGGGAAATAAGTAGGATTGGGGTAAAATTTACCTGATGCGAAATCGATAAAAAGTCAAAAACAGGTAAAAAAAAAAAATGCTGTGCTCATGGGCTACCAATTCCTATTCCACTCCTCTCTTTCAGATTCATATCACATGATTACCAAACAAGAGCTCAGAGAACTGATGCATGTCACAACTATTTTCTGAAATATACAATTAGCTTTTTTATTTACACTTCGTGGAAGGTGCACAGTTGGAAACATTTCTTTCCAAAACTTCACCATCTCTTTCTATAAATGATATGTTCTAAATGTTCATTCTTCCCTTTTATGACTGGTTCATGCAAAGCGGTGCCATTAATTTCACATTTTAAAACACTCAGGACTGGATCACATAGTCTGCAAGTCACGTTCATTGGCTACATGACAAATTCCTTGTAATACATTAGATGAAATGAGGGAAGATCATCCTCCAAAGTACATCGCCTTGTAACTCAGCAATTCCTTAGGTCAGCACCATATGCTAACAAGCCTTTTGAAAGCTAGTGTATTTGTTAAGTAACAATAAAGTCTAAGTTTTGCTCACTTTTCATTTAAAAAACAATCAGACAAACAAAAAGCCTAATTGAAGACCAAAATTTTTAATCCAATTCTAGTGGTTTTATGCTTTGGCAGCAAGTCTTTTAGGTACTTAAGCACTTAATTACTCAAGGGTTAACCAACATTAGTTCTGGGATTCCTTAAATTGGAAATTCTCAAGCCCTCTTCCTCAATCTGTTGGATTGAAATGGTTAAAACGTATATGGGTTTTCAAAATCAGATGATGGAATTCAACCAGCCATTCTTTGTAAGAACTCCATAATTCACAAAGTGGTAGATGCTTTGTGTATGTGGACTATGAAAGTGGAGTTGTTGAGTCATAGCTTTCTCAGATTCTTAAGGTCAAATAGTGCTTAGGTTGCTTTCCTAATAAATATTTGCATACATAGTTTTGCACATTAAGAATAGATGATATATATGTTCTAAAAATCTGCATAAAATAAGAGTATATAACTGTTCTGCAACACAAAATTCCTAATCAGAATCACGTAGCAACCTTTACGGTTTGAACAGTAGATGCCTGTATTTCTCTGCCACACTTTTTTATTTAATTTTACAAAATTGGCTCTTCCTCTATTTTTAAATTTTTCACTATAGATTCTTCATATTTATTTTTCTTGGAATTTTCTTTTCTTTTTTTTAATTTTTTTTTAATTTTTATTTTTATCAGTTACATTTTATTAATTCTGTATCCCAGCCGTGCCCCGAACCCTCATTCTCTCCCAGTCCCTCCCTCCCTCACTCATCACTACTGTGCCCCTTTCCAAGTCCACTGATAGGGGGGACCTCCCCCCATTCATCTGATCCTGTTTTATCAGGTATCTTCATTGAGTTCCTGTTAGAAATAGTCCTTGTTCCCCTCACTTTGGGAAACCAATTGGTTACTGAGCTACCACAGGCTACATCTGAGCGGAGGTTCTAGGTTATATCCATACATGGTCCTTGGTTGAATGTCAGTTTCAGAAAAGACCCTGTGCCCAGATATATTTGGTCTTTGTGGAGCTCCTAAATACTACTCAGCAATCAAAAAGGAGGAAATCATGAAATTTGCAGGCAAATGGTGGGATTTAGAAAACATCATTCTGAGTGAAATGTCCCAGAAGGAGAAAGACAAACACGGTATATACTCACTTATATAGACCTATAAGATATGATAAACATAATGAAATCTATACACCTAAAAAAGATAATCACTATAGATTCAAAACAATTTCCTTTTTAGTTTCTTGTGCTATGAGTTAGCATGTTTAGTTCAGTTTGGATAATTAGCCTTTGGATGCCCAGAAGGAAACACTGATCAGTCCTGCAGCAATGAGGAAGAAAGAGGACATGAAGTGATTGTGAAAAATAGTTGTCATCATCAGACTCAAAGAACACCTTGAGAAAAGAAATGTATACACTGGAGCCACTAAGGTCAAGAGATGAGATTTATTTCTGACATGAAATTAAACATCCTACAAGTTGAAAAGCCTGACAGATAACAGGATAACAGGAGTAGCTTGTGACTAGGTAAACGACTGAAATGTAAAATGCATCAGGAGTTAGTAATAACTGATGAGCACTGATAACAATAAAACCACAAATCTGCCAAGCTATGTGATATCACCATGGCTTTAGCCCTCAATGTAAATATCTTATCTTAGAAACTGAAGAAATGAAAATAGACTCTCTATTAAAGATAAGTGAATTTGACATTTTTAAAAAGCTACATTGTTAGAGGCTTGAAAATTACAACTGTTTCGTCAGATATTTTACCTCTGAATTCCTCTCTTAAATCACATTTTTCTTACAGTATTTTATTATGTGCCTTATTTTCCTTTTTTATATATGTGAAATTTTATATCAGTTCTTCTTTAAATTATTATTATTAATTACAATTTATTCACTTTGTATCCATGCTGTAGCCCCATCCCTCATCTCCTCCCCCTCTCACTCTACCTCTTTCTTGCCCCCTTACATCCCTACCCTAGTCCATTGATAGGGGAGGTTCTCCTCTCATACTATCTGACCCAAGCCTATCAGGTCTTGACAGGACTGTCTGGATCTTCTTTCTCTGTGGCTTAGTAAGGTCACCTCTCCCGGGGGAAGTAATTAAAGAGAAGGAAACTGAGTTCATGCCAAAGACTGCCCCTGCTCCCCTTACTAGACAACCCCATGAACACTGAGAGGCCTATGGGTTGCATCTAGGCAGAGGTCTAAGACCTCTCCATACATGGCCCTTGGTTGATTCATCAGTCTCTGCAGGGGCCCCTGGGCTGAGATTTTTTTTTTTTTATTATTTTTTATTTTTTTGGTTCTGTTGCTCTCTTTGTGGAGCTTCTGTTTCTTCCAGGTCTTTCTATCTCCTCCTTTTTTCAGAAGATTCCCTGAACTCTGCCCGAAATTTGGCTGTGAGTCTCAACAGCTGCTTTGATACCATACTGGGTAGAATCTTTCAGAAGCCTACATGACAGGATCCTGTCCTATTCCCTGTCTTCTCCCACTTCCAATGTCTATCCTATTTGCCCTTCTGAATGAGGATTGAGCATCTTCCCTAGGGTCCTCTTTGCTGTTTAGTCCTACTCTTTAGGACTATAGATTTTAATATGTTTATCCTATATTATATGATTAATATCCACTTATAAGTGAGTATATGCCATGTGTGTCTTTCTACTTCCAGATTACCTCACTCAGGATTATCTTTCCTAGTTCCATATTTGCCTGCAAAAAATTAGAGACATCTTATACAAGTAATTTAAACGGCACACCTGAAAACATTATCTGCTTTATTTTCAATACTAAGGGCTAAGACATATATTTGTAAAATCCTAAATAATACAGAATGCTATGATTAAACTCCATAATTTAAAATGTTTCTGAAAATATTAAGTATAAAATGTTATATATAGTATAATATTCAAAACCCTATGAGAAAAATTGTTTATTGGAAGAATCCTCCTCTCATAAAACCATAAGCAGAAAAAAAAAAATGATACTGGGCAATAGGCTTGTAGTCTGGTTAATATAGTACCAGGAGCAACAGAGTTTTAGAAAAAAATCATGTAATGGTGCTAAATGATTTTTTTATTGTCAATAGATATATTCTACAGTGAAAATATTTATTCATGGAGTTTACATGTAGCTTAAGAAATAGCAAATGTATGTGTGTTTAACTTTAAGTATATGTCTAAGAAAAGGAAAAATTTTGTCAGCTCTTAAGTTTAGAAACTTTGATGTATTTAAGATATTTATTTCTAGCTGGGTGTGGTGGCACACACCAGTATCCCAGCATTCAGTGAGTCAGAGGCAGTTGGATCTCTGTGAGTTTGAGGCCAACCTAGTGGACAAAGTAGGTCTAGGACAGCCAAGACTATATGGTGGAACCCTATCAGAAATGTTTTTTTTTTTTTTCATAAAAACAATAGTAAAACCATCAGAATGGCTAAGATAAAAAGCTCAAGTGACAACACATGCTTGAGAGGATGTGGGAAAAAGGGAACCCTCCTCCATTGCTGGTGGGGATGTAAACTTGTACAACCACTTTTGGAATCAATCTGGCAATTTCTCAGACAATTAGTAATAGTGATACCTAAAGATCAAACTATACCACTGTAGGCATATATCCAAAATATGCTCAAGTATACAACAAGAACATCTGCTCAATCATGTTTGTAGCAGCTTTATACATAATAGCCAGAATCTGGAGACAACCCAGATATCCCTCGACAGAGGAATAGATACATAAATTGTGGGACAGTTACACAATGGAATACTACTCCAATTAAAAACAAGGAAATCATGAAAATTTCAGGCAAATGGTGGGAACTAGAAAAGATCATTCTGAAGGAGAAAAACACACATGGTATATACTCACTGATAAGTGGATATTAGTCATAGAATATAAGGTAAAATCTGTACACCTAAAGAAGATAAGCATGAAAGAGGACCCTGGATAAGATGCTCAATCCTCAATTAGAAAGGTAAACAGGACAGACATCAGAAGAGGGAGAAAACAGGGAACAGGACAGGAGCCTACCACAGTGGGCCTCTGAAAGAATCGACCTAGCAGGATAGCAGAGCAGATGCTGAGACTCATAGCCAAACTTTGGGCAGAGTTCAGGGAATTTTCTGAAAGAAGGGGGAGATAGACCTGGAAGGGCCAGGAACTGCACAAGAAGAGCAACAGAGCCAAAAATCTTGGCCCAAGTCTTTGTAGTGATGGATACTTCAACCAGGGGCCATTCATAGAGCTAACCTAGAACCCCTGCATAGATGTAGCCCATGACAGCTCAGTCTGCAAGTGGGTACCCTAGTAAGAGGTACAGGGGCTGTCTCTGAAATCAACTCAGTGGCTGGCTCTTTGATCACCTCTCCTGAGAAGGGAGCAGCCTTACCAGGCCACAGAGGAAGACAATGCAGCCAGTTCTGATGAGACCTGATAGGCTAGAGTAAGATGGAAGGGGAGGAGGACCTCCCCTATCAGTGGACTGGGGGAGGGGAAAGGGAGGAGAAGAAGGAGGGAAGGCTGGAGTGGGAGGGGATTACAACTGGGATATAAAGTGAATAACTTGTAATAAATTAAAAAAAAACTGAAAAAATAAAAATAAAAATACAATTTATCATAAAACAACAACAAAAAATAGTAAAAAAAATTTCAAGTTTACAGAAGATGTGTTTTAGGTATTCATTAAGTAATACATGATTTTAATTTTACATTAGCTTCATGCTCTTCACAGATTCTAAGTAATGAGAACTCACAAAGTGAGGTCTGTTTCTATAGTCTTATTCTTAATATCTATAATATCTGTGTGAAGGCATTTATTTTTATTCCTGGTACAAACTGTTTTCTCAACAGAGAGCAACAATAAATATAACATGAAGTTAAGGATTATGTTCAGATAAAGTCAGGAATTGCATTAGGGTTACCATTTCTCAGACATTTACTTATTAGTTGTAATTATTTAAGAAAATTTCCATTTATGTAGATATACCTTCTTTGACTGCCTCTTACTTTTTATCTGTTTTATTAATATTTTAGGCACTCTGAATCATTGTATATAAAAACTTTTATTTTATATTTTTTAATATTTTTATTTTTTATTATTATCATTTATTATTGCAGTATGTGCTCCAAGTACTTTAACCTCAACATATTAGAATTTTCACTCTCTTCTATATTTTTCATTTCTTTTCTTCAAAATGAAGATCATATTATATCACTTTGAACTCTGAGGGGAAATACATGTCATAAGTTCATATAACCCTTTTCTGTTTTTAATACATTTCCTTATTATATTTCCTAACTGGAGAGCTGTTATTAATGTTCTTTCTCTCTTAAAAAAGATCTTTTCTCCAATTCTATTCAAGCATGTAACTCATAGTGTCATTGGACAGCTCAGTAAGAAGGCATATCCACTTTGTCTTTCTTAATACATTCCTGGTTAGTTATTAGGCATCTATGTATTACCTAATAATATATTATTTTTTCCAAATTTATTTTACCTTAGTTTCCTATTAAATATGTTTATTATTATTATATTACTGGTGAATTTACTAAGAGCATTAATAGATACTCATGATTTATTAAATATACAAAAATATAGAAATTACCAAGAATACAAAAAATTAGTAGCATAAATCATCACAAAATGAATGATTTGCATGGAAATCCTATTCAAAATGCAGAGAGCTAGAGCCGTGAACTGGGTCTCACAGAGTTCAAATCATTATGAGGGGGGCAGTATCATTGCTGGGCTCTGTGGAAGACTCAGTTTTTTAGGCTCTAGGGACATTCAGCATTTCTTAACTTCACAGAATGCAATCTTATCAATACTAATTTTCTCACATAGTTGTGTATTTCCTGTTTTCTTGTGTGTGTGTGTGTGTGTGTGTTTAAGCCACAGACCAATATAAACTGTGTTTTGTTTTTTTTTTTTTCAGCCACTCTCAATCTTATCTTATGAGAAAGAGTTTGTCACTGCCCATAGAGCTATAGGCAATTTAACTAAAGTAGCTGGCCAGCAAGGTCCAGAACTCTCCTGGCTCTACCTCCCCCGTGATGGAATTATTTACACCTGCCAGTAGCTCCATTTTTTAAAATGGGTTTAAATTTTCAAAATTTAAAATGGAAATCCAAATTGAAGCCTTCATGTTTACATGGTAGGCAATTGACCAACTGAATCATCTCCCCACTCCATTGTAATGTTCTTTATGATGCTCACCTTCCTGGCCACATTCACTCACTTACAAGGTTCGTTCACCCATATTATGCCTGTCTGGATAATCCAGGATAGCTTCTGAAACATAAAGACCACTAATTTTGTTATGTTTTCAACATTGTTTTTGCTACTTTAGGTACATATGCATAAGTTCCTGAAAAAAGAACACAATTGTTTTGTTTGTTTTTATGAACTCATGATTTCCCTTCCATCATTGTAAGCTGTGAGTTTAAAAACTCTCTTCTTATTTACTTTTAACCCCACAACATTTGAGGCAGTATATTTTATGAAAGTTCCTTTCCTCATTTTTGAAAATTAATGGTCAGAATGAAAACTTTATAAAGTCTTGAGAAAACATATTCTTTACCACAAAATAAGATTCTATCCAATAAAATACATATAAAAATTAAAGGACATGGGCTGGAGAGATGGCTCAGAGGTTAGGAACACTGTCTGTTCTTCCAAAGGTCCTGAGTTCAATTCCCAGCAACCACATGGTGGCTCACAACCATCTATAATGAAATCTGGTGCCCTCTTCTGTTGTGTAGGCAGAATACTGTATAAACAATAAATAAATAAATCTTTAAAAAAAAATTAAAGGACAAATTATGAAATTGGAGAAAAGCTTTCAACACATATAATAAATAAGATGTTTGTTTTTCACAGTGCTCACAAGTAATCTTTAGACATGGATGATAATTACCAATAAAATTCTGTGTGTTCTCAGGCAAAAGAAATTGCAATCATTGGCAATACACAATATCTCTCAAGCAAAAGAAACTTCACAAAATAGAACAAAATATCCAAAAAGAAATTTGCAGCAAGATGATGCTTTTGAAAAGAGCAGTATTTATCATAAACGCCTTATAAAAGCCTCACTTCGTGGTGCGGAAGGTGCCATTTAACTCATGAAAATGTAATTGAGCAAGCTGCAATTTAAAGTTCCGTTTAGTTCTTCCTACATTCAACACATATGACCCATACTTGTTCTCAAAACTTTTGTTACTTTGGGTGGATACCTGTGGGTGGCATCCTGGAACTTTGTTTCAAACTCCTAGAAGGTCATCGATCAACTGTGGCCTTGAGTAGCAGAGAAGAGTTTGCGTTGCTACTCTACTTTCTCTTACAAGCCATTAAATATATATTACATGTATCTCTTTGTGTCTGCTTTAACAATTTTATTTACAGAAGAGGTTTTATAGCCAAGTTCCCTGGAAGTCTGAATTTAAATGAAAGAGAGAGAGACAGAGAAAAAGAGAGAGAGAGAGAGAGAGAGAGAGAGAGAGAGAACTTCTCTCAATGATTTTTAGCTGTTCCATGTTCCTCCTTCCCCCAGGCATCATAGTGTCGCCTTTGATGACACATTTCTCTAGTCTTCCTTGAGAACTGTCAAATGACTGTCTATGTCTATAGCAGCTATAGACATAGCTCTTCTTGATCCTGTATTTTCACTCTTGTACTCTCGGCTCACTCTCCACATTCTGCCATTGTGTGTTTATGGTAAGTCTCTTAGATTCTCTGTCTCTGTCTCTCTCTCTCTCTTTATCACATACATATACACACACATAAATACACAAACACATCTCGTGTCTTCTGAAGTTTGATAGTTCAATTAACTCTCTTGTAAGCCCTGAGGAGAAAGAATATTCTTTTTTTAATTTTTCTTGGTGATTTGACACTCACTGTATGTTATTTTTTTTTACTTTTTTATTTTTCTATTTATTTTGAAATTGTTCATTTTTGTTAGCATTCTAACATTCCCATTTATAGCTATTATCATATACCCACGTGTGTGCAGTGCTTTTAACCATGAGAGATGTCTGAGCCATCTCTCCAGTGTCCTAGCTTAGATTTTTAAACCTATAAACCAAAGAATACATTAAACCATATTAATATTTAGGAAAGGAATCTGTTCTTAGTTGCATAAAATTGTTGCTATTATTAGTCCATTTTCATAAAACTCTGTTTCACATCATAAATAAAATTCTTAGAACAAAATTAACTCATTATTTAATATAAGTAAATATTTTGACATACAGCTATAAACTTGTCAAGTGTGCTTTTTCATTTCTATAATTTTACGCAATTATTAATGTTAAGTTATGGTGTAGGCAATATTATAGACAATATTCCATTGCAATGGTTTCATATTATTTCCTCAGTGAGTATAAACTAAACACTATGTTATTAACACTCTTTTTTATTCCTATGGTGAATAGAATCCATCCTTACATTCCATCACATATTTAAGTTGACAAGGTCTTGGCACTAGGCCAGACAACACACAGATGTCACTTAATCATTAGTGGAACCCTGTGACATAATCTTAGCTCCTCTGTTTTGATTACTTGGCTTTTTTTAACTTATAAAGACATAGTTAGTCAAACATAAGTCATTTTTTCAAAGATATAATAAATATCAGAACCTGAGAAAGCCAGAAAAAAAAAACCTTTTTTTTTTTTCCAGTTTGTAAATAAGCAGCTTTTTCTTTCTCAGCATGGATGATAACATTTCTGTAGCTGCATACATCGTGTCTCCCCATAAAAGAACCTTCCATTGTCCTTGATCTCTAGCACCACGTGAGTCCATGTGCAATTAGGACTGCAAGGGGTACAGAGGGAGCTAATGAAATCTCAGGCGGAGGTCAAATGATCCACTCTCTGCTTGTATGAGAGAATGACAGCTGTTAACAGATCTGACCTTAAAGTAGTCTCTTGAAAGTAGTCATACATGCTCTGATGTATGCGGGCAGTGTTCTACAACAGACACTCAGACAGAATGTGACAGAGTGAAGAAAAGCATTCCACACAAATGAAATCCACAATAAAGCAGGAACAGGTATACTCACTTCAGATAAGATAAATAAACCTTATATCTGTATGGAAAAGGGAGAGAATTGCATAATGTTAAAAAGGAGAAATTCAGTGAGCAGAAAACAATTATTCTCTTGGGAATAAGCAAAAGAAACTTATTCTAAGTGTGGCCATTTCATTTTCAGACTCCATTTAATCACAGGGAGAAACTGAAGTTCAAGGTTCCAGGCCCTAGGGAAGCTGGGGACTTCCCAGTATCTGAACAACTTCTCTTCTAAGTAAAGAGTTGTCTGAGTCCAGACATCTCAAAGACAACTTCTCCAGCTTGCAGGCAGAGTCAAACTAAGTTCACGTTGTCAGGCCCAGAAACCTACTCCTATCTCCATTGATGGAAACTCAACCCCTTATGTCAAAATATGATTGCTACAGCCTGCCCCATTTCCCCCGCTTTACGGTTTCATCCTTAAAATATGCTGTATGATGTCAGCTCCCGAGTCTCTTCTGCAGCCCTGATCTATCAGTAGGGCCTTGATTACAAAAACTTTTTGTCATCTGCAATGAGCTGGGGTTTGATTTATGTTGGATGTAAGCAGACCCCACAACAATTCTAAAATAATGCAAAACTTGAGCTTAAACAACAAAAACAAAAACTGAGTGTATCAACACAAGACAAGGCTGGAAAGCTTGCTCGGCGATTTCACTGGGCCAGGTTCAGTTGCCGGCATGCACACGGCAGCTCACAACTCTCTGTAACTCCAGCTACTAAAGATTCTACACCCTTCTCTGCTTTCTACAGGCACTTCACACACGTGGGACAAATACATACATTCAGGAAAACATCCATGTACATAAAATAAAAGTTATAAAACACTAACAAGAAATAACAAAAGCAATCCTAATGAGATTATAAATAGCAATCAAGAATTAATCCTGACCTTTGTATACTACCTGTTAAAATGGAAAAAAAAAAACAAAAACAAAAACAAATACAACTCAGCTGGCAGAGGGTTGGCTTAGAGGTTATAGCACTTGCTATGTAAACAAAGGGAGTGGAATTTGTATCCCCACAGATGGGACATGGTCCTGAAAATTTCTGTTATCTTCTCACTGAGCAGGGCAAAGAAGGGAGAATTGCCAGAGATCATTTGGCTGCCAGCAAGGCCAAAAGTGATAGAGTAGGCCACAGGAAGTCATGCTCTGGCCTCCCCATGTACTTGAGCATACCATACACCCCAACATACATATATGCATATATTCTGTCTTTCCCAGCTCTAAATCGATTGAATACTTAAATGCAAATCCTAAAACTATGAAACTTCTAGAAGAAAATGCTAAATTCTTTCCATTGATTTCTATTAAGAATAATAATAATTATAAAACATGGCTTTGAGTGTATGTTTTATATTAATTTCTCCCAAAGTTGTACTTATAAATATTTGACTCATAAGAGTTTAGAAGTACATTTGGGTGAGGTGGGAGGGCAGAGCCATCCTTAGTAAACATAATTTGATAAAAGTGCTCTGAATTTTTCCATGTACTTTTCATAATCTGCATCAACCTAGAAGATATATATAATAATGCCAAATTCTAGTTCAGTCACACACCCACACACACGCACCTACACACACAGACAGAGAATAAAACAGAACCTAAACCCCTACCTAGGATCAGAATTTAGCAGACAAGATTTCAGAATTGACAAATACTGAAACTATTAAATCAACATCATGAAACAGTAGCAATGCAACAAATTGTTAAAGGATGAACTATTCTGTGAATGAATTACAAGGTCAATGAATTGCAAAGCCATTTCCCCTCTGAGCAGACAGAATATGGCCATGCCATTTCTGTCCAAACAAATGGCTTCTAATAATTTTTGTTGAGCAAATGGAGTTGGCATAAGTGAAACTAATTACTATTTTGACACCTAAAAAAGCAACTGGAGAGGAATTTATGGCAGAGTAGCTATCTCTGTTTGGTAGTCTGTGCATTGTACAACAGTTAGTGACCAGCGGCTGCCAATAACTGCACTCCATACAGTCCATGCACTAAAACACGGCAATCAACAATACTTCGAAATTGTACACTTTCTGTTGGGAAAAAGCTAACTTGTGAAACTTTCATTATAGAGGCTCCCATATTATACAGGGGGGAGGAGCTGTTCATTGGTTACGTTTTGTTGTTGTTTTCTTTATTCTTCTCTCATAAAATACATCCTGACTGCAGTTTTTCCTCCCTCCCATCCTCTCAGCACCCCCACCATCTCCTTTCTTCCCTAGATCCATTGCTCCTCCATTTTCCTTCAGAGATGAGCAGGCCTCCCAGTGATATCAATCAAATATTGTATACGATGCGATAAGACTAGCCAAGACCCTTCATATCAAGGCTGGACAAAATAACCCAGTTGAATGAAAAGCATCCCACAAGCAGGCAAAAGAATTAGAGACATCCTCACTCTCTCATTGTTAGGAGTCCCACAAAACTCCCAAGCTAAACAACCACGGCATGTATGCAGAGGGCCTAGTGGAGACCCATGTGTCCTGAGTGGTGGCTGCTTCGGACTCCGTGTGCACCTGTGAGCCTTACTTACTTAGTTTTGTGGGTCTCTGTTCTCCTGGTGTCCTGGACTCCTCTGGCTCCTACAATTCCTCCCCTGCCTCTTCTACGGCGTTCACCATGCTCTGCCTAACCTTTGAATCTACTCCCATCAGCTGCCAGAGGAAGCATCTGTGGTGGCAATTGGGCTAGACATCTGTCTGGAAGTATAGCAGAATCATTTCATTGACTTTTTCTTTCCAGTCAAGCTTGGCTTTATTCTGGGTTTCTGGGTTATTCCTCTTCTGGTTCCTGGCTATACAGGCAGTATGAGAATTGGGTTTCTCTTGTGGCTCAGGCCTCATGTTAGACCAATCATTGGTTGGCTGCACCCACAAACTTTGAGCCACTATGGCCCCAGCACATCATGCAGGCAGGTTGTGGATTGAAGGTGTCGTAGCTGGGTTGCTGGCCCAGTCCTACCGCTGGGACCCTACCGTGATTACAGATGGCTGCTTCAAGCTCTATATTCTCCATTACTCGGAGTCCTCGCTAGGGTCACCCTTACAGGTTTCAGGAAGGTTCCATGGCACTAGGCCCCTTAAATGCCCACCTATTCCCGTCATCTCTCCTCCTACTCTCTCCATATGCCCCTCCCTCCCTGACCTGATCTCTCCTGGTCCCATCCTCATCTTCCGCAGGGAGTTCTAGCCAAATGTCTACCACTGAGCTATATGCCCGGTTATAGTTCGTTGGTTGCATTATATGACGGTATAAAAGACATCCATGAACTTGTTATAAATAAAAGACAGATGAATATGAGTACACTAAGTCACAAGTCATGGTGCAACCTATACTAGGTAGAATGACTTTCTCTTTTTTTTAGTCCTCACTTTAATATAAATCTTTCTGAGTTCTGAAGTACAATGTTTTCTAGTGTTTACAAGAAATATCTAATTTTTAAAAAACCTCTGCATTTGCATAAAGAAGTTTTTAGACCAATAACTTGCCATTAAAAACAATGCCTCATTTAAATAGCAAAGCTCCCTGTATGATCTCAATCATGTTTCATTTGGGAAAACTAGGAAAATAAGGTAAGTGCCATGGGCTTTGTTTCATGTTATAATAAGAAATAAACGCTTATGCTTATTAATGAAAAGCCAGTATTTATAGAAGCATTTAGTCATACGTTGTGTACAAGATTTTAGCAATAATGTTGACAACATTCAGTCTGGAGATAGACATTATCTATCTCCAGAGCTGGGTTTTACAGACTACAAAATGGTTCAAGAACACATCTCATAATTCAGTTTCATACCTGAGATTGCAAAGGATGCTTAGCACTGTGGATTGAAGCGCCAACAGTTTGTCTTCTAAACTATGAGAGCAAAACCGAATGCTATTTGCATAACATTTATTTCCCTTAGAGTTATGAGGCAACTTTTTAAATATTTAAACAGTTTTCTCTTAAAAAGTTAACTTAAAATTTATAAATTATTTCTTAACTGCCAGTTTTTAGCACTAAACTAAACCTTTTTATCCACTGCTCATGCACTAGTGAAGTCTACATATTCTTCATTCTGTAATGAGCAAAATTAACTCCATCATAATTACACACATTTGGAACCTCAATTTTAGGCATAGTAGTCAAAGAAGCGAACCTTCATTCATAACACACATGCACAAAAAGTGAGCACACAAACTAATAGATACATCCATATATATTTTTCATTTGTATTCACCACCATTACATGCAACTTCAAATATTCACAGTGAATAAAATTGGGAAACTTTATGGAAATTTATCTCACATATTTAAGCTAATTTGACACTATTCTTTCACAAAGGGTCAGCATGAGTCAGAAAACAGTGATGTATTCACATATGCCAAGGGACTGATAACAGAATTTATTTGATCTTAATAATCTGTAAATGATTGAGAAAGTCATTACATAAAGGAGAGATATGAAGCCTTGACATGAAGCCAGTGTGTGACCATGGAAGTGACATGCCTTCCTTTTTGCTTGTTTATTTATGTTTAGAGTTTCCTCTAACTATAATCACCTCACTAATACCATGCCATAGAAACTCTATTTGCTAGTGTGCTCATGAGTCTTGTGAGCACAGAGCAACAGAGTTGTCATGCCTTGACCACAAAATGGTGAAATTATCCTCTGTCACTTCTCAGCAGAATAAAAGGTAGACATTTACATTGCTGTTGTTTATTTTTCTTGAAGAGAGATATTTGTGAAAATTAAATATGTATCTCTTGGTTGCTTTGGAAGATGGAAAAACTTCTTTAATACTTTCAAAAAAGCTTCACATATAAAAATTTCAAAAGAAGTGTCAAAATCACAGTTTGAACTTTGAAGTGGAGTCAAATATTTCAAGGAGGTGTAGCAAACTTTCCGAGGATAATTGTGTGTTTGCGGAAAGAAATGAGTATTCGTATTTATCAGACATGATTTGCCTTGTAGCTAAAAGCCAATCACTGTCCAATTCTGACAACCAACAGTCGAGTAGTAAATTAATTTGTCTGTTACTGTTCTAGGTTCTGAGGCAATGCATTATGTTCATCATGCCAGTAGTGGGAAGCTGATTATTTGAGAATTCAATAGGTGTCTAATGAAGAAACCTAAATATTTCTTTTGGTCTTTGAATATAATGAAACAATTCTTGAAAAACTGATAGTATCTTGAGCAAAGAAAAAGAAATAAAACTGTCTTGCCAGAAAACAGATTGTGACAAATTTAAAAATCAAGAAGCCAGCAGCCAAGGTAAAAATGACAACACTTTAAAGACAGCTGAATAGAGTGGCAAGATTAATAAAAGTTAAATAAAAAAAAAGAAATAAAGTAAAAATATTCTAATGGTGAAAATTATAATGAAGTTGTATAATGTTCTACAAAAGCATTTATGAACTATTTACCTGGAAATATAAACTCACCAGAACAACTAAGACAAAGAAAAAATGATTACTATTGCACCTCCTAACATGATTTTAAATCCTCTTTGATGTTTAAGTTTCCAACAAATTTGTAGCTCCATATGTAGCTTCAACTGTTGCCCCGTCAACTAAATAAACAAAATGATATCCCTTTTGCAAAAGATAAATCTATTTAAAGGGAACCCCTGCCTGAGATATCAATGGACAAAGGGTCTGCATGGGTTTTATGGGTTTTTCTGTACTCTAAAGTGTCTAAAAGCAATTTGAAGTATTCATGTTATTTGGAATTCAGTTTGGTGTGAAAATGTCTTCATTTGAAGCATCACTTTTTTAATTGCAACATTAGTAAGCTGACATGTCTAATTATATATACAATTATGTGTCTAGAATTTATTTAGGTTTTTAATGGCTACTTTAATGGCTACTTTTAATTACTACTCCCTAAAGAAATCATTATGGAAAAGCACTAATATGCTTTATAAATAAATAGCCTCAAAATATGCAATCTGTTCTCTTTTAAAGATTATAGAAAAATCCTTAAATTAAAATTGATTTTCTTAACATTAATTAATTTATTTACTTTACATAACACATCCTGATCACAGCTTCCCCTCCCTCCTTTCCTTCTAGGCCTTTCCTCTCCCCTCCCCTCTCCTTTACCCATAACCCCCATCTCTTTCTCCTCAGAAAAATGAAGGCCTCCCATAGATATCGACCAACCTTGACGTAACAAGCTGCAGTAGTACATGACACATCTTCTCCTATTGAGGCTAGACAAGGCAGCCCAGGTGGGAGAAAGGGATTCAAAGGCAGACAACGAAGTCTGAGACAGGCCCTAGGTTTGTTTCATGTGTATTCTTTGGTTGGTAGTTCAGTTTCTGTGAGTCCCTATTGGGCCAAATTTGGTTGATTATATAGGGTCTTTGCTTGTTTGATTTTTTGTGGTTTCCTTGACCTCTCTGACTCCTTCAATCCTTTGTCCCCCTCTTCTACAATAGTCTCCAAGCTCCACCCAACATTTGGCTGTGGGTCTCAGCATCTGTTTCCATCAGCTTCTTGGGTGAAGCCTCTCAGGAGACAATTACGCTACGCATGTAATTAATAGTTTCAGTGTTGGCGCTCATGGAACAGATCTCAAGTTGGGGCAGTCATTGGTTGATCATTGACACAGTATCTGTGTCCCTGCATATCTTGTATACAAGACAAATTTTCAGTAGACGGTTTTGTGGGTGGATTGTTGTCTCCATTCCTCCATTGGAAGTCTTGTGTGGTTACAGAAGGTGGCTAAAGGTGGGTGGACAGGATAATCTTCTAAACAACCACAGTTCATTTCAGTCCCAGTAAGATCTCAGTGTGGTGCCTGTGTGATGGTCAAGCATCGACATGATGGTTTTATTGTCAGAAATGGAAACTTCCACGTATTAAATACTAAATTTTCATGATTCCATCCTCCTAATCTTAGGCAACCTCCACTCTATTTCTGTCTCCATGATACTAATTACTCCACATCCAGATTACATCTTTCCCTGTTGGTTTTATTTCAAGAGTTACTGAGGTTCACCTGTGTTCAGAGCCTGATAGAATTCTACGTTGGATGCCCTACACATGTGTTATAGTCCCACAGCGGTGCTTTGGTGAGACAGAGGAAATCTCAGGATGTCATACCTTGTGTTACTCAACTTTCGGTTGCTGTGATAAGATGCCCAAAAGACAATTTTGAAAGAAAGATTTACTCTCAGCAGTGGGTTAAAGACATTTTAGCTCATGGCTGTGCATGCACAATATTATGGGGGAAAAGTTGTAGAACAGACCTCACAACAGACAGGGAACCGAGAATGAAAGGAGGAGAAATCAGGGGCCAGAGTTTAAAAAGTCTTTCTGAGACATTATCTGAATGATTGAACCAGAATCTACTGTGGTCCACATTTTCAAACTCTACACTCCCCAACAGCAGCCTGGGAAGCAGTCAAGACTTGAGGACCTAGTGTTGAGACACATTAAGATACAAATTCGATGTGAGAAGGTCTGAGGGTAATAGATTCTTATCCCAAGGAGAAATGGTGAGATCCTATACTTTTATGTTTTTTTTTTATTTCTAATCATGAGGTAATTGGTAATTTTTTCATGATGTCCAGACCACCATGTACTACCTGTTTAATTCCTTAATCAACAATTCTAAGATATTGGACCAGAACTTCACAATTACAAGGTACACATTCATCGGTTATCTCCATCATTTCTTTCCTTGTGTATGGCTGTGTGTACCTATTTCTGTGCAAGGGCTCACACCCACACATACGTGTTTAGAGTCCAGAGGAGAAAGATAGGCATCCTCTTCTGCTACTCTACATTTTATTCTCTTAGCATAAGGTCTCTCCATCACTGAATTTGAAGCTCCCTATTTTTTAGCTTTCTAAACTATTAGCAAATAAGACTCAGGGATCTACTGTTCTTTGCCCCTTTCCCCCACGATGGGATTATAGGTGCAAACAGTTATATACAGCTTGTTACATGGGATCTGTGCATCTGATCCCATGTTTTTATGCTTATGCAGCAATTGCTTGTACCCACTGAGTCATCTTCCAGCCCTACTCTTTTATTAAGCCAACAAGAAGCTGATGAACATAGGATGTGTAAGAGTTCTCTCTTTTAAAAAGGTGGATAATATTCCATTTATGTTTGTTAAGTATTTTATTAATCCATTGATCCACTGATGGATGTTTGTATTGTTTCCATTTGTGGACTATTTTGATTAAAATCAACAAAAGATGTAAAGATGAACATCGAAACACATTCATATTGCTCTGTATTCCCATTGAATAATGAAGCTGTTTATGACATATAACATTATAGTATGTGTGTGTGTGTGAGTGAGAGACAGAGGCAGAAAGAGACAGAGAAACAGATGGACAGACACACATACACATACACACAGACAAACACAGAGGGAAAGAAATGAGAGAGAGAGTAAGAGATCATCCTACCTTGGAATATATCTAACTGAACCTAATCACCATGAAGGTTTTTTTGTTTTGTTTTGTTTTTGTTTTTGTTTTTTTTCTTTTTGACCCTAGAATAAATAATTATTTATTTTTTTAATTTTTATTTTTTTAATATTCATCACAAGTTATTTACTTTGTATCCTGACCATAGCCCCCTCCCTTCTTCCCTCCCAATCTCACCCTACCTCCCTCATCTCCTCCCTGTCCCTTTCCAAGTCCACTGCTAGGGGAGGTCCTCCTCCCCTTCCATCTGACTGACCCTAGCTCATCTCCTCTTTAAACTCCCTTTACAAGCATGATGACTTGGTGCTATGCTTATTATCACATACATGACACATTAAAATACAAGACACTTGTACTTGGAAGATAAAATGAATAATTTCACATGTAGAGAGATTTTTCTATGTATCAATTTTCATTTTGTACAGTCATCGCAATTTTCATGATCACCCACAAAGTGATGGTCCGCTCAAGAGAGCCTCAGGGTTCAGGGTCAGATGCGCTAGTTTTGAGATACTGAAGTTTTATCCATGAACTCAGTTCTATCTTCCTTATGATGTTGGGAATTCTTTAGTCATCTTGTTGCATAGTACCAATGAAAGCTAGTTGTTGTTTTTTTTCTCTGGAAATAAACAGTCTGGTTCTTTTACATCATATATTAGTCCAATAAATTAATGCATGACACTTATATGAAAATATTTTAACATGTTAAATGTAAAATAAACAGAATTTCTTTTTTGTATGTATAAAACAATAAAAGGCTGCATTCTTATTTATCAGTATGCTATTTCAATGTCATGAGAAGAAATGTTAATATCTGAGTCATGTACAAGTAAGGAAAGCATAATATCAGAAGGAAAAGGCCCCTGAATGTTGGATTTTGAAAGAATTAGAGTAGCTCATAGGATTTCAATATAAATTTTTCCTCAAACCTAAATGTTATTGAAAGTATTAAAACTTAAATCCAAGTTATTTAGATTATAATTAATGCAATTTTATCTTAAAACAAACAATAATTGAAATAGAATAATATTCAGACACTGTTTTAACAAGCTTCAAATGGATTTGCATTAAAGAAATTTTATGAAACACAACAAAATAAAGATAAGATAAAAAAAAAAAAGAATCACATCAAAGTTGGAAAAGGCAAACCAACAGAAGGAAAAGAACCCCAGGAGAAAAACACTAGACTCAGAGACTCAGTTGTTCACACACTCAGGATTCCCATAACAGTACTAACCTGAAAGCTATTATATATATAATTACATATAATATATTATATAATATTTAATTATATATATATATATATGTGTGTGTGTGTGTGTGTGTGTGTGTGTGTGTGTGTGTGTGTATTCAGAGGACCTGGTATAGACTCGTACAGAACCTTTTCTTGTCGCTATGCCTCTGTGAGTTGATATTAGTTTTCTCAGCTGATTTAGATGGGCTTGTTTTCCTGGTGTCATACATCCCCTCTGGTTTCCACACTCCTTCTGTATCCTTTTCTGCAGGGCTCCCTGAGCTCTGAGGGAAGGGATTTGATAAAGATGTACCAGTTATACCTGTGTATTGCAAGGTCTCTCTCTGTTTGTGGATCTTTGTATTTGTTCCCATGTGCTGTAGAAAGAAGCCTCAAATGGTGGCTGAATAAGGCACCGATCTCTGAGTATAGCAAAATATCATTAGGAGTTATTTTATTGTTAATTTTTGGTAGTAAAAAACTAGTAAAAGTTAGAACTGAATTTGAACTTAATTCTAGGCAGTACCTATTTTTAATGTGCTTATTTCACATTTATTGTATTGCATGAATGTTATATGCATCTGCTCCCATGTGTACCCTGATGGGGCTCGGGGTTTTAAATCAGATGTCTTTGTTCACTCTTCTCCACTTTTTTGAGACAAAGTCACTGAACCTGGAGTTCACTGACTGGCTAGCCAGTGAGCACTCAATAATCCTTTGGCCTCCAGCTCTCACCACTGAGATTTCAGAGGCAATGACACTCCAGCTTTTCACTAAGTGCTGGGAATCCAAACTCAGTTTCCCAGACTTTCCCAGCAAGCACTTCAGCCAGTGAGCCATGTTCCTAGCTTCATAATGTTCAACTGTTCACATAAACACCCATCGATAAATACATTTTACACATAACACCCATAGATAAATAATTTTCTCTACAGCTTTTGACAGTGTTCACTTCATTAGTCACCAATGTAACTCCTTTTAAGCCACATGGACTGATTGACTGATATAATTTGTGTCCCCGTGAGCATCAGAACAGCATAAATATATGACACTATTGGAGACTTGGGATAGGAGGACATTTCTATGGAAAAAATATTATATGACACTGATGGCTTGATATGGTTTCAAATACTGAAGAGCCTGAATTTTCTATATTCCTAAATCAAGGGAGAAAAACAACAGTCATTTCCCCATTTGAAAGACCTAAGAGGGTAGAATCATAGCCTTGTCTTATAAGGCTTATCAGTATTCAGTCAATATTTGTCAACCAAATAATTAGTCAAAATGGAGTCAAGTGCCTTAGTTAGTAGAGAATTTGACATTGTTTGGCATCATTGTCCCTTGAGGACCTGAGAAATCACTCAACAAGGCAGGAAGGATCATGTTGTATCATAAACAAATACTTCATGATGTATGTAAGTGCCTTGGCCCTGTGGGAAGCAAATTGTGTTGAAATAGCACTCAAACTAAAGCCATTGTAAGCATGGCAAACAATAGATGTCAATATGTTCATCCCACAGAGGATTGCAAAGTCTATAAGAAGGAAGGAAGGACTTAGGATATGACATATATATGTATAAGATATGTATGTTCTGTATATTAAGGTAAGATATGTGCGTGTGTCTATGTATACATACCTGTTTTCCTCTTACACAGCTATTCATGTTCCCATATATTTATATCTTTACTAATTTTGTTTTTACTTTTGTAGTAATATGATTTTTTGTACTTATATATAATGAGTGCTTATTTCTGAATATGTTAATTTCTTACACAAACAATTCTGTTCCAAAGTTCACCTTAAACATAAAATGGAATGCTTAGGCTTCGGTGTATGAAAGCAAAGTGTTCACAACAAAATCTATGAGTAGCAGAAATTGTGAAGAATAGATGACTTTGATATTTATTAAAACAAACCATGACTGTTCAGTTCAATGGGATTGAAAGATAGTTTCTCTATCTTATCTATCTATCTACCTGTCTGTCATCTATCTATCTATCATCTACCATCTATCTGTGCTTATAAACTTTTTATATATCATAAATTCATTTTAAGAATATTTATCTAATTTCTCCCAATGATTTCAATACCATAGGTTAATTGTTTAACTACATCCACATTTGAACTCTGCATTTATTGGATGAGACAATATTGACGCATATCCTTTAGAATAATGTATGTCAATACCATAGGTTAATTGCCTAACTACATCCACGTTTGAACTCTGCATTTATTGGATGAGACAATATTGACGCATACCCTTTAGAATAATGTATGGGAACCCCATCTGCATTGTCACACACATTTTAGTTGGGCCCTGTCTACCGATGAACAGCATTCCATGACATGAATTTACCTGAACGCCTTGTTGGGGCTTCTGTTGATGGGTAGTTGGTTCTTTATAGTTCGGTATGTTATAAATAATACAGCTCTAACTCTGATACTTTTATAAAAGACATTTATTTTAAATAAATCACTTAATAGGACCTGAGATTTTATTGCATATATTTTAGTGATATTAACTTTATGGGTTAACGTAAGAAACTATGGAATAATTTGCTTTGTGGCTGATATAGTTTATATATCAGTCAATAATTTATTAACGTTATAGCTTTCTACAAAGTTCCTGTACTACATACTGCAAGTCTACTTCATTTCTTTTATTCGAATTAAACATATAATACAGGCCTAAGTACTTACTTAATGAACTTTTATCATGGCTAATGATACCAAACACATTCCATTATTGTTATTTACCTTTTTGTGTGTACATATGATAAGTGTGTGTGCATGTGTGCTATGGCGCATGTGTCATAGTCAAAGGAAAATCTTGAGTATTAATCCTTACCCTCTACATTGCTTGAGACAAGGTATATTTGCTATTCGCTGCTACACACACGAGGAATTCAGTCTGCCTCCAAACTTCCCACAGAAGTGCTGGGATTATAGTTAGGCACGGCTGTGACTGGTTTTATGTGGGATATAGGGATTCAAACTCAGGACCTTGTAGTTATGCAACGAGTTGCTTTCCAATTAAGCCATCTCCCCGGCCTTTAACATCCTTTATACATACTTATTTGCAATTTTACTGTTGTATTTTATAGATTATCTATTTCACTAATTTGCCACTATCATTTAATTTCATTTTGGATTTGTCCTGTAATTTGTTGGCATTTATTAATTATCTCCAAAGGGTTTGTATTGTGACTTCATATATATATATATATATATATATGTATATACTTTATCTTGATTGCATGTAACCTCCATTATTCTCTATTGTTCTCTCCCACTCCTGGTTACTGCATTCCTCTTCTATACTTTTTCATTTCTCCTGTACTTTCATTTTATTTTTGTTTTGAAATATTTTATTAATTCTTAGAGAATTTCATAACGCATTTTGATCATACCCTTCCTTCTCCAACTCCTCACAGAGCCACGGCTGCACCTACTCACCAGCTTCAGTGTTCCCCCACCGCTGTGTGAGTGTGTGTCCAAGCACAATCTTGCATATGTCCGTGTCTCTCTGTTTCTCTCTTTTTTTTAAATGTTAGTTACAGTTTATTAACTTTGTATCCCAGCTGTATCCTGCTTCCTCATTCCCTCCCAATCTCACCCTCCCTCCCTCCCTCATCTCCTCCCTGCCTCTTTCCAAGTCCACTGATAGGGGAGGACCTCCTCCCCTTTCCTCTGACCCTGGTTTATCAGGTATCTTCAGGACTGGCTGCAAAGTCCTCCTCTGTGGCCTAGCAGGGCTGCTCCTCCCTCGGGGGAGGAGGGAAGGGAGGTCAAAGAGCCAGCCATTGAGTTCCTGTCAGAAATAGTCCCTGTTCCCCTTACTAGGGATACTTGGATACTGAACTACCAGGGCTATGTCTGAGCAGAGGTTCTAGGTTATATCCATACATGGTCCTTGGTTGGAGAAACAGTCTCAGAAAAGACCCCTGTGCCCAGATATATTTGTCCTTGTGGAGCTCCTGTCCTCTCCAGGTCATACTAACTCCCTCTTATTTCATATGATTCCCTGCACTCTATCAAAATTTTGGTTATGAGTCTTAATATCTGCTTTGATACACTGCTAGGTAGAGTCTTTCAGAGGCCCTCTGTGGTAGGCTCCTGAACTGTTACTTGTTTTCTCCTACATCTAATATCCACCCCATTTGCCTTTCTAAGTGAGGATTGATCATCAGTCTCCTTTCTTTTTAAACTCCATGTGTCCAGTTTATACTGAAAACTAATCTTGGATATAGGACCTGCCCTGGCATATGGTTGAAACACCAGTGTTCACATCATTAAAGAAAATTGACTCTGCCTTTCTGAGCAGCTATCAAGTGCCAATAGACCCTCAGGTTACTGTGGGATTACGTGCTCCCTGACTCACGCCATGCTAAGATTTTATCTTGAGCTTGTGCAAGTTCTTCTGGATTCTGTCACAATCGCTGTAATTTCATATTTACATCTATCCCACTGTGTCAGAAAACCAGCTTTTCTGAAGTCATCAGCCACCTCCAGCTCTTAATCGTTTCATCTCTTTTTCCAAGAAATTCTAGAGCTTTAAGGGAAGGAGGGTTATAGATGTATGGTAGATGGCTGGGACTCAAAAGTCTCAAATTCTCTGTGTGTTGGCCAGCTGTGGGGCTTTGTGTTAAATGCCATCTGTTGCAAACCCTCCGATGAGGGTTAAAAGCTGTATTGACTAATGTGTATAATGATAAGTCATTACGAGACTGTTTAATGCTATGTTCATTTAGCAGAATAACAACAGTAGGCCTTCATCTGAGAATTTTGGTAAGTCCAGATGGGACAGGGTGAAGAGAGCAGACTCGGCAGGCTTTGCTGTAGCATAGGGTTCTGCAGTCTAACTGCATCTGGAGGATATGATACCAAATTTTTGAAGCTAATGTTCAGTGTAATTAAACACTAAAATTAATTTAGTATTGAAGGAATATGAATGCTGCTTGTCTTCCCAAATATTAATGTTTTGAACATTTCATATGGGGAAAATCCAATATTAGGTAAAACTTTTTTGTGATCATACATCTGATGTTATGAAAATCAAAACCGTAATTATCTGTAAGTCAATCTTAAATTGAAATATGCAAGACGGCATTTCTTTCAAAAATGTGTCTGTTAATTGTACTATCACATAATTCTTTATTGACAAAACAATCAGAAAAAAATGTATTGAAAATAAAACAAACTATTTAATTGTTGGGATAGAAATAGCTCATATTTATAAAAATGATTGTTTTTTTTTCCTTCCTTAATACAGCTAAACTTACAACCTCCTAAGTCAGAATCATTTCTGTGAGTAAGAAAACTCTCAGTCTAGAGTTATAGAAATTCTATCAAGCAATTATAGCACAATATAACAAAAGCCATGATAAATTAGGCACAAAAGACTCTCCATTGTTATGCTGAATGTTATTCACGTCAAGAACAGGCTGAACACACTTATATTTGATCCAAATACTGAGCTTGGGACGTGGCTGATGAAGGTGAGGTGATATTGGGGCTCACAAGAAAAAGAGTCAACCTAAACAACCTCAAAAGCATTCTCAAGGCTTTTCTTCTGTCTTTTATTTGTAACCATAAATCATTATTCTCTCAAGTTGAAATTTTGCATACTCATGCCAACCTGTAAATACTGTTTCCGTCAAAAACAAAGACTCATTTCTCTTCCTAACATTCTAAACCAGAACCAGAGCTGAAAACAGATCAATCATAAAATATGTTAAGCACTTTAAATTTCTTTATTTTCTTTTTTTCCTTTTTTATTAATTACATTTTATTCATTTTTGTATCCCAGCTGTAACCCGCTCCCCCCTCCCCTTACAATCACACTCTCCCTCCCTCATCTCCTCCCAAGTCCACTGCTAGAAGAGGTCCTCCTCCCCTTTTCTCTGACCCTAACCTATCAGGTCTCATCAGCACTGGCTGCCTTGTCTTCCTCTGTTGCCTGGTAAGGCTGCATCCCCCTCAGGGGGAGGTGATCAAAGAGCCAGCCACTGAGTTCATGTCAGAGACAGTCCCTGCTCCCATTGCAAGGGAGCCCACTTGGAGACTAAGCTGCCATGGGCTACATCTATGCAGGAGTTCTAGGTTATCTCCATGCATGGTCCTAGGTTGGAGTATCTCAGAAAAGACCTTTGTGCCCAGATTTTTTGGTTCTGTTGCTCTCCTTGTGGATCTCCTGTCCCCTCCAGGTCTTTCTCTCTCCCAATTCTTTCAAAAAATTCCCTGCACTCATCCCAAAGTTTAGCTAAGATTCTCAGCATCTGCTTTGATACCTTGCTGAGTAGAATCTTTCAGAGGTCCTCTGTGGTAGGCTCCTGCACTGTTCCCTGTTTTCTCCCTCTTCTAATGTCCATCCTGTTTGCTTTTCTGAGTGAGGATTGATCATCTTACCCAGGGTCCTCCTTCTTGCTTAGCTTCTTTAGGTGTACAGATTTTAGTATGTTTATCCTATATTATATGTCTAATATCCACTTATAAGTAAAGATATATCATGTGTGTGTTTCTGCTTCTGGGATACCTCACTCAGGATGATCTTTTCTAGTTCCCACCATTTGCCTGCAAATTTCATGATTTCCTTGTTTTTAATTGCTGAGTAGTATTCCATTGGGTAAATGTTCCACAACTTCTGTATCCATTCCTCAACCATTCTGATGCGTGTAAGGTGAAACCTCAGGGTTGTTTTGATTTGCATCTCCCTGATGACTAAGGATGTTGAGCATTTCTTTAAGTGTTTCTCTGCCATTTGATATTACTCTATTGCGAATCCTCTGTTTAGCTCTGTACCCCATTTGGATTGGTAGGATTAACATAGTGAAAATGGCCATCCTGCCAAAAGCAGTCTATAGATTCAGTGTAATTCCCATCAAAATACCAACACAATTCTTTACAGACCTTGAAAGAACAATTCTCAATTTCATATGGATAAACAAACAAAAAAGCCAGAATTGCTTAAATAATCCTGTACAATAACAGATTATCTGGAGGTATCTCCATCCCTGATCTCAAGCTGTACTACAGAGCAATAGTAATAAAAACTTCATGGTACTGGCATAGAAACAGAATGATAGGTCAATAGACTCTAATAGAAGATCCAGGAATAAACCCACACACCTATGGATATTTGATTGTTGACAAAGAAGCCAAAACCATACAATGGACAGCATCTTCAACAAATGGTTCTGGTCTAACTTTTTTACATGTAGAAAAACGCAAATAAATCCATACTTATCACCCTGTACAAAACCCAAGTACAAGGACCACACAAGGAGAGGACCTAAAACCCCTGTTCAGATGTAACCCTTGACTCAATCTCCAAGTGGGTTCCCTAATAAGGGAAGCAGGAGCTTTTTCTGGCATGTACTCAGTGACAGGCTCTCTGATCACCTCTCCCTTGGGGCTGCAGACTGGCCAGGCCACAGAGGAAGACAATGCAACCAGTCCTGATGAGACCTGACAGGTTAGGGTCAAATAAAAGGGGAGGAAGACTTCACCTATCAGTGAACTAGGGGAGGGGCATGGAAGGAGAAGAGGAAGGGAGGGTGATTTGGGGAAGGGATGAGGGAGGGGGCCACAGCCATTATGCAAAGTGAATAAATTGTAATAAATGATAATAATAAAAATAATTTTTAAAACCTATATGTTCTCACACACTTCATAGAATTTAGGGTTTTTTTTATTGTGTGTGTGTGTGACTGAGTGTGTGTGTGTGTGTGTGTGTGTGTGTGTGTATTATCCTCTGGAAAACATTATGAGCTGGAGAAAAACTCTTACAAATGGAATAAAGCCATCTAAGGTCCCATCTAAGCCCCCATCACAGCCAGCATCCACAGCTAGTATTCTTAGTCACCCTTCTAGAGTAAGGTAGCTCCAGTGAAGCCTCCACTTCAACACATCCCAGACAATATCACATGACAAATAAGATTACGCAGATGCACCAAAGTCCCATATAAGTCATAAGAAACCACACAACAGTGCCTTGGTTTTTATATCTGTAAGCATTGGCTTGATTTGTTATACCAGAGCACACAACAAAGAGGTGTTGTATTTTCTGAGTTTGAGCTATCTTTTTAGGATAAGCCATCTCTTTAGCGAGGCTTCGTCTTTTACACTTCAGGTTGCTGCTGCACTGTGAGGATTGAATAGCATCTTTTCCCACTGGTTGTATGTGTATGTGTATGTGCATATGTGCCTTCAGATTAATGTTTAATCCAGATACATTATCCCTGGGAACTACATAATTTAGGGTACATTGTCTCTTTGGTAGGTTTAGTGTCTGTGTTTTTATACTAATTTTTACCTCACAATGTCTAATACAATTCAAGTGTTATACTGAGGAAATAGTGACAAGAGAAGGGTCTACACTCAGTACTAATGCCACCCCTCACGTCTACATTTTTCCCCCAGCCTTCCCTTTCCTTTTGGTATCTTTCCTCCTTCCATTATCCCCTTGCGTTTTTCATGTCAACTGTGTTCTGTTGCCTTCTCTGTGCTTCCTCCCTTAAAGTCTTTCTTATTCTGTTTTATGGGACCCTTTCTGGTCTCTTGGCCTGGCCACACATTTATTTCAATTTCACTACATACATTTAACCTTCACACACATTTACTATTGAATCCTACCAGATTTTCAAGGAAAGTATAACCACAATACTCCTCAAAGCCACCTCAAATTGTATTACAAAATAGGAAAAAGAACTAATAATACTGCCAAACACATTCTTTAAAACAAGTGCAACACTGATACCAAAGAGATTAAAGACACACCAAACCCCAGAACAACTACAGACCTTTTCCCCTTATGAACATAGATGCATAAATCCTCAACTGAATACTTACCAAATTATAAAAAGCATTAATAAGAAAATGGAATCACGAACAAGTTAGTTTCATGGCAGAAAAAAAGGTTGGTTTATCATGCACAAATTAGCAAATATAATGCACCATTTAGCAGACTTAAAAGGAGAAATCATGTCTTCATTGCCATGAATTCAGAAAAGGCATTTGAGAAAGTTCAATGTATCTTGTGATAATAATATTCAAGAAACTGTGGATAGAAGAGCTATACTTGAACATGAAGACTATGCTTATCAAACTTAAATCTGGCACTGTACTAAGTGGAGGAGAACTGAAACCATTTCTTCTAAAATCTGAAATGAAACAAGGGTGCCTACTCTCCAGGCCTATTTACTGTATCGCTCAAAGTCTTAGAGTATTAAGATAAAAACTCTGTAAAAGTAATAAAAAGTGTAAAACAAGAAGAAATAAAATAATATCCCTATTTGCAAGTGACATGAATCTAGATTTAAAGGAGCCTGCAGGCTTTATTAGAATACTTTTGTGTCTGATAAGTAGCTTTAGTTAGATCCCAGAATTCAAAAGCACTATACAAAGTTAATGGTTTTATATGCACCAATAACAAACTCACTTAGAAAGAAATTGAAAAAAAAATACATTTTTAATTGTTTCTAAAGATAATAATAAAACTTATAAGAAGAAATTTAACCAAAGAGTTAAACAATCTGTTTGTAGAAAATTGTAAAAAATTGCAATAAGATATGTCAGGTGCTAGAAAAACCTAGCATAGCATATGTACTTTGTGAAGATGGTAATACAACCAGAAATAATCAGCAAAACCAGTACAATCCAAATATGTATCTTGACAGAACTATGAAAAACAACCCCAACATTTACACTGAAGCCCAATAGACCATATATAGCCAAAGCAATTCTAAGCACAAAAATGCAGCAGCCAAAGATAGCATATTATCTGACTTTAAATTATCCTCTAAAGCCACCATTATAAAGAGCATAGACCTGGAACTAAAACAGATATGCAGACTATGAGTAGAGTACATAGAGTGATACTGGCCAAACAGGATATCTACCTGCAGAAGAATGAAATTAGATCCATATCTCTTACCCTGCGTGTACACATGCACAGACACAGACACACACACCATCAAGCTGTGTCAGACTCTAACTTAAAAGTATAAATGATGAAAGCACTGAAAGAAAACGCAGGCAGAATTTTATGTAGAGAATCTCTACTATTTCTAATGCTTGAAATTAAAATGTGTCTATAATGATGTCACTGTCTTGAAGATGTGGTTGATATAAAAGAGCCTATTTTTAAATTGCATGCTTTAAAATGTGGCCATAATTACATATCATTTTCAGAACATAAAGACAGAAATTGTGTTCTTATAGGTATTTTGGTGATAAGTTTATAAATATAGAGAATTTTTAAAGGTTATGGTTTACAACAAAAATTCTATAAATGCAGTCATTGTCGAAGATGATTCCCCTCCACTAGGTAAAAACTGCATTGCAATAAGCCCGTGTCTCCATCTGCAGATAGCTGATAGTATTCATTCAGTGCTAACAATAATGCCAATACACTTTAAGGAGAACTAATAGAAATGCCAATATTCTTTTCACTGAATTGATACAGAATCATAAAAATAAAATAATTTGAGGCAACATTAATGACTCATAGTTAGACGACCTTTTACAGCTACAGAAAAAAAACATCGTCAGTGCAGACATGTGTCAAACAAGTCTTAATGCTGCTGTTTGAGTAAAGGTTAATGAGCTTCATGATTTGAATATTACTCAGACATCTTCGGAACCTGAAGATGTAATACATGCACTTTAATTAGTTATATCACTCTTATGCTGATTTTGCAAGTCACTATCTGTGCATGCTTATGAATATAATGAAATAAGCATGTAAAAGGCCAGCATACCATACGGAAACATATCACAAATTTCACTGTGGAAAAAAGATGTGCAGATCTTGCCTTTATAAGGGACAGAATTTTATTTTCAAAATACTCTCAGATTTGTAATATATTACAACAGAAATTACAGAATTATAGATTATTTTCAGCTAATGGTTTTGCTAGAAATGTTCTTACTCAAATTTTTTCTCTAATAATCAACTGTTGAGCTTCTCTAACTTAAACCCTCTCTTAACAGGTTTGAATTTAAAGTTGAAGTGGACCATGTTGAAAGGTGCCAGAAAAGATTTTTCAAGGACCTAACACTCAGTTACCTGATCCTGTAACTTCTGTCTCTTCATAGAAAGAGAAGATGCTCTCTTTCGACAGCATGAAAGAGTTGCTGCACGGCCAATAGGGACTGAGTCAGTGCTATGGGTGCTCCTCCTGGTCTATCTCCACTTCGTGTTCTGGGAATGTCACTTCCCCCGGATACCATGTCAGTTGTTGTTTTCCTTACAGAGGGTACCTAATGCACAGTTCAGTGTCTGTCAGTCTGTCATAGTTTGCTGTAACACTGGTGTGGAGGATCATTAAGAAGCTTTATTCATTGAGTAGAGAGAAGGAATCTCAGCAGTTATACCCTGGACAGACCAGATGAGGCTATCTCAAGTATTTTCACCATTAATAGGCTCTTTTTTTTTTCATTCCTAATTACTAACTTGCATTTTCCCTAGAATTTCTCACTGCATTAACCTTTGTCTTCTTGTGTAAATACAGGTATGTTTATATATTAATCATGATTTATACATACCCAATAAAAGGAGTAATTATACCCAATTATAGACATGCTTTAGAAAGATGCATTTGCCTATATTATCATAATATTTACTCATGGTATAAACATATATATTACAGCATAGTATCCATTAATGTAAAACACAGCAAGTAAAATTCCATAGATATTTATTCATACAATGAAGGAAGTATCTCTTAACAAATATAATGAATAATTTGACCTTCATTGATCACATGTAGCCTCATTGGCTTTTCTATCACGTGGCATGAAAAGTCATTGCAAGCTTGAATTCTGTCTTCTACTTACTGGATTTACTCTTTACTCTGCATATTTTCACTTGAAATTGTGTAAATGTTTTAACATCCATAGATGAGGGGCTGAGAATGAGAGCAATACCCAAGCTTTATGAATGCATGCCATGGGCTGGCCTGAGGACGTTTCTATCTAAATATCCTAGGCCTTTGGCCTGGTAGCTTCTAGCCTCCATGCAATATAATCTCCTGAAACCCCAGACCTTGAAGGCTTCAGCTTCTAGACCCTGTCTACTAACCTGGAGCTAGAATTGTCTTCAGCCTCCGAGACTTACTGCTGAATAAACCCACCCTTTCCAGTTTTTTGTTTGTTTGTTTGTTTGTTTTCTGAATTCTGGCTGGCTGGTTCAATCCAGCTGTCTCTCACAAAACTCCTCTTCAAGCTCACTGACTCAAATTTGCTTCTCTATGGTTCTCACTGAATTGCTCTGCTTAGAAAAACTGTCTCTGAACTGCACCAACTTAACCAAACTGTACCTGGCTGTGTGGCTCCATATCTCCTGTTGCCAGGCTGGTAGGACCAATGGACACTGTGGCACCAAGCCAAAAGTGCACATTTCTTCTGAGGGAAGTTCTGAACACTGCTGGCTTCTAGGCAGAAACTGATGAATCTCAGAATACCAGGTTCTGCTTCCCTCAGGAACAGCTGGCGTTCAAAGAATGAGATGCGTGTCCAGACCCAGAAAGATATACATGGTATGTACTCACTTATAAGCAGATATTAGCCATATAGTTCCAGATAACCATACCACAATTCACAGGTCCAAAGAAGGCAAGTAACAAGGAGGAACAAAGGGAGGACGCTTAAATCTCACTTAGAAGGGGAAATAGGATAGACAGTAGTAGTGGTTGAAGAGAGGTAGAAGAGGGGTCTAAATAACGTGGAAGATAAATAAGAGGGAGATAAATAAAGGTTGAAACCAGACCTGGGGAGAGTGGGGACAAGAGGATAGAGGGTCTGCAGAGAGAAGAGAAACTGTGAGCAGGGGCAGCTCTGTGACAAGTTGGAGACCTAAGACAGGGCAGGCTTCTGGGAGGATATGGGGGTAACTCTTGCTGAAACACCTAGAAGCAGGGCACATATAGACTGAAGAGGACACCCTCTAACTAAACAAGACCAGTGGAGGAAGGGGAATGCCAATCCAACCACACAAAAACTTCAACTCAAAATTTACCCTGCCTACAAGAGGTGCATGGAAAAAGATAGAGCAAAGATTGAGGAAATGTCCAAACAATGCCAGTTTCAACCTGACACCCACCCCATGGAGACTGTCAATCCCTGACACTGTTAAGGATACTCTCCTGTGCTAGCAGAGAGGAGCCTAGCATAGCTGTCCTCTGAGGGGCTCCACCTAGCAGCAGATTGAAACAGATGCTGAGACTCACAGCCAAATTTTGGGTGAAGCATAGGGAGTCTTATGGGAAAGTGGGGAGGGGGGTATGACAGAACCTGGAGATGACAGGAGTTCCAAAGAAAGAGGAACAGAGCCAATTAACCAGGACCCAGAGGGCCCTGTGGAGACTGAAGCACCAACCAAGGACCATATATTTGCCTGGATCTAGGCCGCCTACACAGATGTAGCCAATGCGCACCTCAGGCTTCATGTGGGTTCTTTAGTAAAGGGAGCAGGGTATGTCTCTGACATGGACTCTGTTCCCTGCTTTTTGATCACTTCAGCCTCGTGGGGCTGCCTTGTTAGGCCACAGGGGAAAAGAACTCACTCAGTTCTGATTTGATGTGATGAGCTTGGGTGAGTTGTTTGGGGAGGGAGGCTTCTCCTTTTCTGAGGTATATTGGAGGGAAGAGGGGGAAGATGGAGGGAGGAGCTATGATAGGGATGTAAAGTAAATAAATAAATTAGTTAATTTTAGAAAAAGACTCCTGATATCACCAGGGATGTGGACTAGAGTTGTTCCTCCATATTACAGTAAGCTCATTTAATGAGATTGCTGGTACCCAAGGGCAGCGGAAACTTGGAGTCCCAAAGCAATGGTGATACCTCAGTGTTACAGCCCTTTGGTTAAACTCCCGTCTTAACAGCAGCGGGTGCTGGTGATTATCTGTGCCTGATCTGGTCACAGCTAGCAGGTTCTGCCTGATCCAGGCAGCAGGGGCTCAGGGTTCTGAAAGGAAGGACCTGATTCAGGTGCATTCATCAGCTGTTTTACAGCTGCCAGCATCTCACTCTTTCAGATGAGCACTGAGCTCACAGCTGCTGGGTGAGCTCCAGCAGCGACCATGGGGGTTCCACTGTGGCTGCATGGCCAGAAGTCTAGCTCAGAGGTCCAGCAATGAATTCTTTGGGGAAAAAGAGAGACCTTCTTTTCCTAGAATAACTGACGATCTTTAGACGATATTTGAGGAAATAGATGGTGTCCTTTAATACACGAACAGGGGGGACATTATAAACCTTCAGCAGTGGGGAGGGGTTCGGGGCTGAGTGTGTTTGACTGGCGAGGTTAGCACGCTGGAGATGCTATGGGGAAAGATAACTGGTGACAGATTACATGACTGAGCACCTGTAACCACCTGAGAGCTGTGTCACATGCTTCTCTTTCCTATCCTAGTGAGAATTGGGTGTATCCTATCTCTGACTCATTTTGTCACGTCTTTCTTTGGTTGGTCACTTTGTCTGTCTCTCAGTTAGACATCGCCATTTAAGATTAAAGGTGTGTATTAAACTCCAGCCCGAGGGATTAAAACTGTGTACTAAGGGTATGTCTATATTCCAACTTTATCACAAGACCTAGGTCTTTGGTTGTGATCCCTTGACAGAGCAGCCATGTTTCTGAATTAAAATTCCTTTACATTACTGTGGATAGAGTATGTGATGTTACTTTGTGAATAATGTGCTGTGTCTTTGCCTAATAGTTTCTCTTGAAGAGTTCACAGCAGGCTTTCTCAGGATACAAGTAGAATATTGTTGATAAAGGACTTTTGTTTTCTTGCTTTTTGTTTTTATCGTTGTTTTATTTTTTTGAAGACAGGTAATTTTTATTTTTCATTCAGCAACAAATAACTATAAATATTTTTGACATTAAGAATTGAATTACTTACTCTTAATTACAGGCTTGATTAATAAGCAAATTACTTCAGACAATCATCATAGTAATGCAGTTATTAGTAATTGAGTAGGAAAGGGTCTACTTTCTTTTTATAAATTTAATTTTAATTCCTAAATTTTACATAATTTATTTTAATCATATTCCTTTTACTCCCCTATTTCCTCCCATATTATCTCCTCTCTACTCACCTAGTTTATGTTCTTTCCCCTTTCAAAAAAAAAAAAAACCTGACAAATAAGCATACTCCACCAACAACAAAAACATAAAAGTCTATTAGTCTATTTTGTGTTGGCTAACTATCCTGGGGTATAGGACCTTAAGTAGAGTGTGGCTAATGTACCCCTGTGACATTCCTTTGAAGAAAATTCTATTTCCATTTCCCAGGTGTCAATTGTGTAGTGGTTTGAATGAGAATATCCACCAACTGCTTGCAAAGTACTGAAAGGATTAGGAGTGTGGCCTTGTTGGTGTAGGTGTGGCCTTGATGGAGGAAATAGGCCACCAGGGGAAGGGTTTGAGGTTTCAAAAGCCCCCAGGCCCTCTCTCTCTCTCTCTCTCTCTCTCTCTCTCTCTCTCTCTCTCTCTCTCTCTCACTGCCTGCTGCCTTGCTGCCTATGGTCAGAATTTAAAGCTCTCAGCTATTCCTCTAACACCATGCCTGTCTGCTTTCCTTCATAATGATAATGGACTAACCCTCTAAAATTGTAAGCAAGCCAGCCCCCAATTAAATGCTTTCTTTTATAAGAATTGTCCCAGTTAGGGTGTCTTTTCACAGCAATAGAATAACAACTAAGGAAGATTGCAAATATGTTTTTTTGGTAAGAGTGATAGGGCTGGAAAGCTTGCTGAAGTTAAGAGCATGGCACATGCCTTTAATCTCAGCACTTGGGAGGCAGAGATAAGCAGAGTTTCTCTGTGAGTTTGAGGCCAGCCTGGCCTACAGAACAAGTCCAGAACAGCTAGGGCTACCCAGAGAAACCCTGTCTCAAAAAATGAACCAAACATTCAAAAGTGTGATAAGCATTTTTCTGCAATGAAATGAGCCAATTCAAACTAAGCTATGATCCATAAAAGCAGATTTGTTGGGAGCAGCTCTCAGTAGGTTATTAAGAAAAGGGAGGTTGAGAGAGGAAAAGTAGAGAGTGCAGGAACCAAAATGTCTGGGTTATATAGTGAAGATCCTCTGGGTTTGGGGAGGCTTCCACTCCTGGGCTGGAAAGTTCAGGGTAGAAGGCAGGGTGTCCAGCCACGCCCTGTACAGGCAGGGACTGAGGGATGCTGGGAGGAGCTGGATGCCAGGTCTGCTTTGGTTAAAGAGACTCCTCGGCCACTTGTAGCCTGTATGAAGCCCACCATCGAGGTGGAACTTTGTGTTGATTTTCCCTTCTCCACGCTGAGATTTTGTATGATGTGAATTTGTGCGAATCTTGTGCATGCTGTGATAGCTTCTGCGAATTTATATGTACCTCAGCACTGTTGTGTGTGGATAACCGTTTCCGAAGTCACCCACCACCTCTTGCTCTTAAAATGTTTCCCACCTCCAATTCTGCATAAATCTCTGAGATGTGAAGGAAGGGGTGTGATGAAGACATGCTATTCAGGGCTGAATGAAGTTTCTCACACTCTGCATATGTTGTCATATTACATCTTTATGTTCATTACTGTGTTCTATAAAAAGGAGCATAACGATGTCTCTCTAATTTTTAAGCCTAGAAGATATCAAGACATTCCCTCTAAGTTGATAACCAATAGTACAGTTAGGAGTCACAGCACACAAAGCTAAGAGGACTTTCTTTACAAGTCAAATGAATACTACCCACTTAAAATTTTACTTTTACTTTGCCACGGATTATTTGAAACGTTTCTAAGTATAAATTAGGTTTGGGAGAACTTCCCTTTAACCTTCTGCGTTAAAAAAAAATAAAGGAGCTTTAGCAATAAGTAGGTCTTTTTGTTTCTTAGGTATAAATTGAAACAATATAAAAATATAACAGCATTGGTATTTCTATTAGCCAAGAAAATAGCCTTTCCTTTCTAAAACTATTTATCTGTAAGTTTCAGATATTTTCATTTTCAAAATAAAATACTTTGCAAACTTGTCGGGAAGTCTATATTTTTTTCTTTTTACCTCCATTTATGGAGGGCACCATGCCATCAGTTGCACTGCTTTCATTTTTTTTTTATTATTACACAATACAAAACTTTAAATATTTCCTCATATAGCATTCACATCCAAAAAGTAGTCTTCTGCATTTATGCAAGAGATCAAATAGAACAAAGGAGCAGAGCAAATACAGCAATCTATGCTTTGTCAGTCAACCCCTAGAAGATCTGCCTGTAGTTGAGAGGCAAACACTGAGACGGTTAGTGATAAAAGTGGAGACAGATGGATATCAGTTACTTCTCTCAGTACTGCAACTGGATACAAGTCAGAAACAGCTGGAAGGAAAGAAGTATTTACGAAGCTCATAGGCTCGGGGAGTTTGGTACATGGTCACTAGGTCTCGCATGCCTTGAGAGGACATCACAAACTGCAGCAGAGGCCCTGTTGATGGACGCTAATGAAGACAGAGGGCAAGGAAAGCTTTAAAGACAAGTTACCACCAAGAGCCCACCAAGGGGACTTACTTTCTCCAGCTTTGTCCTACTCCCTCAAGTTTCCATAATCTCCCAATACAGCATAACTTAGATTTAAGATGTGTGCTTGTGCGATAGATTAAGTAAGTCACAAATATAAATAATTTAAAATTCAATAACATGAATCGCTGTAAGTGTAGTAGAAATTATGTACTACTATATAAAAGCTGAAAGATAATTAAATGAACATTGAAGGGTTCTTGGAATTTATTACTTCCTGTAGAAATCTCTTCGAAAGTTTTTTCAGTAATGATTCCGTAGCCTCTGCTTGACAGTATTTTTTATTAAATATTAATATTTAAAGCCAATATTTTGTCATGTTTGACTCATACTAATTAGAATAGTCCAGTTCTTAAAATAATATTTTTATAAAGTATGGTAGTAACTAAACTCCAGTACAACTAAATTTACAGCACAAATCGAGTATCCCATCTAGTTTGCTTTACCTGATAAGTCACTTTCTTTCTTTATTTTGTGTGTATGCTGTGTGATACATGTGTGTATGTGAGAGTGTGTGTGCATATACTTACACACATGCACAGAGAGGAGCAGAGAAATGATGTCGTGCTAGATCACTGTCTACCTAGGCCCTTTAAATTATCCTTTAACTGAACCTGGACTAGGCTGGTGGCCAGAAAGTGTGCACTCTCTCTCAGAGCCTAAGTTACAGGCACATGTGCAATCATGCCTGGATTTTTATATGGGTTCTAGGGGTTTGAACGCAGATCTCTTGCTTGTGTAGCAAGTGCTTTTAACCACTGAGTCATCTCTCCAGTTCTGATAAAGCAAATTTTCAAGACAGAAATACCTTTACTTGGTTTATTTTTTTATATTTTGTTAGCATAAAAAATGAGGCATTTTTTTTTACTTTATTAATTACACTTTATTCACTTTGTATCCCCCCATAAGCCCCTCCCTCCTCCCCTCCTGATCCCACCCTCCCTCTCCTTTCTTCACGCATGCTTCTCCCCAAGTCCACTGATAGGGGAGGTCCCCCTCTCCTTCCTTCTGATCTTAGTCTATTAGATCTCATCAGGAGTGGCTGCATTGTCATCTTCTGTGGCCTGGTAAGACTGCACCACCCCCCAGGGGGAGGTGATCAAAGAGCAGGCCAATCAGATTATGTCAGAGGCTGTCCCTCTTCCCATTACTATGGAACCCACTTGGACACTAAACTGCCATGGGCTACATCTGTGCAGGGGTTCTAGGTTATCTCCATTCATGGTACTTGGTTGGAGTATGAGTCTTTTAAATAGCCATTCCACCAACCTAAAATTTTTTTATTTATGTTCCTACATATTTCTTTGGTTTCCAAACATTTAACAGAAACAAAGGAAAGGAGAATATGCACTAACAGTTATTAAAGAATTCTAACATTTAAAAAATATATTTATTTATATTTGTATGGATGTTTGTGTGTCTGTTTGTGTCTGTGTGTGTGTGCACACTCGTGCATGTGGTGTGTGTGCTCCAGAAGAAGAGGTCAGATTACTGAAGTACAGTTAAAGACAGTTATGAACCACCATCTGGGTGCTGGAAATTGAACCCAGGTCCTCTGGAAGAATAGTCAATGCTTTTTACTTCCAAATGACTCTTGCCCCTCACATTCCAAAATGTTTATTCATTTTATCCTTAGTTATTTTGATGTAGACACAGACAATGCGCATAACTCTAATTTTGTATCAATGAAGCTTTCAATGATTGAAATAGAAATGATATTCCATGTTTGAACTTCCCATAGCACTTTGAAAAATTACATTGTTCAAATATGGCAGTACCAGACCCCTGCATCTTCCATTTAGTTTCTTCTCTGTGTGCTTTGGCTACTGACCAGCGAAATATTACTCAGTATTTATTAATGGCATTTCTTTTCTTTTCTGTTGCAACTTGAATTTGTTTTTTTGTTGTTCTTATCATTCTGTGGTTGTTGTTGTAGTTTTCTGATAATTTTATGCAAGCTTAGTATAGACACTATTCTAGAATGGATAAGGAAGGAAGTTCCAGCCCTAGCTGAACTGCTATTGGCAACTAGAAGGTGTTGGGGGACAAAAAAAAATCAGTTTTCTTTAAGGATGTGGTCATTTGTAGCTCAGGTAGACCCTGTTCCAGTGAAATATCAGACTTCAAAGAATATATGGCTGACATGAATTAGATTTGATAGGTTTAACACACACACACACACACACAAAAAAAAAAAAAAAAAAACCAAAAGGACACAATTTTGAGTGGATTTGTATTTTTTTATTTGGACATTCAACCCTTCACATCACTTAAGAATTCAGACGAGCGTGTTGATGCTTATCAATCCATTTTCCATCTCTATTTGATATAACAACCAGTTTGACATGTAGACTGATTTTCTGAACTGTACATTTCTCACTGTTTTTTTAAGATCATACCTTTGAGCCAACATACTATGTAAATTTTTGTCACCCGACTAGCTAAAATTTCTAAATTTGTAACTTTATAATTTTAAGCATGTCATTCAAAATGTTAAATATTTTCTGAGACAGCGTTAAGGCACATCAAAGAACAATGCTTGCTTTTATTGAATGGGCATAAACTGCATTAATGAAGAGAATTTTTATATGCTCCCTCATATATGCCTACATCCACTGACAGTGTAAATTGTACTTTATGTAACACTCAGAAATATAATAAAAATAACAGAATTAAAAGCATTTGAATCATCATTCTCTAGATGAAATCTGTCAGTAATATTTACTACTTAAAAAGCACTTTAGAATATCCTGCTAATTAATGGATTTTAGGATTCAGAGCACTGATAATACTGTAGTTCTAATGTCAATAATATAACATAGCTGAAATCAGAGAGCACTTTCAGTTTCTTGCTCCCTCTCCTTTCCATCACTTTGCCCTTACAGTATTAGAAATCTGATGATTATTTGCATGTGTTTTTACATTCCACTTTAGTAACACAATGATTGTGAAATTATCTCACCTACCCTCAAATTTCTAGAAAACTATTTTTATTCATGTATAGTTTAGGAAAATTTAAAGATACATACTTAAATATATAATAAATATATATATTTAATATTTGTATAACATATGCTGTGTGAGAGACAGACAGGCAGAGGATGGGGAGAAAGAATTTTTATTTTATTGTATTGTATTGTATTGTATTGTATTTTTAATTACACTTTATTTACTTTGTATCCCCCCTCTAGTTTTCTCCCTCCTTCCCTCCCAATCCCTTCCTTCCTTCATGCCCCTCCCCAAGTCCACTGGTAGGGGAGGGTTTCTTTTTCTTCCTCTGATCCGAGTCTGTTAGGTCTCATCAGGAGTGGCTGCATTGTCTTCCTCTGTGGCCTGGTAAGGCTACTCCCCACTCAGGGGGAGGTGATCAAAGAACAGGCCAATCAGTTCATGTCAGAAGCAGTCCCTGTTCCCATTACTATGGAACCCACTTTGACACTGAACTGCCATGGGCTACATCTGTGCAGGGGTTCTAGGTTATCTCCCTGCATGGTACTTGGTTGGAGCATGAGACTCAGGAAGGACCCTGTGCTCAAATTTTTTGGTTCTGTCATAGTCAGAAGCTGGAAACAACCCAGATGCCCCTCAACTGAAGAATGGATACAGAAATTGTGGTACATCTACACAACGGAATATTACTCAGCAATGAAAAACAAGGAAGTCCATACATGGTCCTTGGTTGAATGTCAGTTTCAGAAAAGACCCTGTGCCCAGATATATTTGGTCTTTGTGGAGCTCCTATCCTTTCCCCATCAGACTAACTCCCCTTCTTTCTTATGATTCCCTGTACTCTGCCAAAGGTTTGGTCATGAGTCTTTGCTTTGAAAACACTGCTAGTTAGAGGCTTTCAGATGCGCTCAGTAGACCCCTGTCATGCATTCAATGCACATCCCATCTGTCTTTCTAAACGAGGATTGATCCTCTTACCCCATGTCCGCTCTCTTGATTATCTTTTTTAGGTGTATAGATTTCATTATGTTTATCATATCTTATAGGTCTATATAAGTGAGTATATACTGTGTTTGTCTTTCTCCTTCTGGGATATTTCACTCAGAATGATGTTTTCTAGATCCCACCACTTGCCTGCAAATTTCATGATTTCCTCCTTTTTGATTGCTGAGTAGTATTCCATTGTGTAGAAATACCATAATTTCTGTACCCATTCTTCCGTTGATGGACATCTGGGTTGTTTCCAGGTTCTGAAACTGACATTCAACCAAGGACCATGTATGGTTATAACCTAGAACCTCCGCTCAGATGTAGCCTGTGGTAGCTCAGTAACCAATTGGTTTCCCAAAGTGAGGGGAACAAGGACTATTTCTAACAGGAACTCAATGAAGATACCTGATAAAACAGGATCAGATGAATGGGGGGAGGTCCCCCCCTATCAGTGGACTTGGAAAGGGGCACAGTGGTGATGAGTGAGGGAGGGAGGGACTGGGAGGGAATGAGGGTTCAGGGCACGGCTGGGATACAGAATTAATAAAATGTAACTGATAAAAATAAAAAAAGGATAAAAAAAAGAAAGAAAAACAAGGAAATCATGAAATTTGCAGGTACATGGTGGGAACTGGAAAGGATCATCCTGAGTGAGCTATCCCAGAAGCAGAAAGACACACACGGTATATACTCACTCATATAGACATATAATATAGGATGAAACTACTAATATCTGTACACCCAAAGAAACTAATCTAGAGGGAGGACTCTGGCTAAAATGCTCAAATGCTCAATCCCCATCCAGAATGGCAAAGAGGATGGACATCAGAAGAAGAAGAGAACAGGAAACAAGTTAGGAGCCTCCCACAGAGGGCCTCTGAAAGGCTCTGCCCTGCAGACTATCAAAGCAGATGTTGAGATTTATGGTCAAACATTGGGTAGATTGCAGGGAATCTTATGAAAGAAGTGGGGAATAGTAAGATCTGGGGAGAAAGAATTTTGAGACAGGGTCTTATGGAGCTTAGGTGGTTATTATTCAATCACTGTCGATAGAAAAGGAGGATTTTAAACAAAGGTAGGCAATCATTCTACCAACTGAAGAACATTCCTAGCCCATAGATTCACTTTAAATGAAATTTTATAATTTATTCAGTATCTTGAAGCTTTCAACATACTTATAAATTTTATTTTAAAGCACTTTGAAGAAAAGCCATTCCTGTAAGCAATTGATTAAGCAATATTGGAGCATCAAACTTTTATTTATTTGTACTTTGAGACTAAATTGATCAAATAATGTCATCTCCATATATCATGGTGTCTTTAGGAGAGAGTAAAAATTTCCATCATGCATTTTACCAATGAAGAAATGTTCTCGAGGAAGACTAAAGAAAGAACAAAACCTTCACAAATGCCCTGTGGAAAATGCAAATCATTATTTACAACCCACTAAGAAAAAACAACAGAAGCAATGAGCAAAGCATGAAAACTGGGTGACCTATGCACCACATGCTATTTGAGCAACTATGAGGAATTTTAAAAGAATATAGGTCCTCTAAAACAAATTTAACGAAGCTGGCGTTTTACAGAACATTTTAGGCAGCCATTGCTATGCAACATAGTACATACAAGGCTTGCTTATTAGGTCAGACAAAATGGAAACAATACATTTTTTTCAATGGGTATATGAAAAATAAATGAATAAAAAGAAAAGAGTAAGGAGAGTAAAAATTTTCAAAATAATAAGATCTAGTTCTTAAGGATTTTTTCTTTTGTTTTTTGTTTTTGTTGTTGTTTTGCCAGTACATTAAAGTTGCAAAATAATTTGGAGACTTAAAACTCCTCTAGAATTTAAACAAATTCTTATTGAACTCTACATCTTGGTTGACACATTTTTCCAGTTTGCTTAAAGTTTACTTATTTAGCATTAGAATCATTCATAATCTGTCTATATAGTATTAAAGTAGAAAACTATGCAATTCTGAGTTTCTTCATGTGAGTTCCTCATATCCAGATTAACAACTTTTCATTCAAAGGATAGAGCTCTGCTCCTGGAAAGAAGATAGCAAAGATATAACAAGCCAAAAATGAAAACTAAAATGTAAAAATGTAGATCACACAATCATTGAAAGCTGCTTGTATTGAAGGGTTGGTTTTTGTTTATTTGTTTTTGTACTCAGTAACCCCCTATAATACAGTGTCATTGCAAAGAAGTGTATAACTGTTTACACCTAATATTAGTTCTAAAGCAATGGTATAAGTACATTGCCCAGAAAGACACTGATCATGATAAGTAAGACTGCTGATGGTCTCATCATGGAAACTGGCTTCATTTTGGATAGAATACACATTCAATCCACGACTATGTTTAAAAACAACAGAGATTTTGATACTGACAACAGAAAGAAGGCTGATATCTTCATGAAAACATCGAGAATAATAAAGTAGGGAAAATATATTTAAGGTCACCAACAAGGTAGTCTTGGGGTCTGAATGACCCTCAAAGTCCTGTTCAAGATCATCATCATATTAAGTGCAGAATTTAATGGAATACAACTGTGTGTTGATTGATGTCCTCCTTCAGAATTGAAAACAAATTTATAATGATCAACTTCTTACCAGTGGAGGCTCATGACCACTGGGTATGTTATTAATAGAAAGAGTTGGATACTCATTAGAACCCTATTAAGAAAATACTACCGTCTTTCTAGAGTTTATTTCCAAGACAACAATCTATGCTGTATAGACTTTAAAGTTCAGAGGAAATAGACTTCACTTAAATACTGCAGCAAGGTCAACAAAAACCTTAAAGAAAAAAATCTGTCCTAATGGTTGCTATTATAAAATGTGTAAGCTGCCCAAATGTCCAATCAAAACTATAAGAAATGACAATACAAAGACTAGTGTGACAGATGGGGAAGGGCAGAAACTGCCTCTAAATACTTATTAAATAGCCAAAGGAAGACATGGTGTCAATTCTATCAAACAAATACTATACAATGGCAGAAACTATGAACATTAATTAAATTTAAATTCAGTAAGTGGAAACTCTGCAATTCTCCAGAGAGATTGGAACGTAGATTTAAGGTCGTAGAAGAAAGAATCCATGAAAATAAAAATGTGTTGACAGATTGTATATGTAGAAAAAAAATGCTGAGAGAAAAATAATGAAGAAAAACAATCAGAGCCAACACACCTGTGGGAATGTGGAACACCATTAAACACAGGCATGTGCGCTATCAAAACTAGGAAGATGAGAAAGAAAGTATTTGGTAAGACTACACGGACTGAAAATAGTGTGTGTTTCCATCCAGAAAGAGCAGCAGCAAATGCTGATGCCACTTCTGCCAAGCACCCTGCCATGATGATAATGGACTGAAACTCTGAAACTATGAGCCAGTACCAAATAAGTGTTTTCCTTTGTAAGAGTTGACATGGTCATGGTGTCTCTTTCCACAACAATACCCTAACTAGAAAAGACCATGAACAACCTTTAAAAATAATCTGTGCCAATAGTTGCTACAATATAATGCCCCAAACTGCCCAAATTTCCAATCAAAGCTATAAGAAACGATAATACAAAAAATAGTAGACAGACAGACAGACACACACACACACACACACACACACAGAGAGAGAGAGAGAGAGAGAGAGAGAGAACTGCCTATAAACACTTCCTAAATAACCAAAGGAGACATGGTGTCAATTTAACAAGCAAATAATATAAAATGCCAGAGACTACAGACAGAGAGATACTTTAGTTGATTACTGGGATTCTTGCATAAGTAATCCCACTTTATTATCCTCTTAGGATGGGTGATATTGACAAAGCTACATTTAAAAGATATAGAGAAACACAGTAAAGTAATTAATAAAAACTCAACAACTGTAGGTCGTAAATTTTTACATTTTTACTTTTTCTTCAGGTAGAACTTGAAAATACCTGAGTATTCTCATTTGTTAAAAATCTTCCAAAAGAAAAATCTTCCAAAATATGTAGTTGGTAGGTAGATGATCATTAGATTGGCATGCAATATAATGTGACATTGTTTTCCTTTGCACAGAAAAATTAAGCTTTATTTCAAGAAGCATTGTAAATCACATCTTATATAAAAAATAATGCTTTGGGCAGACTAACATAGGTCTTCAATATGTTAACAAGAAAATTCTTCCCTTTCACAAGATATGTTTGCTGCATTTCTTATATACGTGACCCACGGACCAAAAGACTGTGTATTCATTGCATGGCCTCACTGATACATACGATTATGCTATATTTAATTACACATTTCACGGATGTCTCTTACTTCTGGCTTTTCTGTTTTATATTTATCTCCCTTACTCAGCTATACAGTGATCTTGGTCCTTCTCTTGGGGTTTCCTTGCTGTGAAGAGAAACCATGACCATAAACAACTCTTACAAAGAAAAACAGTTAACTGGGGCTGGCTTTCAGTGTCAGAGGTTCAGTCCTTTATCATCATGGCAGAAAACACGGTAGTGTGCTGGCAGACATGGTGCTGGAGGAGCTGTGAGTTCTCCATCTTGAACCCTGGAAAGACAAACAAACTGTGTTTCACATTGGGCAGAGCTTGAGCATGGGAGACCTCAAAACTGGCCCCCACAGTGCAGTGACACACTTCTTCCAACAAAACCGCACCTATTCCCACAAGGCCGTACCTCCTAATCCTAATGATGCACATCCTCATGGGCCAATCATTAAAACATACATTAGTCTATGGGGGTCATATCTATTCAAACCTCCACATCCCTTTCCCTGCCCCACATAGGCTTGTGGCCATAACGTAATGCAAAATGCATTTAGTACACTTTCAAAGTCCCTGCCGTCTATCACAATATCAACAATGTTTAAAAGTTCAGTCTTTTTCTGAGATTCAGGCAACCTCTTAACAGTAATCCCCTATGAAATTAAAACAAAACAAAAGCAAAAGAGAAAAAAAACCAAACAGAGCATATATTTCCAAAACATACTAGCACAAGATAGACATTAGCATTGCAAAACCTAGTGAAGAAACACTGGACCAAAGCAAGAATGAAAGGCACCTGGTCAAAGTCCAGCCTCTGCATCTCCACGTCTGATGTCAGATCTCCATCTCCCTTCAGCTTTATTGTTACAATACATTTCTTTACAGTGGGCTCTTCCCATTCCCTGTTAGCAGCTCTTCTTGGCAAACATTCCAGGGCTCTGGCAACTCCAACATCTTGGGGGCTCCAAGGCAATCCAGGCTTCACCATCACAGCTTCACACAATGGCCTCTCTGGGCATCCATGGAGGGACACCCCTACCACTTACCTGGTCCCAATAGCTTTCCCTCGTTGAGGAGAGATATCCCAAAACCACTTTTACAAAATGGCTTTTCTGGGCTTTCATGCAGGATCACCCCAGCCACATGGCTGCTATAATCAGCTTGGCTTCCCTTAGATTAGAGGGGTTGGGGCGATTCCATAACCTCTTTCTTATATCCTTGGCTCAAAAGCCAGAACAACATTGCTGAAGCTACCAAGTTCTGCTGTTTGCTAGGGTTGGAACATGGCATTCTTGTTCATTTATGTTTTTACTGGCTTTTTGTTTTCATTGATTTCCTTCTCTGCTTACCCTTGGCTGTCCTGGAACTTGCTCTGTAGACTGACCTTGAACTCAGAGATCTGCAAGGCTCTGTCTCCTGGGTGCTGGGATTAAAGGCCTATATCGCTATGCTTGAATCTAAGCTTTTCTTTAATTCTTTTTTACAAGATGGAAGCTTAGCTAGGTGGAATCCTCCTCATAATTCCAGTTAATATCTTTAATGTGTTTATCTTCTTGAACACAAGATTTAGCTCAATTCTACTTTCTGGTGTCCCGTTAATCCTCAAACCATTCATTTTGTATTTTTTCCTTGTGTAGGTTTCTCTGTTTCATCAAAATATTGTTTATAAGAGTGAGCCATAGGACAGAGTCTATAAAAGGCTGTTTTGAAATTTCTTTTGCCAATGCAATTAATCTAAATCTCTCCACATTAACCTCAATCAGACTCTTCAGACAGGGCAGAAAGCAGCTGAATTTTTCACAAATACATTAGAAGAATGGTCTCTAGGCAACATACCAAAATTCTCTTCCTCGAAACCGCTTGAGCCAGGCCCCAACATTCAAATCACCCTCAGCACTACTGTCTTCCATGTTCCTAATAGTGTGGCCCATTAAGGCACATTTAAAGCATTTTACTCCTTTCCTAATTCAAACTCCCAAATCTACATTCCTCCAAACAAAGCCATGGTCAGGCCTATCACAGCAATATCCCAGTCCCAAGTACCAACTTCGGTCTTAGTTATGGTTTCATTACTGTGAAGAGATGACATGACCAAGGCAACTCTTATAAGGGAAAACGTTTAATTGAGGCTGGTTTACAATTTCAGAGGTTCAGTCCATTATCGTCACAGTGGGAAGCATGGCACCGTGCAGGCAGATATGGTGCTGAAGGCCCTGAGAGTTCTACATCTAAGCCTACAGGCAGTGATGGGAGACTGACAGTATCCCACACTGGGCAGAGCTTGAAGTTAAGAAACCTCAGAGCTCACTCCCATAGTGGCATGCTTTCTGTAACAAGATCACACATATTCCAACAAGGCCATACCTCCTAATAGTGCCACTGCCTGTGATCCAAGCATTCAGACACTTGAGTTTATGCGGGCCACTTCTATTCAAACCACCACAGTCCTGTACCTGCAACAGAAGGGTGTTTAACAATTTCTGATTAATGCATCCCTTTCTCCACTGATTTGCCTGGTGTATGTTTCTGCTAGCCACCTTTGAACACCTTAGAGCCCTTGCCTATATATCAGCTAAAAAAAACAACCCTGTGACTCACATGCCCTCTACTACAAAGTACAAATGCCTTCCTATTAGAAATAAAATTGGAATAGGGCAAGACATTTGGCACACAAAGAGCCGAGGTTTCTGCCCTTCAGTTCTTTTCATATGACCTCTAGAACTACAAGAAAATAAACTTCCTCTAAGAAAGTGTAGGAAAAAAAAATACAGGAGGAAACGATGTTGGCTAGAGAATAAAGAGTTCTAGAAGAGGAAAAAAGAAAGGCAAACAAGAAAGCACACTGGGAGGAAGGAGAGAATAGCTGTGGGGTTTCACCTATACATAATTATCATATAGTATTCTTATTTATTTTCTTATTAATGCACAACTTAAAATATGTCCTTTCATAGAACAGTAATATTTATATAATCATATTCCATCATGTTTATTTCTTTTAATGTTCATTTTATTATTTTTAATTATGAATATATGGAGGGTTATGTGCCTATGAGTATAGGTGCTAGCAAAGCATGAGGCATTGGATCCCCTGGTGCTGGAATTAACAGGCTGGTCTTAGCCATCCAACCTCATTGTGGGTACTGCGAATAAAACTCAGGTCTTATGCAAGAGCATTATATGCTCTTAACTATGAAACATCTCTCTACCTGACCCCTATAATCATCATTTTTATTACCAAGAACACAATTCTGGTTTAACTGGGTGTCCTTCAGAGATGGCACACTCAATAAAATACAATTTTTCTGACAATTTCAGTCAAGGTTAAGAAAGCATTAACTTTTTGTAATTATGTTAAGATTTATTTGAAATGTTTCTAAGGGAAGAATTTAGTCAAGAAACATACTTAATTTAAGGAGGCTTTTAAGCAAAATATATTGTAGTCCAATAGAAATAGTGGGGCTGACTGACCTTAGAGTGGGTTGTAACAACCACTTCTACAGGATGAGATTTAAAGACATCTATATAAATATTTATGAGGTGGATTAAAATTCATGAGGGCAAAATTACCCCTCTTTTCCTCCTGCATCATGGATGCTTGCATCCTCCTTTTAGGGTAATTCTTTCCGTGGTCCTCCAGAAAAGTTCACAACAGGGATCAGATCCACAATGCAAATGATATTATAATGAATGCAGGATCTTTTGTGGATGGAGAACCTCGGTTATTGTGCATATTGGGCACAAGCGGAAGTTGTTGGAACCTCAGTTTCTGATAGAATAAGAAGAACCTCACTTCAGCTTCAGGGCAAAAACACAAACCATCAACCATCAGAACACACAGCTACCAATACACAGTTGCATTTTTCTCACATGTAACTCCCTGCCTAACCAGCATAGGCAGCCTCCAAGTTCTGGTTGTAATTTTCCTTGATGACCTCATATCTGAGTCCTTGCCTACCCATTACAAAACCACAGAGTGCTCCAAATTGTTAGGAAGTTTCTATGTAATTATTTGATGATCCACAGAGGTCTTTCTGTATGCCAAACAATTTTCTAAATACTTTATAAAGAGTAACTTTTCAGCAGATATTAAAATATGCCTATTTTTATAACTTGCAATACTGATAATTAAAATAGGTGATTTTTCAAGATGAAACAGGGGAGATTAGACTCCCGTGGGAGTCTATATTTTTTCTTACTATTGTGGACACAATCACTGGAACATTTTTGGCTCAGAGGAAGTTTGTTTTCTCACAGCTCTAGAGCTCATATTTCAAAAGTTTGAGGGCAAAAGCCTCAGCCCCATGAGGTTCAAGTGAATAACCTTGGTAAACTATCCTAATCTGCTCATTAAATTGTGACAGCATTGGAAAGACAAATATAGACATTTTTAACCAATATGAAGCACTGGGAAGAACATGGAAAGGGGGCAATGACTTCAAGAGTGCTTTGGGACACTAACATTCCAACCACCCTGTCAAAAGTAGAGCTATTCTAAAGAGAAACATTTCTATCCTTCCCTTTAGCGTTAAGAGCCTTTCAATAATGGTCTCTAAGAAATTGGAACTTTCCCGAGGATCCCATATTTAGGGAAGGGAAAGGCTACATCACAAGTTGCCATTTAACTTAGCAATGACATCCACATGGTTCTTATTTTTGAGGCATGAAAAACATAAGATTAAGATGGTCATTGGGGTCTGATACCATGGTTCCAGAGGGGTTCTGAGGCCAGGGTGTGGCAGAATTAAAATCTATGAAAGAGGCCCTGAGAGACCTTAGGCTGAAACTGTGAAATTAAAGCCTACAGTGAAATAGAGACTTCAGGATACTAAAGAACCACAGCACATCTGCCTAGCAAAACTGAACTCACAAAGCTGTGCTGGTCCTAGAAAGAGGCTGTGTGTGATACAGATGGCAGATCTGGAATAGTGACACCCTTAGTGTGCCAGATAATTCAATCAAGAGTTCCAGATGTGGAGAGTGGATCTGTAGTATTTGTAGTATTTATTTCATTTTTCAGTTCTTTGTTTTCATTCCGAACTTTCCTTGCTGTATCCACATTGTTCCATTTTGAATGGAAGTGCTTATTCTGTACCATTTTTAAAATTAGAAGTGTGTTGCTTCTTCAATATTATAGAAGCTCATAGTTGAATAATTATCTTGAGTCAAAAGAAATTTGGATCTTAGAACTTTAATATAATTGTGATTGGAAGATCCACCCAAAATATAGCCAGCACAAATCCCAAAGAGTCAGGTTCTAAACTAAATAAAAATGTAGAAGTGAGCTAAGTACCATTGTTCATCACCCTTTGCTTCCTGATGCAGATGCACTGTGACAAGACACCTCCCACTCATGCTGCCTTTCTGTCTCTACCATTACAGACTGTATTCTTGAACTCTAAGCCCAAATAAACCCTTCCATACTTACACTTGTTTTCTATATATTGTGTCAGATTCACTGCCAGGTAAAGACATACTTAACAACATATGAGTGCACAGCCATGAATGACCAGACAATAAAAAGCAAAGCAAACCAAAAAAAGCCATGAAATTCCCAATAGTGACCTCTTCCTGATGGTAATGTACAGAAAATGTAATTTTCATGTGCTTTCTGGTGGGACACAGAAGGAACTACCATCTACAGGGAAAATAATTTCCAGTTTCTTAAAACCCGACATGGCACTTTAATTCTATTATAGATTATGCTTCTTAGAGAAGTGAAATCTACTATCAGACAAATTCTCTATGATTTGTTGCTAGATCTGAGCATAACTACTGTCAGATTCTACTTATAAAAGATCATGGGAAATATCAATTTCATATGGACCAAACTTGTGGAATAAACATTAACTACAAACACGTGAAATGTGAAAAGTAAGTTGAGGTAACTCTTTTCATGGTGGTTTCAGACACATGATTGTAGCTGCAGATAAGAGTGTAGATTAGAAAAAAATATGTACTTTCTAAAGTTATTTCAAATTAAAATCTTTTGAAATTGAAAAAAATTTCATCATAATGTTGAGACGTCTTCAGTCTGGAATAATAGAATAAAAAGAAATCAATTTTTGCATTCTTTTCTAAGATGATATATGGTAAGTAATAAGAAAAGTCACCATCATTGAAATTTTTTGAATGAGGTTCATTAGACAGTCTAAAATTGAAAAGAAAGAACATGACATCGGGTGGTAAAGATGTGGAAAAGTTGAACTTATAAAGCAGTTTTTGTGCTGTCATGTTAGGCAGCACTTATCTGACTGGGGGCCTACTCAGTCCTCTCAGATGTTTACTGAGGAGAAATGGAAGCTGATGGTATAAAGCAATAACTAAAGAGCCCAAGCATGGGTGACAGATAAAAATATGTGAATTGTTGTTATTATGTAATAGATTTCACTAAAAGATTGAGAAATTCTTTATATGTCCAACAAGCTACACGAACTTCAAAATACTTATTTTGTATGAATACAGGGCCTACACTGTATAGTTTTCTTCATATAAAAATTCTGTGGACTTGGAGAGAGGCATGGAAGTAGACAAAGGAGGAAGGGTGGGAATGGAAGGGAATGAGGGAAGGGGCTACAGAGGGATACAAAGTGAATAAACTGTAATTAATATAAAAATTTAATTAAAATACTAGACACCAAATGTAAACAATATATTATAAAATATAATATATTAATATAAAAATAATAAAAACCTAAAATAGTAAAGGTGAAAAAAGAAAGAACACAGAACAAAGTAATAGTAAAACAATGGAAGAAAGAGGTAATGGTTATGAAAATAAAGATATATAGCTGATCTTACCTTGTATATAAGGGAGAAAATAATTGTTGCATTAAAAATCTAAAGATAAATACTATATATTTGTACAAAGACAGAAATGATAAACAGTACTTACTTCTGAAAATCGCACAGTGCAGAATTTTTATGTTCCAGTTCAGGGTCATTTTCAGGAAGTCAAATTAAAAGCAATAAAGTTCCCTGTCACTACAACTAAACTGACAATAAAAGGCTATCATCATTCCTTTGCTGTCAAAGTCTCTTCACCTCCAAGGCTATTACACAGGATGTTCTGTTGCCATGGAAGTCACCCATGTGGGCATGCCCTCCCGGATGCGGATGCTGCTCTTAGAGGTCTGCCATCTCCTCGCTGAGTAAAATTCCTGAGTGTCACTGCCAAAGGTGCTCTGTGGGGGATCCTTCCTGAACCTCAGCATGCACTTTTTCACACACTTCCAATTCCTGTGCAGATGCACACTGAAGCCGTAGAGTCACATCATGAAGAATATGTTTGATTGTGGGAAGAATTCAAGGTTTCTCCTGCACAACCAAAACACTGAAAAGCTATTGAGAGAGACATCCTGTATGTTAGCAATCACTTCACTTCTTCCATAACTTTGTGGTTTGAACTGGAAAAGAATGTTGAATCTCTTCGCAATTTACCCTTTAAGAAAATAAACACTTTTATTTTCCATCATGTCTGACAAACAAATAATGGGTTAACACAATGAATGAATATTACATTTCAATATTATAGAGCAAGCAAAAATGTAATAAGAAATGCAGCATGATAGTTTGTTTAAAATGAACCAAAATCAAGTTGATTTAAAGATGGTGGAATAATTGTTTCAACACGGAATGAGAAATATGCTGTAATAAATACTCTAAAGCTTACAATAACAATTAGCGAAATTTAAAGAACATATTTATTAGTATAATAAAGTAGACTGATACATTTGGTATATTTTATTATTATTTATGTTATTCGTATATAGTTAATAATAATGGATAACACAATATATTGCAATATAAAAATAATTATGTGTAGCATAATAGGCTAACTAATATTCTAAGTAAATTCAGATGAAACAGCAAATATATTGTGACCATATTGTATTTTTACAACTGCACACAGAGCAAGCTCAAATCGCATAGTATCCTCCTTCTTTTAGAAAAAGTTTAATTGAATTCCTCCAGCGCAAGCGTGGTGAACTAAAAAGTAAAAGCATTCCTTTTCTACACTGTATATAGTAATATGTAGAATCATACTCTCACCGGCTGCTCATTTTGTGTTAAAATGCTTACTGTGTGGCATATGTATTCTAACACCTAATGTCTGTAGCAATTATCTCTATATATCATAGATTCTTCTATTTTCATTTTGACATGTTTTATTTAAACTTTATTGATTTTCATTTCATACATCATCATCTTTTCCTATATTGTGATTTAGAGAGGTGTTTTGATTCCAAATACTTATTATGAAACAAACCATTAACAAAGGGATCAATACCGTCTGTGATAGATGGTCATTCAAATGGAGAGCATTGTGCTTTGCAAGGACAACTTCAAAATAAATCATAATAACTGGAGTCTTGGTATTTGGATTTCAAAGATCAATTGGAAAAAGTAATATTTACAGCATTCTTTTTAATACACAGCTCACCTTACTGTTATCAAGCTTGTGTAGAAACTTATATAAAAACTGTTGAATTAATACCATCCTTTTATTTATTTGTATACGTATTTGTTTGTTTTTCCAAAACAGGGTTTTTCTGTGTAGCCTTGGCTGTCCTGGAATGCACCTTGTAGACAGGCTGTCCTTGAGCTCCAATATCTGCCACCTACCTCTGCCTCCTGAGTGATGGGATTAAAGGTGTGAGCCACCATGCCTAACTTTAGCCTACATGCTTTTAAAAAAACATTTATTATTTGAAATTGTAATTGCATAATTTTACTGTTTCCCCATTCATTCACCAAATTCATAGAACTCATCTCACTTCTTTTTAAAATCAGTGGCTTTTTTATGAATAGTTGCTACAGATGTATAGGTACAATATAAACCTAAATATATAAGAACAAGCTACTTAGTCTCTACAGTATTATTTGTGTGTATGTGTTTCCAGGGCTGATAGTTTATTATTCAATAACCAATCAATGTGCTCTTCCTTGGAGAAGATTATTTCTCCCACTCTCAGCATTCCCTGTTTGTCTCTAGTATACAAGGTTGCTGTGTTTATTGCTGTTGTCTTTGTTCATCTCATGTTTAGACAGTGATGTCAGCCGGTGAGACTATGAATGTTTCTTCTGACATTCCCAGGAGACATAATCTTACAGAACGCCCCCCCCCCATTTCTTTTGTTCTTATAATTTTCCACCCCTTTACGTCATTAATCCCTGGGCTTCGTATGCAGAAATTGTACTGTAGATGTATCTGTTGTGGCTCGATTTCACATCTCTGCATTTTCATACCCAGACTGAATATAAGGTTGTCTGGATTGGAAGGGAGTAGCCTCCAACACTTACAACTATACCCACACTAACTATGAAGATGACACAAGTTTTATATGAAAAAAAATTAATTATGTTAATTCAAACTATGTTTCTTATCACCGTAGAGATTTTTGAAAGGTTATTCACTGGAGAAGAAAACCCTATTAAAAACCACATCATATGGTCTATTTTCATCACTAGGTAAATTTAGAGTTCACCAGAGTTATGGACCCATCAGGTCTCTTCCTTACTAGCTGACAGCAGGACTTGTTTACCACCAGAAATCCCATAATGAGAAAAGGAGAGAGGCACTCTCAAGACAGGTGCATTGGAGGAGGTCTTGTGTCCCATGCCAATGAAATGGGGAGTTTGGGTCTAAGTTCTAGCCTGTAGAAGAGGACAGGAATTTCTCTGGGTCAAAAGATTTTAAAAATCACTGTCTTGTTCCAAATCGGCACATCAGGGGTCCATTTTTGTCTTTTGTCTATAAAGGCACCAATCTTGTAGAGCTGTTTATTAAAGAATGTTTTGTTTGGGTTGTGAGCCTAATCTTTAAGGAGTTCCTTAATGATGATTAGGGCAGGGGGTGAGGGAAGAGGGAGGAAGGGTGGGAGATAACATCAGGATGAAAAGTGTGTGTGTGTGTGTGTGGGGGGGGAGAGAGAGAGAGAGAGAGAGAGAGAGGAGAAAGAAAATTTTGGTTGCATGTGCCTTTAAGCACAGCACTAGGGAAGCAGAGACTGGTGAAGTGAGGAGCAGCCTGGTCTACAAAACTGAGTCCAGGACTCACTGTGCAATTATACTATTGCACAGAGAAACCATGTTTGGGGGAGGCGAGGGAGAAAGAATGTTTATTTCACTAGTTTCTTATTTTTTTTTCTAACAATCAGACTTTGTTAATACAACTGAACATTCAGTAGATATAATTTTGAACTAAAACATAATTTTAGATTACATAGCTTTCTTAATAAATTACCTACAATAACAAGGAGAAATGTACGTTAGAATGCCCATGATAAACACACAATTTACAACTGGGATCAAACATGCTGCATTATTCTGCAAGCAGAATGAAACGCAAACTTTTCAAAGAAACCTTTTCACACAGAGTGAAATGAAACTGAAAGCTTTTCCCAGCACAATACTTAATAAAAATAATTCCAGTTATCAGCATGAGCTTTCTTTTCTTTGTTCTTCACCAGAATTTTGAGGTATTCAAAACTTTTTAGAACAACTTTATCAACTTCTTAACTCAGCTTTTTGAAGCAATCACTCATTATAAACCATTTAAAGGAGTTTTTCATGTTTTTACTATTATGTTCTTAAGATCTGTTGGAATTCTCTAATGACTGTATTGTGCATGTTGATTACGGGCACATTTCGGTTCCTGAAGTTTTCAGAAAATTGTTGTTCCTGAAAGCAGCAAGCACGGGAAGCCATTAGCACTATCCATTCAACAGCAAGGAGAACACTTGAAAAATCATCCACATCTTGCTCTTGTCAGCACGTCCTTATTTTTTGCCATTGTGAGATTTCCTCAGCTCATGTGTCAAGCTTTCACTCTCAAAGGCAGAATGAACCATTTTAAAAGGAATCTTGGTCCCTCTTTTTGGAGGGTAGTATTAGATACCAAGGTAAACAGGAAGTGAATGTACTATTCTGTTATTGTCAGTGAGAATTCTTGGAAAGATGCTGTTTATACAAACATTCACTGACTAGAAATGTGGTGACATGGAGAGGTTGGAACATTGCTGGCCTAGAGGCTAAATACTGAAATCTATCTAACTTTGACCTCCTGACTAACCATCACCGGCTTACCTCTGTGGAATTAACCTCCTGTGACCAAGAGATTAAAAAAAATAATAATAACAATGAAAAGAAAAAATAACAAAAGAAATAAAAAATCTATTAACAAGTTCTTAGCTTTTACCAACCCCAAACTAAAGAAAATCTCATCAGATAGTAACCGAGGCCTATAGAAAAATTCTGCCCCCTGTCTTCCTGCCTCTCTGATGTACCTACAAATATACAAGCCTTGATCTATGATATTTTTGTTTGGTAAAACAATAAAATTTTATAAAATTGCTACAGCCTTGGAACATGAAGTTTAGGCTAACCTAAATTTTGTTCCTAGGCCACTGTCACTCAAATATGGATCTAAAATGAATAACTCTTATTCCTTCTAAGGTAAACATTATATTTTGTTTGTTTGCTTGTTTTGTTGTTGTTATTGTTTTGGGGTATCGACACCATCATGACTTCCTTTTTTCTGAAAGGTCTCAACTGACAGAAAATATATGTGTATGCAAGAATCCATGTGTAAGTGTGTATTGAAATGCATCCATCTGCATCTACAATAAGATCAGCATGGGTCCATATGGATGCCTTCAACTCTAATGTATTATCATATGGATCATTTAAGGCTTCCTCCATGCTTGGCCTTACTTCCCTACTTTAACAGCTAGAAGCCTAGTTTCTGCCATCTGTCAACTATTTACTTAATTGCTCAGTTTCAGTTCTCTGATAGATTCAAGGAAAGTTAATTTTCCCATTCAGTTTTCAAGTGTTTTGTTTTTGTTTTTTTTTTTTAATAAAAAGAAAGACTAACTTGCATGAACTTACATGTTGAAATCAGAAATACAGTGAAAATACTTACATATTTTCAGGCCTATAAGTACACATGAAGACTTTGGGAAAGAGGCAACTGAGACTATTAAGGTCTCCAATGTTTCCATTCGGGCGTTCTTTTTTTTCATTTTTTTTCTTTATTAATTGCATTTTTTGACTTTGTATCCCCCCTGTGGTTCCCTCCCTCCTCCTGTCCCAATCCCTCCCTTCCTCCACCCTCTGCCTGCATGCCCGTCCCCAAGTTCACTGATAGGGGAGGACTTCTTTTCCTTCCTTCTGATCCTAGTCAATTAGGTCTCATCAGGAGTGGCTGCATTGTCTTCTTCTGTGGCCTGGTAATGCTGCTTACCCCTCAGGAGGAGGTAATTAAAGAGCAGGCCAATCAGTTCATGTCAGTGACAGTCCCTGTTCCTATTTAAAATGGAACCCACTTGGATACTGAACTGCCATAGGCTACATCTGTGTAGGGGTCTTAGGTTATCTCTATGCATAGTCCTTAGTTGGAGTATCAGTCTCAGGAAAGACTCCTGTGCTCAGATTTTTTGGTTCTGTTGCTCTCCTTGTGGAGTTCCTGTCCTCTCCAGATCTTACTGTTTCCCACTTCTTTCCTAAGATTCCCTTCAATCTGCCCAAAGGTTGCCCATAAGTCTCAGCATCTACATTGAGAGTCTGCAGGGCAGAGCTTTTCAGAGGTCCTCAGTGTCAGGCTCCTGACTTGTTCCCTCTTTTCTCCTTCTTCTGATGTCCAGCCTCTTTGCCTTTCTGGGTAGGAATTGAGCATTTTAACAAGAGTCCTCCCTCTTGATTAGTTTTTTTAGGTGTACAGATTTTAGTAGATTTATCTTATATTATATGTCTATATGAGTGAGTATATACCGTGTGCATCTTTCTGCTTTCTCAGACAACTAGGAATAGCGCTTCCTCAAGATCTAGCTATACCACTCCTAGGCATATATCCAAAAGATTCTCAAGTACACAATAAGGACATTTGCTCAACCATGTTTGTAGCAGCTTTATTTGTAATAGCCAGAAGCTAGAAACAGCCCAGATGCCCTTCAGTGGAGGAATGGATGCACAAATTGTGGTATATCTACACAATGGAATATTACTCAGCAATAAAAATACAAGGAAATCATGAAATTTGCAGTTAAATGGTGGGATCTGGTAAAGATCATCCTGAGTGAGCTATCCCAGAAGCAGAAAGATGCATACCATTGGGGCATTCTTTTTTTTTTTTATGTTTTTAATTTTTTTTTTAATTTTTTATTTAACTTTTATTAAATACACTTTATTCCTTTTGTATCCCCCCATAAGTCCCTCCCTCCTCCCCTCCCGGTCCCACCCTCCCCCCCTTTCTGCATGAATGCC
>REGO01000342.1:307036-329650 GCA_010120015.1 Rhombomys opimus
ATCCCAGCCGTGCCCTGAACCCTCGTTCCCTCCCAGTCCCTCCCTCCCTCCCTCATCACCACTGTGCCCCTTTCCAAGTCCACTGATAGGGGGGGACCTCCCCCCATTCATCTGATCCTGTTTTTAACGTTGATTGGAATAAGCATTATACTTGGTTGGAAAAAATAACTACTATATTTACAAGGAAGTAATCAAGTAAAAGGAAAAATCTTTGGAAAGTAAACAACTAGATAGACAAAAAAAAAAAAAAAGATGCACTTGAAATTGTAATATTCAGCTCTTCTTTCCCCAGGGTGCAGATTAAAAAGGCAGAGACACTGTCTCAATTTAACACATGGATGATGGAAACACACAGAGTTTGAATTAAAATGAAGACACTTTGCAAGAATAGCATAATTTACTTTTTCTGTCCAGCAATGCATGTAAGAACTATCATCATGATTCTGGTTTGGAAGCATTGGAGTTGCTGAGGACACCCTTTTGTGCTTTTGAAGCCTGTGTATCAGATGCATAAGACTGCAAAGCACCTGAAAGTTTATGAGTGTTATTTGTTATATCAAACCACAGTTCATGTATAGCATACTTAAAGACCAGCAGAACATTGCATAAACAAAATGAAAAACATATTTGGAAGACAATTTACAATTGACAAGAGGGTAATATCAACAGAGAGCTAGCTTTGAAAATGCCTGCCAAGATTCTCAGGCCCAGGATAAAGGATCGTTGCAGAATATTTTGAACAAAGACCTCCTTGAAGAATACTTTAAGGAAACAACCCTCTCTGTAAAGGTCTGAAAATTAATATATATGTATATATTTAACTTTTACTAGGTGGCTGGAGAAATTGCATTTATATCATTTATCACGATCTTTGAATGGGATTTTGTAACTGATGAGTAACAGATTACCTGAAAATGACAAGGCTTCTGTTATGTATTACTTTTATGTTCTATGGTATAGCTTTATCATGTCTTTCATGTAAATTCTAAGAATGAACAAAATTGTGACATTTAGTGACTTTATTTAATTTGTAAACTGTAATTGATTTTATGCAATTTGTATGGCCACATATTTTGTGATTATTTTTCATGACATTTCTGGAAGCATCCTAAGTAAACAGGAAGCTTTGAAGCTGACACTCCAACAGCCAGCAGTAAATCTCTGTGACAGCTGAGGAAACAGTTTTGAAGAGTTAAGTGACTTTCCTGACATCTGCTAGTAAGGCTAATGCCCAGCAATTGCTTTCCTGTATCTACAGTCTATAATCTTTCAGTACAGTGACGAAAGTAGGGAATGTACTTTATTTCTGGCGAGTGAGGGGGCAGTGCCAATTTTACTAACTTTTTGATAACTAGACTTGAGAAACCCTCAAAGCTCCAGCAGAAACACAGCCTCTCTACTCTTAGAAAAGTCGGTACATAATAGTCAGTTAGTAATCATTTCTGTACCACACCCTCACCTCACCTGAACTGAGAATTCACCTACAAAGCTACTACACTTTTAAAATCTGCCTCTGGAATTGAGATCAATGCTTGAATCAACAGCTTACTATCTGTAAAGTGTTGTAGTAAATGAACTTTTTATTAAATTCAATAAATGAGTTTCCATGAGTTAAAATCTGTTAAAAGTATGCAGACCTGAGCCCAGAGATGTCCTGATTGGTACATTGTCTATTCTATGACTGTTATTGAAGTTTTCCAATAATGTGTGAATAGTTACAATTTTTTTTCTCAAAAATCTTATATGAGGGCTGTGACCCAGTCTCAAGACAACAAGGATTTGGACATCAGTGTAGATCTTACTGTAAGGGCAAAAAAAAAAAGTGTCATCTCATCATTGAGTTTTGTACATGTCACAAAACATATTTGTAATGTCTGTAACTATAGAAACATGTTAATAGTGCCACCAAATACTATTAAAAAGGAGCAAAAGGCAAAAAAAGTGGGGATATATGGCATCAAATTAAATACCCACTTTCAGCTCTTTTAGTTACCATTTGTAATCTTCCGTTAACAAACTTAGAGCCTCACATCAAAAAACGTTTCGGTGAAAGAGAATAGCTCTACAGCAACTGCATCTGAAGATAAAGAGTTCAAACTTTATCTTCCCTCTCCCAGCTTACCTTTGATTTTCCCACATTATGTTCATGCCTTCAGTCACACCGCAGCTGTGAGAAAACATAGGGCAGCTTTGCCAAGATGAAATCTGAAATGTGAGCAAGCGAGGCTACCCTCTCCTGCATTCTATAGCCCCAAATTTCCCACTTGTAGGCACCTTCCATCTATATGACCATAGGTCTGTGCCTGAGGCCAGTAACTAGAAATGTAGGTGTGTATAGTCTGGAAATTCAATGTGTATCTGCCATGATAAAAGCTTTCTATTAGTGTGATGCTGAATATCTTGTTTATTTGTTTGTTTCTGGTTTGGTTTTTCCAGATAGACATGATTTCTCTGTGTAGTTCTGGCTGTCCTGGGACTCTCTCTGTGTAAACCAAGCTGGCCTTGAACTCATGGAGATACCTTTATCTCTGCCTCCTAAGCGCTGGGATGAAAGGTGTGCACCACCACAGCCTAGCCTGTTGCTGAATATATTAAAGCCCGTTTCTCTGATAATAAACTGTACCACAGATTTACATCTTCTAGAAACAAATTGTTCTCATTTGTTTTCTATTGCTATGATAAAACACACCGAACCAAAGCAATATGGGAGAGAGAGGTCTTATTTGCTTATATGTCCAGATCACAGTCCATGATTTAGGGAAGTCGGGGCAGGAATTCTACTAGGAGCATGTGGAAGAAACTATGGAGAAACAACAGTAGGTTGGACCCTCCTAATGCAACTAACGATTGAGGCAATCCCCATGGAAACACCCACAGACCAACTGATCTAGGCAGCTCCACAGCTGAGGCCTCTCTTCTCACATGAGTCTGACTTGTGTCACGCTAACAAAGCTCAAGTAGATAACATTAAAATGAGTCATTATTTTATGGGACCCATCTCAGTTATACTGTAAAATTAAAGTTAAAATGCAGATAATAACTCTTGGTAGCTTTTCTTAATTAGATTTAAATCTGAAAATACCTTGAGGTAAGTTTTGAGTATGCTTTTCTGCATTCATTTTTTATATGTTAATATTCAACTAATTAAAATTAATTAACTACCTAATTAATATATATGAATTTTAAAATTCATTTAATTTCAAAGAGCAAAATCTCTGAGGCACTGTTTTGTGAATCAGAAAATATTTTAAGTAGCAGACAGAAATATGTGATATAAGGGGTTTTCTTCTTAAAGTTTATCTGTGTGCAAATCAGGATCAGAGGATTACTGCTTGAAGGAAACTGTAGAACACCAGAATTCATCACATATCCACCCTAACACAATTGTTGTCATCTATAAGTAGCAGCTCTTGGGTTTGAATACATCCTAGCTTAGCTATAAACATGCATTATAAATAGATTTCAATTAATACCTTATAATATTCAATGTTTTAGACTATAAACTAATTAAGCAAGTTATGGTACGAAAGATATTACAAAATGGGTTGGCTGTGTCATTTCTATTATACAGTTAGCGCCATGGCACTAGGCTGAGACTCTTCCTCCTCTTCTGGAAGCAATTCCTTCTGAAGCAGATTTTTTTTAAGATTTATTGATTTATTTTATGTATATGAGTGCTCTGCTTTCATGCACACCTGAAAAGGGAATCACATTCCATTACAGGTGGTTGTGAGCCACCATGTGGTCGCTGGGAATGGAACTCAGGACCTCTGGAGGAGCAGCCAGTGCTCCACACCACGGAGCCATCTCTCCAAGCCCCCCTATTAAATTTATTAATAGGGTTTAAAGCACTAAGCTGGGCAGATATTCATGTGTTTAACCTGTCTGTGCTGGTGTGAACTGTTTACCAGCCATGTGCCCCGTTACTTGCCATCTAGTCTTGCCCTGACTGTTCTTGTTCCTTCCTTGTCCACATGGAGGCACTCTCACGGCAACTTCCTCTTCATGGCTTTCTTCTGCTCTGAAACAGAATTTTTAAAGGGAAAGCTTTATTTCTCTTTCATTTATCATGGAATCCATTGCTTCTACTGAGGAATCAGCTGTTATTCTAATGAATTTTTCTTTATTTATGACTTAGAACTTTTTCTCTTAAAGATCTTAATACACAACTCAACACACAACTCTGTAGACCAGGCTGGCCCGCAACTCAAAGAGTCACCTGCCTCTGCCTCCTCAGTGCTGGGATTAAAGGCATGTACCACCAACACCCAGAAAATATATTTTTTGTTTTTGTTCTTTGAGACAGGATTTCTCTGTGTAACAGCCCAAGATATCCTAGAACTCACTCTATACGCCAGGTTGGCCTCGAACTCACAGAGGTCCACCTGCCTTTGCCTTCCAAGTGCTGTAATTAAAGGTGTGCACCACCACACATAATTTCTTGTGGATATTTATTTTTTCTGGTCTTGTTTATTTTGTATTATGTGTGCTTCTTTTAGCTACATGGGCGTGTCTTTCCTTAGTGTGGGTGAGTTTCTTCCCATTATCATGTTGAAGATTTATTTAATTTCACAGCCTAGTTTTAAGATGGATTCTTTTCCTGATGTTTAGTTTACTATGTTTTGAGGGTTTTATGCATGAACATTCTATCACTTACACAGCTCCTAAAGAATTTCCCCCTTCTGTGGGTAGCCTCTTCACTCGAATGATGTGTCCATTGTTCTATCGTTTGGTTTCATGAGGTTCATTTTTTTAATTATAGTTCTTACTGCCTGCACTACCAGTGTTCTGTTAAAAAAAAAGGGGGGGGGGATTTCCCGTGCCTATGAACTCAAGTGTATTCCTTGCTTTCTCTTCTGTCAAGTTCAGGGTATCAGGCCTTAGGCTGAGATCCATGTTGGGTTGAATTTTGTGTGGCAGGGGTGTTAGTGGTAACTCATAGCTGCTCAGAAAGGTAGTCTAAGTTCTCTTTAAAGGGGTGGCTCCTGGTAGGTCTACATGCTCTGCTGGATGGCCACACACCCCAGAGTACAAGGGCTACACAAATACGACTTGATGAGCTTAATGAAATAACTGAGGGCACAGAGCTGTACAAATATAAGATCAGGTACAGACCTGGAGGGCAAGAGAGAGGTGATTATGATCAAAATCAAATTCTCAAAGACTTAAGGAAATATTTTTAAAGGTAGATTTGTTTTATTTTTAGGTGTACTAGTATTTTGGGGTGCATATATGTTTGTATACCACATGCATGCCTGGTACCCCACACAGGTCAAAGATAGCATCATCAGATGCCCTGGAACTGGGGTTCCAGGATAGTGAGCAACTATGTAGGTGATAAGATCTTAGTTCAGGCTTCTAAAAGAGCCATAAGTGCTTCTAACCACTGAGCTGCCTCTCTGACCATTCAATAATTTTTTTAATCTCCCTACTGTTATTGGTCTTGCTTACATGTGAAATATAACAACGGTCAATATCACAACGGACAAGAATGGAAGGGTTCCTTGTGTACCCAGAAACAAAAACTTTAGTTCTGAATATTTAAATTTCCTTTATAATGCTGTAAAACAACATTGTACACATTATCATATAGCTAATGAAGTGTAGTCAAGGTCAACTCAATAAGATCTAGAAAATATGAATGGAAGAGACAGAAGACTCAGAACAAAGAAGCGTAATATCTGACAGCATGTATGAGTCAACGTGCAAATGAGTTTGCATTTCCAAACATGGTGTACAGTCCAGCTGACATTCTATCCAGAAATACAAGAACCATGTTTTGTAGAAATTGTCAATTACATATTAAAATTCACATAAAAATAACATGGATTAGAATAATTAAGTAGTAAGTAGGATACAGCTAAGATATAATAAGACAAAACTGTTAGTAGAAATAAGATAATTCTGGTATAAAGAAACATATCAGTAGTATCGCTCACAAGTGTAAAGCAGATTCTTACGTTCAACAACCTGTTTTAGAAAGAAAAATCATCGTAAAATCAAATACACATGGAAACTATGAGCTAGAACTATGGTTTTTAACATATTATCCAAGCAAACATAATTCAAAATCCACCTTACTGTGGAAAATAAAAGTGCTTCTAGAAGAAATATGCAATCGTATTATTGAAATTGGGAGGAATAAAGATTCCCTTTAAAACCATTATGCATATAAGATTGATTCTGTGGATTTAATTAATATTAAGGTCTTCTCTTTTTTTGGAAATATACTTATAAAGTTAAGAAATCATAGATAGTGAAAAGATATGTACAATATATTTATCTTACTATATATTTATATTTAAAATGCCTTATAAATTAAGGAGATTATAAAAAGTCTTTTTTAAAAATGAAGCAGAATGCTTGAATAGACACTAAGAGGATTGATAAATGGACAATGAGGCACTGAGAAAAATTAACATCATTCATCAGGAAAATAAAAAGCATAACTACACTGACATCGCCATAAATATCTATAAAAGGAACAACAAGAAAGTACTAGGAATTGAAGATAATGAAAAATGGAATTTTTATGCATTGTTAATTCATGTATAAATCATAGACTCTGTGAAAACCATTTGGTATTACAGCAGCTAAACATACTGTCCTAGTTTGGTTTTCTGTTGCTGTGATCTAAACCAATGACCAAAGGCAACTTGGGGAGGGAAGGGATTATTTGCATTACACATCCTAATAACAATCCATCAGTGGAGGAAGCCAAGGTAAGAACTCAAGCAAGGCAGGGATCTAGATGCAAGAACTAAGGATACAGTGGATGAGTGCTGCTTACTGGCTTGTTTTCCTATGGTTTTCTTGGCCTGGTTTCTTATAACACTAGGAACACCAGTCAGGGAGACATCCACCCAGGAGGCTGGAACTCTTTCTTTTCTCCTTTTCTTTCTTTCTTTCTTTCTTTCTTTCTTTCTTTCTTTCTTTCTTTCTTTCTTTCTTTCTTTCTTTCTTTCTTTCTTTCTTTCTTCTTTCTTTCTTTCTTTCTTTCTTTCTTTCTTTCTTTCCTTCTTTCTTCTTTCTTTCCTTTCTTTCTTTCTTTCAATTATTATTAATTAATTCAATTTACATATCAGTGATAGGCCCCTCCCTCTTCTCCTCTCTCCTGCATCCCCTCTCCCCTATTCTTCAGAATAGGGGAACATCCCTACCCAGACAACCCAGCTCTCTGTTCACATGAGGACTGAGTTTATCTTCCTCCCCTGTGGGCTGGTAGGGCAGTCCCATCAGGGGGAATGATCAAAAAAGCAGGCAGCATAGTCCATGTCAGAGATATCCCCAACACCCCAAACTAGTGGGTCGACAAGAAATCTAAGATATCCATCAGATTAATCTTCTTGGGATCTGTGCATTGTATTGTGTCTATCTTGTACTATATGACTAAAATCTGCTTATAAGTGAGTATATACCATGTGAGTCTTTCTGGGTCTGTATTACATCACTCAGGAGGATCTTTTCTAGTTCCCACCATTTGCCTGCAAATTTCATGATTTCCTAGTTTTTAATGGCTGAGCAATATTCCATTGTGTAAATGCACCACAGTTTCTTTATCCATTCTTCAGTTGAGGGACATCTAGGCTGTTTCCAGATTCTGGCTATTATGAAAAAAGCTGCTATGGACATTGTTGAGAAAATGTCCTTTTTGTATGGTTGTGCATCATTACGGTATATGCCTAGGAGTGCTACAGCTGGGGCTTGAGGTAGAGCTATTCTCAGTTTTCTGTGAAAGAGTCAGATTGATTTCCAAAGTAGTTGCAAAAGTTTGCACTCCCACCAGCAATAGAGGAGTGTTCCCCTTTCTCTATATCCTTGCCAGCATGTGCTGTCGCTTGAATTTTTGATCTTAGCCATTCTGACAGGTGTAAGATGGAATCTCAGAGCTGTTTTGATTTCTTTACTAGATGACTATGGATGTTGATGATTTCTTTTTCTTAAATTTTTCACAATTTATTCATTATATATCCTTATTGAAGCCCCCTCCCTCAATTCCCCCAGTCCCACCCTCCCTCCTTTTTTCCCCTATCCCCTTTTCCTAGTCCACTGAAAGAAGGAATTCTCCACCATTGCCATCTGCCCATCACTTGTTAAGTCTCATCAGGACTACTTTGATACTCTGCTTCTGTGGTCTGTCAAGGCCAAATCACCAGGGGCAAGTGATCAAAGAGCAGTCAACCAAGTTCATCATAGAGGCAGCCCCTTCTCCCCTCACTTGGAGATCCACATGGAGACTGAGCTGCCCACTGGCCACATCTGAGCAGAGGCTCTAGGTCCTCTCCAGGCATGGTCTTCTGTTGGTGCATCAGTCTCTGCAGGATCCCTTGGGCTCAGATACTTTAGCTTTTTTGGTCTCCTTGTGGGGCTCCTGTCCTCTCCATGCCCCTCTCTCCTGACCCCTCTCTTTTTTCCATAAGACTCCCTACGTTCTGCCCAAAGTTTGGCTATGAGTCTCAACATCTGCTTCATCTACTGTTGGGTAGATACTTTCAGAGGATCCTCTATAGTAGGCTCCCATCCTGTTTCCTGTCTTCCACTGTTTCTGGCACAACTTATATCCTATAGAGGACTAATATCCAGAATATATAAAGAACTCAAAAAGTTAAACACCAACAAACCAAATAATCCAATTAAAAATGGGATACAGAGCTAAACATAGAATTCTGAACAGAGGAATCTCAAATGGTGGAGAAGCACTTAAAGAAATGTTCAACATTTCTCTGATGATTAAGGATGTTGAACATTTCTTTAAGTGTTTTTCTGCCATTCAATATTCCTCTGTTGAGAATTTCTCTACTTAGCTCTGTACCCCATTTTTTAATTGGGTTATTTGATTTGTTGGTGTTTATTTTCTTGAGTTATTTATATATTCTGAATATTAGTCATTTGTTAGATATAGGATTAGTTAAGATCTTTTTCCAATCTGTAGACTGACAATTGATAGTGTCATTTGCTTTATAAAAGCTTTTCAGTTTCAAAAAATCCAACATCTCTTCATGATGAAAGCCTTAGAGATATCAGTGATACAAGGCCCATAACTAAACACAACAAAGTCTATAGTCAGCAAGCCAGTAGCCAACATCAAACTAAATGGAGAGACACTCAAAGTAATCCCATGAAAATCAGGGACAAGACAAGGTTGCCCACTTTCTCCATATCTCTTCTATATAGTACTGGAAGTCCTAGCTAGAGCAAAAAGACAACTAAAGGAGATCAAATGGATACAAATTGATATGGAGCTTTTTCTATCAATCATTAATCAAGAAACTTTTCTACTTACTTCACTTTAAGCCAACCTGACAGAGGCATGAAGTCAATTGAGCTTTCCTCCTTTCTTGTGACTGTAGCCTGTGCCAAGTTCACATGATGCTGACCAGCACACATACCAATCCTATACATCAGCAATAATGTTCCTAGACATATAAGAAATAAGTGATTAGTATATATTCATATCCATCAGAAGATAAATAAGTACTTGTTTTAAGAAGATTGATACCAAATAGGCAGAAATGAGTCACCCTTGGAAACTCCCATTTTTTTTCTAAAACATATGTATTTATATATTTAATTTGTTCTTTTTAGCATATTGAAATAGCATTGATAACTTATTGTTCCTCAGTTTACTACAATTCTCCTCTTACTGTTTTTTTCTTGTGTTTATCTATGTTGAAACAACTCTCTGTTGAATACATGTTATTATTTATCAGCAGTATTCTTCAATGATTACCCTACAAGTTAATTTCTGAAGGAGAAACTCACTGAACTTTTCTTCAGTCCTGTGTGCATACAAACTATCCAGACTTCGGGATTAGTTTTGATTGAATGCCAGTGATGGCATAAAAGAAGATTGTGGTAAACCATGTGTGTTAGTGTCAGCATCTGAAATTACTGTCGGGGATAGCCTAGCCTACAGAGCAAAATAGGAATCTTAATTTGTTTCTTAGTTATAATACCTTACTGGTATTTTGATTTAGTTTTGTCATCCTTTGTTGCTAAATAACTCACCATATCTTCAAATTGCACCACATTTTACTTCTTCCTTTATTCAATCTGTTTTATCCTCACCATCCTCCCTCTAAAGCTCATTGTCATAGAAATATATTATGTGGTTATAAAGACAGCCACAAGATCAGCTTAAAAATATATTTTATTAAAAATGGATATAAGAAGAATGGAGGTTGCTGGGAAATTGCTTCAGTGGTTAAGAGCAATGGCTGCTCTTCCAGAGCAAGAGGGTTTGATTCCCAGCACCTACCTGCCATCTTACAAATATTTAAATTGGAATTCAATGCCATCTTCTGGCTTCCTCAGCCACCAGACTCACACATTGTGTACAGACACACATGCAGGCCAAACACCTACACACAAATAATAACATTTTTAAAAGAGCATTTAAGAGGCATGGGGACATGTATCATGTTGATTGATTATATATTATTCCATCAATTTTTATAAGTATATATATATATATATGTATCTGCATTAACATTTGATTAAAACAGACATATTTAGGGAAAGAACAAACACTTTGCCATATGTACAAATGCTCACCTAGTTCAACAATTATAAGCTAAATAAACAATTACACGTGCTGATTAGAGTTGTAAATTGTGTTGTAAACTATTTTATTGTATTGAGAATACATGAGTAACAAAGATTTCAATATTTGCTTTAACATAGTATAAGATAAGTGATGAAGACTTCAAACTTCTACATTATGAGATTTGTTTAATGTATGTGTCTGTATGCGTGTGTATCCACTTCATGCTATGCTTTCATTTACATATACAAAATATATTCAAATATATGATAAATCTTAAATAGAATCACCCTCAAAATAGACCTGTGAATATACATAATCATTTATCATAATATTTTTATTTAGATAATTAAAGAAAATCCTTCAACCTAGTTATTTATGCACAGTCAGAGATCTGTCCTGAAATCAATACTCTTAATTGATTTTTAACTCTAACTGTATTTTTGAGTAATTGTCATTTTGTTGTAATATTTTCACTATTCAAAGACCTTAAATGTATAAGTTCAGTAGACCACACTTTGTAATAGATTCAGGAAAGGGTGAACCCAGCCCTCCTATTTCTGGAATTTTATCCAAAAGCAGCGAAACCAGCATATCAGAGATTCCTGCACATTCATTTCTCTTGTATTGCACTTCAGAACAGACAAGATGTGAAATCAACCAAGGTGCTGTACCGGTCACTTTTCAACTTCTGACAAGAATCCTAGCCAAGCTGATTTAAGGATGGATTTATTTCATCTCACAATTGGAGGGTAGAGTACAAACAAACATGATAGGAAGAAAATTATAGCTGCTGGTCACATTTCATTCACACTCAGAAAGGTAAGAGTGGTAAATTTCTCTGCATTGGTGCAACTTTTTAAAATAATTACATCTGATTTCTCAGTTCCTGCCTTGAATGCAACTTCACACTGCCCTGCTGGGTTTCAGTCTTGCTCTGGTATGATAAGTCTCCTCTGGAATGGAAATGTCTACCCCACGGCATCGTATGTTAAAAGTTTATAGCTTGCTTTTTAAGTGTACTAGGGCTCACTGTTAACAGATTGCCGTGAATCTCAGCGGAGACCTTAGACTTTTAAGAAGCACTGGTATTCTTAAGGGATATTAAGATATTTGATTTTGGGCTGAATTATCTCACATCATGACTTAACCATGATCATATGGAAACAAGGAATCCCTTAAAAGAGATATGGCATATTGATAAGCATTGAGTTTGCATTCAATTCGACAGTATCTAGAATTATCAAATAAACAAGCTTCTGGGTATGCCTGTGAGGGATTATCTTGATCAGGTTGAGCCCAGGGTATACTTATGAAGGATTATGTTGGCTAGGGTCTTCTCTGGCAATGCCTGTGAAGGATTATCTTGATTAGGTAAACTGAGGCAGAAAGAGTCTGCACAAACATTCCCTAACCCTAGACCACTTTAAAGAGAAATGCTAGTTGAGCTGTCTAATTTATCCTTGTCTTTTTCCTGACTCTAGATGCAATGTGAGAAGCCTCCTGAGGCTCCTGCCACCATTTTATCCCTGCCATAATGTATCTTCCAATTGTGAGCCATGATAAACTTCTTTAAGTTGCTCTTGTTATGCTATTCCATTAAGCAATGGAAAGACAATGTGCTATCATTAGTATTGTGCAAGTGTCCAGATGACAGTATGCAAAGTGAAATGAGCCGGGCACAGAAAAAGGAGTGGTGCACTCTCCATTTCATGAAGGTTGTTCAAGCAAAAAACTAACCTGAATAATCACTGGTCTGTAACAGTGGTAAGGTTTGGAAACATGCTAAGAAAAGGGAGTTTGCATTTATCAATGGATTTTGAGGACATGTATGGAATTATTACATTGAATTCCAAAACTATGGACTATAAAACATCCATGAATCAAAATTTATATATATATACATTTAGATTTATTTATAAGGGCCTTTATGAATAAAACCATAAATCTCTCAAACAAATGGTCGAATAATAGAAATAATTCAACAGTTAAGAAGCTGAACTAAATAGATGTATTGAACAATTAGGGACAAATTAATGAGAAGTAAATTTCTAAACTTGTGGAACAAAGTAACTTGAATGTATTTATTTTTCATGGTATAATATAAAGCAAGACATACAAAGTTAACACATCACAAGTAAGTAAAGCAATTACGTAGCTTTACTCTAAGCTCAGCTTTGAGGTGCATTTTAGTCTTCATGTGTGTGAGTGACAAATTATGGAAAAAATGTAGAGCACTGATGTCTTAGCAATAGTGACACCGCTGAATCCCAGGCCTACCGCTTCATATCCTCCCTTGGGATATGAACCAGGGCAAGTCACAGTCTCCCCAACCATGCATTAGAATGTAAAATTACGCTAGATGATGTGGACACTGCCCTCACTTTCTTATACCCGCCTTTCTAGTGATTGCCAATTAGCCGACTAGTTATTTTAATGTGCGTGCATTCTGCTATTTTGACAATGTGTGGACTTCAGATGTTAATGAGCACTGTAGATTATTTAATCCAATTACAGCTATTTACATCTTATTTTAACTGTAATTATCCCTGGTAGAGACCATGCTCATTTCCATAACACATTTTAATGTTGTTAAAGAGTCAAGAACAGACCTGGCTGAGTAGTCACTGTCAGGCTGACAAATCTTTTGCAGCCTCCAGACATGGATGCTACATAAACAAGCCCTTCAAAACCACTTTAAATAGTGTTGGTTGGTGGTTGTAAAACTTTCTTTTATTGACAGAGCAATTATATCAAGATTCCTGTAATGTCTTCTGACTGGAGTGGAAGAGAATAACTTTTTAAAAAATCTTAACATCACAGAAAATGTAATTCAAGATAACAATTTTACATCCCTGCACATCAAGATAGAAATACACTGTAATAAACATCAAATAGTAAGTTAAGATGATAATAAAATGGACACATTCATGAAACTGCTAATTATCAAAAGGCCATTCTTTGTATTTAGAAATTTTAGGCAGTGAGTCCTGATTGAGAACATTAAAATAAACGATTCGTTGTAAACGGTGTTTATTATATAACTGCTAGAATTACCAAATATCAAGCCAACTGGCAACCTTCACTAAGTTCCTTTCTTACCCTTTCCAGATCTTAGCCGTTTGTTTTCGTACAAGTTCTCAGTATTAAATTATTCTTTAATAGTATATTTTATATGGTTAGCTTAAGCTGTCAACTTGACATGCCTGGGGGAAGGAATTGCCACAACCAGATTGACCCATGACCGTTGTCTCTGGGACATTTTCTTGATTACTAATTGAGCAGGGGAGGGGTGTCTCACTGCAGGTAGCGCCATCACTACTTGGTTGGACAGGGGCTGTAAATAGCTAAGCAAAAAGCATCACTCCTTGATTTCATTCTGTTCCAATCCCTGTTTCTAGGTTGCTGCCCCAAGTTACTGTTCTGACTTCCTTTCATAGTGGACTGTGTACCCTGTAAGTCAAATCAACCCTTTCCTCCCCCAGTTGTTTTTGGCCAGTGTCTACTTTGCAGTAGGACAGCAAAGTAGAGCATGTTTGGCCTCAAATCCTAAGGTAGAGGATAGTTTATAACTGCTGTTTTATAAGGCTGTTTGAATAATTGGTGTTTGAATAATTTCATTAGCCTTACCTTTGGAAAGCTTTCCTTCATTTGGCTGGCAGCGCCCTACTTAGCTGTTTCTCGGGATCCCTGCCATATTTTACAGAAAGGGTTCATGCAAATCTTTTGCTTGAGGTATCCCTCAATATGACTGATTCCAGTTGTCTGTTCTTTTATTGCTCAACTGTCTTCTTCTGAGGCCTGTTGTTTTTATTTCATTCATTTGGTTTATGCAAATGATATCAGGAGTCTCTTCTCTAAAACTGTATGGTCTTAATTTCTCCATGTTTGACTGATTTAAACATCATTCATTCAGTACTCTATTGAAATTTTCTTTTCATCATACAGTTGATACAAAACAGCAAAATTAAAACATTTCTCATTTCATGTCAGAGTTGACACAGCGACAGGCTATGTTATGTGACAAAGAAAGGATGAGATAGGGGAAACTCCGTGTATTTTGTATATCTGTAGAGGAATGTATGTGTTCTTTCAGACAGGATGGGCAGCTCTTGACTAACAAGAGCCTCCGATGGCTGGTTTAAATGTCATAGGTTTGGCACACCGCAGTTTTCATTCCAGATTTAGAAACACTCCTCCATTTCTACTTCTCACTCTAAATGGCTGAGTCCTTCATCCACATTTCTCCTGATTGTAAAACCCAGTTCTGCAGGATTGATAGGCATTTTCACCAAAACTCAAGTTGAGAAATGACTACTCCCTCGTGTATATCACACTCACCCTCAAAAGCATCCATTGAATCTGTATTCCTGGAGAATTGCTTGACTGATTGAATGATAGACAGATTGGTAGGTAAGACTCCTGCCCTTTCAGTGAAGATGACTTTAAGATCTGAAACCCCTGCACAGATGTAGCCTATGGCAGTTCAATGTCCATATGGCCTCCATAGTAATGGGGACAGGGACTGTCTCTGACATGAACTGATTGGCCTGCTCATTGGTCACCTCACCCTGAGGGGGGAGCAGCCTTACCAGGCCACAGAGGAAGACAATGAAGCCAGTCCTGATGAGACCTGATAGACTAAGATCAGAGGGAAGGGGAGGAGAACCTCCCCTATCAGTGGACTGGGGGAGGGACACGGGTGGGGAAGAGGGAGGGTGGGATTGGGAGGGGAGGAAGGAGGGAGGTACAGGGGAGATACAAAGTTAATAAACTGTAATTAATAAAAATAAAAATAATTAAAATAAAAAAAAGATTCTTTCACAAACTACAATTTTTAGTCTGAAACTTTGCCAGTTGACCTCTCCAGGTTCTTTTCACAAACAGTAATTTTTAATAAAGTGTATGAAAGTGATATATGAAAGTGATAAAAAACTGTATATTTATGGAGTACAAAATGTGATATTTTTATGTATATATACAATATGAAAGGTTCAATCCAGTTAATCAATATTTATCATTAGTATATTGTGCTCTTATGCTAAAAACCTATACTTTAGCAATTTAGAAGCTTGTGTTATTATTATGGGTGATAATCAGTCAGTTCATTATTTACCTACCTCTCCATCCTTGCTGGAAGTTGCTACATTGGAATAGAAAGTGTCCATCCAGGCTATGTCACAGAGGTTTGGCATACAGCTGATAGGCTGTTAGGAAGCAGATTTCCCTTCAAGAATCCATTAATCCACTGATGGATTCTTTATTTGAATAGAACATTCATTTTTTTTTTAAGCAAAACAATGACTTCTACTTTGGTAGCTGTAACTTGCCCTGGCCCCTCCTGTTTTCTTCACTTCCTGTCTGCCATGATGTAAGAAACCTCTGCCCCCATGTTCTCACTGCTATGATGCTCTCCTCACCAAAGACACAGAACCAACAGAGCAGAGGACAATACAAAAATTTCTATATTAAGTTTCTGTCCACAGATATTTTCTCACAGTAACATAAAACTTGCCATACTAACTTCAGTCAACACATTTCCCCCTTTTCCTTCTTATTTAAATCAAGGAGACAAAGGAAAGAGAGAGGAAACACAGGGAATAGAACAGCACACACATAGTTGGTCCACGTAAGAAAAATATTCATCTAATTACACAATTATACAATAGACTTCCTACATATGGTGATTTTAGCCATTAACTGGATCATTAAAATATTATTATATTGACAGGATATAGTAACAAAAATGTTGAAGCTTGATAACAATGCAAGGCATGATATGGAGACACTGAATTTCTTACATTACTTTCTAAATTTTCATGGTTCTAATAAACTTTCTACACGCTGCTTCTGTGATTTTCAATATTTTAGATTCCACATGTAATGGGGATATTAGACTCTCTGTGTCTGGTGTACAGTCTCCTAACATGAATATAATTAAGTCTACACTTCTCCCTAAAGCAGAATAAGATTTTCAAAAGCATGGCCAATTCCAATCTTTAATTAGCTTTTCAGAGTGAATGTTGCATTTTCCTCTGAACCTCTAAACCTTGATGAATTTTTAAATGTTCTAAGAAAGCATTGGCTTACAAAACAGCAGGTTTCCATCTGGGTTCTTCATCCATTTCTGTTGAGACAAAGTCATTCACTTTGGCTGACTGGCCAAAGGTTCTAAGTCATGCCTAGCTTTTAAGTAGCAGCTGGAAATTTGATCTCAGATCCACTCATTTTTTTTTTGACATGTGCTCTTTACTCCTGGTTCTTCTTCCCAGTTGTCTATTAAAACTAAGACGCAAGGACTAGGGAGTCAGTTGAAGAGGTAAGAATGTTTGCACAAGCCTGACAATCTTTAGAGTCCACCATAAAGCAAAGAGCAGCTTCCTGAGAGTTGCCTTAACATCTACGCACAGAGACATCATGCACCTGTGTTCACAAGGTAGTAATAAATAAAATGAAATTTAAAGCCATAATGTTGCTCAGTCATATTCTACATGACTGTGTTTATATTAATGTGGTTAAATAGACATCACTACTATTATAATTATGATTTTTATTTTCAATTTGTACGAATAAGAAGCAGCGAAATTAAGATTTGACCAAGTGTGGGCTGTCTCTGGTGTGTGTACCATTTATCACTTCCTATGTCCAGCAGAAATGCCTTTATTCCATGTTTAAATCTCAGTCATACAAGATACAAGTAAAACAAAAAAGAAAAAAGCTAGGCTGACACGTTCACAGAAATATAACCATTCTGGCCGTTGCTGCTGGATGACCTTGACTTTGAATCAGCAGCCAACAATCTTATACAGCTGCTTGTTCTCTTCTCTTTTCCCAGGAGTTCTTCCTGAGACTTTGTGGAGAGTAAGCTCACTGCTTCTGCTTCCTGATGCTTTACCTCACAGTCCCTTTCTGCAAGGTTTAGGAAAATTGGGCTTCCTAGCAGTCCTGCCAAGTTGTAGGCACAGCCTTGCCATCCACAGTTATAACAAACACCTGATCAAAACAATCTAATTCAAATTATAGTGGGCATTAAAGTTAATAATTTTGTTATAAATTACCTAATTGGTTAGTGTAGATTTTTTTTAAATTTTCAGCAGAAACTTTATTTCTAATTTTTAAAGATTCATTTTAATTTTTAAATTATTACTATTACTTATTATAATTTATTCACTTTGTATGCTGGCTGTAGCCCCCTCCATCATCTCTTCCTGGACCCTCCTTCCCTCCCTCTTCCCCCCATGTCCCTCCCCTAGTCCACTGATAGGGAAGGCCCTCTGCCCACACTATCTGACCTTATCCTATCAGGTCTCATCAAGATGGCATGGATCCTCTTTCTCTGTGGCTTAGTTAGACCACCTTGCCAGGGGGAGGTAGTCAAAGAGCCAGCAATTGAGGCCATGTCAAAGACAGCCCCTGCTCTCCTTACTAGGAAACTCACATGGAGTCTGAGCTGCCCATGGGTTAAATCTGAGCAGTGATTCTAGGTCCTCTCCATTCACAATTCTTGGTTGATTCATCAGTCTCTGCAGGACCCTCTGAGCCCAGATTTTTTTTTCCTCTCTTGGTCTCCTTGTGAGCTCCTGTCCCCTCCAGGTCTTTCTATCTCCACCATCTTCCATAAGATTCCCTGCACTCTGCCCAAAGATTGGCTATGAGTGACAGCATCTGCTTCAATACCCTACTGGGTAGAGTCTTTCAGAGGCCTTCTGTGGTAGGTTCCTATCCTGTTCCCTATGTTCTACTTCTGACATAATATGGATTCAGAAGGACCCCTGCCCCAAGGTCCTGGTTCTGCTTTTAACTTCTCATTTGCTTTCATTCTCCTTACAAAGTGACCTTATGTTTTTGTAGAGGTTCTTATAAAGTGGGAGACCTTGTGCATAGTGAATCAAAGAAAGAGATAGGAAATACATTGCATTACCTCTTTTTGCTTGTTTAACTTTTACTCTTCCAAAATATGTAAGTACACAAATGAATGTTTGAAGCTGCTTTTTGGGAAATTGACAGTCTGCAACTTAATACTGCTTCATTATCTACTGATTAATGCTGATGAAATAGTTGGAACTTCCTGGCAAGGTGATTAGATAATTAGAAGAAAGGAGAATAAATGATGAACTATACCGATACTGTGAAGGAAGAAACACAGTTTTTTTGTTTGTTTGATTGATTGGTTGGTTGTTTTCTGTTTGTTTTTTGGTTTTGGTTTTGTTTTCTGGAGTACTTAATGTGTTGTACCATACAAATATCTGCAACAAACCAGTAAATATACATGACAGTTAAAAATTAAATATGGTAGGTATTTCTAAAATTGTCTGTAAAATAAATACTAAATTGTTTTTACTTTGTTGACTGAAATTAACAGAACACATCTTAAAATCAACGAACTTGAGAAATTCAAGAAAAATGTTTTGTCCTTACTTACAAGAATACATAGAGAATATCAATAGCATATAAAAATAAAGCTCTGAATACTTTGTTGTTAAGAATAAACGCAGGTATTGTGTTAGTAGGTGTTTTTATCATTGTAACAAATACCTGATCGAAACAATCCATGGAGGGAAGATTTATTTTGTTGCAGATTTCAAATTCTCTAGTCTGTCACAGCTGGCTGGGTTACTTTAGGTCTCAGGGGAAAATCAGAGCAGTGTGAGCCTGTGTAGTGGTGGGCAGGAAGCAGAGAGGAAGGCAGGGGCTAGAACAAGATACTTTTTAAATCCAGCTGGTCCACAGGCACTCTCTGCCCTCAAGACATTTTCCTATTGTCTCCATTGCAAAGTGCTTGGCTTTCTTGTATTGATACTAATCTTTTAAGAAATCATATCATTATCAGCCCCAAATATATGAGGGTTTTCTAAATAAAATTTCAATTTTTATCTTCTGAATTTTGCTTCCAAATCTCATTATTAACTGAGATTGAAGAAGCCATACCCATGTGATAACCCATGTGACAGTGCAAATGCTGAGCTGCCTTAAACTCTCCTGCTTACCTAGGCAATCATATTTATCTTTGTGTAGAGCTTGAGGACACTGACAAAATTAGATAAGACTGTTGCCAGAACGTGACATTTTTGGTCTCTAGCACAATAGTCTCCATGACCGCCTGAAACCTCCTGAGCAATTTTTTTTTTTTTTTTTTTTACAATCCACAATCCCTTGAATGTTGTGGATATCTGAACTCTGATCAGAACGGTGCATTAAGTTATACTCACAAAATTATGGCTCGTTTTTAGTCTATATGTCTAAATCATTGTAAATTCTTTCCACAAGCCAGGTCTCAAGACTTCTGGAGCACATGATTAGATTGCCACACCAATGGCCTCACGTCTCAGTGCCAAGTCTCTGTTATTGCTGAAACAATATACCAAGCAACACAGCTCAAAGGATTTACTTTGGCTTGTTTTTCAGAGGCTTCAGTTCAGGGTCCTTAGCACTTCTGATCCTAGAATCATATTGAGGCAAAACATCATGGCTACAAAAAATATGCCAGAGTTTACTCATCTCAAGGGTGACAAAATACACAAAAGGGATACTTGTTCAACCATGTTTATAGCAGCTTTATTTGTAATAGCCAGAACCTGGAAACAACCCAGATGTCCATCAATGGAAGAATGGGTACAGAAATTATGGTATTTCTACACAATGGAATACTACTCAGCAATCAAAAAGGAGGAAATCATGAAATTTGCAGGCAAATGGTGGGGTTTAAAAAACATCATTCTGAGTGAAATATCCCAGAAGGAGAAAGACAAACACGGTATATACTCACTTATATAGACCTATAAGATATGATAAACATAATGAAATCTATACACCTAAAAAAGATAATCAAGAGAGCGGACATGGGGTAAGAGGATCAATCCTCGTTTAGAAAGACAGATGGGATGTGCATTGAACGCATGACAGGGGTCTACTGAGCGCATCTGAAAGCCTCTAACTAGCAGTGTTTTCAAAGCAAAGACTCATGACCAAACCCTTGGCAGAGCACAGGGAATCATAAGAAAGAAGGGGAGTTAGTCTGATGGGGAAAGGATAGGAGCTCCACAAAGACCAAATATATCTGGGCACAGGGTCTTTTCTGAAACTGACATTCAACCAAGGACCATGTATGGATATAACCTAGAACCTCCGCTCAGATGTAGCCTGTGGTAGCTCAGTAACCAATTGGTTTCTCAAAGTGAGGGGAACAAGGACTATTTCTAACAGGAACTCAATGAAGATACCTGATAAAACAGGATCAGATGAATGGGGGGAAGTCCCCCCCCCTATCAGTGGACTTGGAAAGGGGCACAGTGGTGATGAGGGAGGGAGGGAGGGACTGGGAGGGAATGAGGGTTCGGGGCACGGCTGGGATACAGAATTAATAAAATGTAACTGATAAAAAAAAAAAAAAAAGACCTTTGCCCTCCATGAGCACCTTAGAAGTTGAACAAAGTGATTCCAAACAATCTGCTTGTATAATGCTGGAAAAAAAATGGTATTTTTCTGTTAATAAGAATTAAAGGTAATAAAAAAAAAAAAAGAAACAGGCAAGGGCCAGGGGTAAAATACTGTTCAAATACATGCCTCTACAGGCACTTATGTCTTCTAGGCAAGCCAGGTCTCCTGGTATGCATCTGTTTTTAGAATTAGCACTACAAGCTGAGACCCTAGACTTCAAAACATGAGCATTTTGTGTCAGGCATCTTACACATAAACTGTAGCAGCCATAGTAAAACTGCATTTTAATATTACTGAATTTTTTTTTCTCCCATTTTCCAGCATTTTCTGTCCTTTCACTGGTCTAAATTACAGTCATTTTGGAAGTTTTCTATTTCTAACTCTAGTATTTACAGAATCCCTGTATTAATAATTCTTGATTTGTTTAAGACAGTCTCTCATTGTGCAGCTCTAGATAGTCTTGAACTCACTTAGTAGACTAAGATGGCCTTGAACTCAAAGAGAAAAACCTGCCTCCGCCTCTTGATAATTCTGTTATCTCTAGTTTATCAGCCAATTTGCTAGCTATATTCTGTTTTATTTACTTTATTGCATTCTAAAATATGAACTATTTTACTTTAAAGCAGAAGTTTAAGATGCTTTCTAGAAATTCCAGGGAATATATTAGAGTGAAAAGCACATTGTTTCATACCTAATTGTGCCCCACAGTGTGAGAGGAGAGCTGTCACAGCAATATGCAAATACTGTACCGTGGTTATGTTTTGAGAGAGCTCCTGAAGCAAAATGGCAATTGGACCATGTTCTGAATGTCTGCCTGTGATTTACATACAGTATGTGGTGTTTTCTTCTAACAAGAGTTAAATTTCCAGTGATTAACCTTACTCTTCTCAGAGTTTGGCTTCAGGATCTTCTAGAGCAGCTCCTCACCAATTGTTTGGTTTTGGGATTTCCTAAGGGCTGACTTGTAGCATGTGGAGGCTAGCCAGAATTTTTGTTGCTTGGGTAAATGTGAGAAGATAGTGTTTTCAAGAAGAAAAGATTTATTTCAACTCATGGCTTTAGAGGTTTCTGTTTGAGTTGCTGACAACATTGATTCCCGGGGCCTGTGGTGACTTACACCATCAGGGCTGAAGGGCACAGTGAAGCAAGGCTCTACACTACATGTAGCTAGGAAGCATGGAAGACAGGTGGGAGTGGTGGGGGAAGACAGACCTTCCAAAGAGATGTCCACAGTGACCTGCTTTTTCTAGCCAGTCCTCACTGTTAATAGTTCTTTGATTAAATGACAGGTTCTAAATCTGGTATCTTTTCCTTCTGTAGAAGAATTTTAATCCAGCAACATGGCTGCTCTGGCAAGGGATCATACCATAGACCTTCTAGGTTTATGAGATCTAGATGGAAGGCAGACATACTCTGAATTAGGGTATGAGCTAGCTGGAATACAGACACACTCTTAGTACACACCTTTAAGCTCAAACAATGAAGGTAAGGTTAGTTTATACAAGGTAGCAGCCATGTTTGAAAGAGGGGCACAGTGGAGATGAGGGAGGGAGGGAGGGACTGGGAGGGAATGAGGGTTCGGGGCACGGCTGGGATACAGATTTAATAAAATGTAACTGATAAAAAAAAAAAGA
>REGO01000342.1:329744-373836 GCA_010120015.1 Rhombomys opimus
GACAAATCAGACAAAGCTTTGACAGAATGAGTCAAAGATAAGATATGTCCAACTCTCAGAAGAACAGGGCAGGAAAGAGAGGCTACTTAGGAGCAGCAGCAGCACAGAGAGAGACAGAGACAGAGACAGAAAGACAGAGATTTTTTTACCAATTTTTTTTGCTTGAACAGTTTTACAGAGACAGTTTGCAGAGAGCACAAACTAGATATAGGTGAAGAAAGGACAAGCCAAAGAATGAGAAGGATACAGAATATTAAAACATGTTGCCAGAATTAGTTTGAGTCCAGGCAGAGCAATTCAGTCAGAAGGCCAGATAAACCACTTTGAATTAGTCAGCTTAGTGAGGAGTTTAGGCCAGAACAACTGAGTTAAACCAGCCAGCCAGAGTTCAGAATGAACTAGAAAGGCTTGGGAAGAATGCTCATCTCATTCCCTCATCCGAGGAAATAAAAACATTTATACCTTCTGTGAAAAGTTCATATCAGTATCTAACCAGGGGCCAAATATTGTCCCCATGAGGCTTGGTGTTTACTCTGTCTTTCCACTTCACATATTTACGCTGATCTAGCAATACATGAGCTCATATACTGATCTGCTTGTACAGAGACCTGAGCAAAGACCTCGGGACAGCTTACCTAAGAGTGCTTTTCTGTTTTCTCAGGAACCATGGTACCCCCAAACTATATTTCATCCAATGTCAAAATTTCTGCTTTTTCCTTGATCCCACTTTCCTTAATTCAATCAGAAAAAAAATCTCAAATAAAAGAGGTGATAGTGCCAAACAATATATATGTTTCTCCAATGCCAGGGAACAGCTTCCTGAATTTTTCTCTTCTCAAGGTTAGATGCAGATGTTTGTTTTTTTTTTTTTTCTTTTATTGTTAGCATTGTTTGTTTCCTAAGTGTTTATCGTGGGAGTGAAATATGATGCCAGCTTCACCATCATAAGAGAACCCAAATGCTGGTGCCAGAGGAAAATTATACCAGTTCCAGTTGTTCCCACCTTCCAATTAGAAAAGGTTACTGCATCTTAGCTGTGTAGCAAGGTTCTGGTTGATCGCTTTGATCCAATTAGCTACTGAGCAGAATTCTCTTGGAATTGGAATTTATAAAGTCTTGGTGCATTTCTAGGTTCCATATTTTTTTAACATATCCAGGGAAGCAGTTTTGTGCACAATCAGCCGAGTTCACTACAGACACACTCCTAATTAGGAGTTACAGTCTATGTAATTTCTTTATAGTACAGTGGAATTCTTGAAAGAAATTTATAAAAATCTGTTCAAGATAAACTGAGGACTTAACAACAACAACCAAAATGAGAGAGAGAGAGAAAGAACAAAAGAAAGAAAAAAAAAGAAAGAAAGAAATTGAAATTCTTCCTCAAATCAAATTCTTTCCCAAATTACTCATTTTCACCATACATGGAGCGTAGATATTAATTTTTATATATTTTTTCTGACTCAATGTTTTTTTATTACTACATAATTTTGAGAATAATTATGTGATTTTCTTTTTATTTTTTCTTTATTTTATTTTTATTAATTACAGTTTATTCACTTTGTATCCCAGCTGTAGCTCCTCTCCCATCCCCTCCCAATCTCACCCTCCCTCTCTCTTCTTCTCCTATGCCCCTCCCCCAGGCCAATGATAAGGGATGTCTTTTTTCCCTTCCATCTGACCATAGTCTATCAGGTCTCATCAGGACTGGCTTCTTTTTCTTCCTCTGTGGCCTGGTAAGGCTGTTCTTCCCTCAGGGAGAGGTGATCAAAGAGCCAGCCCATGCGTTCATGTCAAAGACAGTCCCTGTTCCTACTATTGGGGAACCCTCTTGGACACTGAGCTGCCATGGGCTACTTCTGTGCAGGAGTTCTAAGTTATCTCAATGCATGGTCCTTGTTTGGATTATCAGTCTCAGAAAAGACCCCCGATCCCAGATTTTTTGATTCTGTTGCTCTCCTTGTAGAGCTCCTGTTCCCTCTAGGTCTTCTATATCCCCCTTCCTGCACTCTGCAAAAAGGTTGGCTATGAATCTCAGCATCTGCTCTGATAACCTGTAAGGTAGAGTCTTTCAGAGGCCCCCTTGTGGTAGGCTCCTGTCCTGTTCCCTTTTTCTCCCTCTTCTGATGTCCATCTTGTTTGCCTTTCTGAATGAAGATTGAGCATCTTACCAGGATCCTCCTTCTTGATTAGCTTCCTTAGGTGTACAGATTTTAGTATTATTATCCTATGTTACGTGTCTAATATCCACTTTTAAGTGAGTTTATACCATGTGTGTCTTTTTGTGATTTCTTATTGCAAGGAATTTAACCCATAATCCTACACTTGAGTGTCTGATTTGGTGCTATCAAAGGCTTTCATCATATTTGCTACATGTTTTTGCACATTTAAATTTATTATTAATTTTTTAGTTCTTCTTTTAGGATTTGATAAATGTATACAATGTATTTTGATCTTATCCATATCTAATTATCCCCAATCTCTCTGTGACTGGGACCTATCAACACATGTACTTCCCAACTTCATGTTCTTCTTGTCTATTTAATAATAATATAATAATAATATCTTATTATATTATTAATATTAATTATTTGCCCCCAAGCTCAATTAGGTCTGACCACACACTCCTTCTCAGTAAGGAATTACTGAATATCATCAGTAAGGGATTACACCGCCTCCCTAAACAGCTATCAAATACCAATAGCTTCTTTCTAAAAGGCAGGGCTTCAAGAGTTCCTACTATGCCTATGCGGGAATAAAGATGGACTTAATCATTGCAGAAATTCTTTAGTTAACCACATCTGCCTCTACTGGGCCACTGGGCTCACCTTGCTTGGTAGGTAGGTAGTATTCAGTACCCAGCTCTGGGTAAGAACACTGATGTGTTTTTTCCCCAGCAGCCTTTATAGCACTATGAAAGCTAGCCAGAAAAGAGGAAGTTTCTTGGTTAAATTGATATTAATTACTCAATGTCCTGAAAGCATAGTGGGTTGTGTTTTAGAAATAGAACACAATCTAGTTATGGTGGCAGCTAAGGACAACAGCAACTGTTTGTTGTATTGTTTGGGGAGCCCTCGAGCTTCACTGACCAGCAATTCATGGAGATGTATCCTATCCATGTCACTGGGATTTTTCATTAAATAAATTATGCCTTATGGGAGCAGTGATATCTATTCCTGCAAAATCCCTCTTATAAAATCCCCCCTTTATGTTATATTTTAAAATCATCTCACAGGCTAGTGGGTTTCCATAATGCTCTTCAAATAGCCTTAGTTTGGGTTAAACTACATCCTATTTTCCCCTCCCGTTTTCCTCCATTCACATTTAAACTTTTAACTTGGGTTATCTCCCCATTACTTTATGCCACTTCTAATTGTATATTTTACTCACCTTGCAGGATCAAAGGTTTACATATAGCTTTTCAATAAGCTCTTCATTTTTGTTAACAATTTCTCCATCATTTAATTTCTCCATCCCTCACTATTTTATTGCTTTCTGCCTAAGTATTTCAGAACACATGTCTGAGAATCCCTAAATGTAGATGGTAGATTCTATGGATGCAACCCTAAAGACTCCATAAAAAATTCCTATAAGTGATAAATTTGTCCAGCAAAGAGGCAGGTTGCAAATTACACAAATTAGGAAATTTCATATAGAGGCTGAAACAGAAATCAAGGACATGCTCCCACTCACAGTAACAAAAATAAAATAGAACATCTGAGAAAAAACCCTAACAGTAAAACAAAGACCTCTATAATGAAAATCAAGGTGAAAATATCTGACATAATCATTGATTGGAAGGATTAATCTTGTGAGGATTAATCATACTAAAGCAATCTAAAAATTCAGTGCAGTACTAATCAACATTTTGACTGTTCTTCACGAAAATGGAAAAAATATTCTCAAAAATGTATACAAAAGCACAAACACAAAATCCAAAGAAAATCAAAGCAATCTTGAAAAAAGACACTGTAGGAGATATCATCATACCTGATTTCATATTCTATTACAGATCCACAGTATGAGCAACAGAATGGTAGTGGCACATAAACAAATACATATATTAGTGAAGTATCATTGAGGACCTGGGCATTAGTATATTTAAATAAAGTTACCTAGTTTTTGACAAAGATGCCAAACAAGAAGAAGAGATGAAAAAGAACACATGCCATGTTCAAAAAATAAAATAAAATAAAAAAACCCACTACTGGGACACTGGGATTTTAACATGCAGAAGATGAAGCTCAGCCCTATCACCTAAACATACCCAAACTTCAAATAAATGAGGACCTTAATACAAAACCTGATTTTCTGAAATCACTATAGGACAAGGTAGGGGGTTCGCTTCAATGTATATGCACAGATATTTAGACTTTCTTGATAGGACTTCCAACATAGGAAATAAGAACAACAATAACCGCGTGGGATCTCATGAAACAAAAAAGGCTTCTGTAGAGCAAATGAAACTGTATTTGGGTGAAGAGGCAATCACAGAATGGTTGAAAACCTTTGCCAGATGTATAGCTACTCACAGTAGTTAAGTAACAGACAAAATGTAAATGTCTACGAACTGACAAATGAATAAGGAAAACATGGCCTATCTACATAGTTGAATATTGATTAACTGTAAAGAAAAAATGAAATTTTCTGGTATGTGAATTGAACTGGAAAAATTATGCTGACATCATCCAGACTCAGAAAGAGGTGCCATCTATTTTTCCCTCACAGTGGATCATAGCTTTGAATCTTTTGCTTTATATTTTTAACTTGGAGTAAATATGGAATCTGCATAATTACAAATAGGCCATTGGGGTAGACTCACTAAGGAAAGAGAGAATAGTGAAACATGGGTGGTGATTTGTAATAGTTCTAACAGTGTTTAAAGATGCTCATAAATAGAGGAAGACCACCTTTTAATCAAGAAAAAAGTTAACTTAAGTAAATAAATTATTGTGAGCTACTGTGGAAGGGCCTTGGAAATTAATCAAGTTGGCTTAGGTTATTTCACCTTAGCAGCCAGTTCCATGTCTGCTGAGATGAATATCTTGGAGATACTTAACCCTGTTAGGAGTCTTCAGTTCTCAAAGTAATTTCAGGTTTTGCTGAAAACCTTTTTCATTTGTTCATTTAGTTATTCTTTTCCTTTGTTTGAAAATCTGAAAGAAAATATTACTTTCTTTAGTTGCTCAGATAAATGAAATACATTATGCAATGGTAACCATATAAAATATGATAATGAATATAATCATTTTGCTAGTTGTATTTAAAGAAACTAAGAAGTAAAAAATTTAAATAGACTCATGAAAAGAAAGATAAATATGAACTCCAAATGTTTTAAATCTACTCTTAATATTTATAAAGAGCCATTATTAAAACAAAACAAAATAAAACTAATAAACCAGTAGTAATCACTGGCCACTAGAACGAAAAGCTAAACAGTCATGGGTAAAACAGAGAAAAATCACACCAAAGTCTAAATTTTGAACAGAATTTAGGGAATATAAAAGCATAGAATTCTAAATTCAGTTAGAAAAAAACATGCCAGTAACCCCATTTGATATGGATATTTTAACAAATTGTATTAGCTGGGTAATTTTAGCATCCAAAAATCTGAGTTTTGAATTACTTAAGCATTCTAAATTTAATTTGATGAACTTATATAGAAGATAAATTAACATACTTTCCAAAATATTTTAGGGTTGTGAGATCATAAACATATGTGCTTGCCTATTATGTTGACAACTGTGTTCTTTCTTAAGGACCTGTTCTAGTGAACACTGAGCAACACTGAAGAATATCTTCTCTGAGATGCTGTTCTTATACACGCAAGAAAAAAATAAATGCCAACTTCTTGATCCTTAATATCAAGAATGATCATGTTAGATACTCTTGTAGAAAGCATTATCACTCAAGTTGCATAAAATAATATATTTATGTTCATGCTGTATACATTTTAAGTAAACATAAAATAGTTCTCTATGGCTTTTTCAAACAACTTTAGTGTTGTTTATTTCTCCCCATCCTCTACATTTGGCTTCCCTCTTCCCCTTGCAGTTAAACCTATCATATATATACACACACACAAACAGAAACACAAACACACACACACACACACACACACACACACACATTTTTCTGTTTTCCCACTTCTAGCATCTGTTTCTTGTTATGCCCCTCTGTAAAGCCCATTTTCCTCTCCTCCATGGTCTCTTTTTACTTTCTTGGTTTCTGCAGGTGCTCTAGAATATATTCTTACATTTGAGGATTTGGAGCTGGGATCCACAAATAAGAAAAAACATGTAATGTTTATATTTTGGCATCTGAGTTACCTCAGTCAATATATAATATTTTTTTTGTTTATCCATTTAGCTAAAAAAATAGTGCTATCATTTATCTTTACAATTTGCTATAATTCTATTGTGTGTTTGTACCAAAATTTCATTATGATTTTTCAGTTGAATGAGAACGTATGGTATTTTTTTCTCATTTCCTGGTTTTTATGCCTAGAATGGCAATGAAGATGGTTGAGTTAAGAGTCTATGGAGTAGGATGGAGACTTCTTTGGACATACTCCAAGGAGTTGTGTAGTTTAGTCATATGGCAGATTTATTTTGACCTTTAGTTCATTCTCCGCAATGATTTCAAGAGTAGCTGCACCAGTTTGCAATTTTATCAATAAGAATGAATGGTGGAATTGCTAACAAATGCCTTAACGCCAAGTATGAGAAAACCTCCTTTGCCTTGTTAGTCAGAACAATCTAAGAGACACCTAAAATAATATGGGCTATGGCCTCTGTCACTGGCTGCCTCCCCAACTTGATGGTAAGACTCTATTGTTGGAGACATGACTCTCTTTGGACACTGAACTTCGAGGATTCAATCTGAAACTGGCTTAGAAGGCCCCTCCCTGAAAACTAGCTCTTAGAATGCCCCAAAATGCCATGCAAGCTGCCATGGGGAAAAAAAGCAATCAATTATATCAGTTATAAAGCCTGCGAACCATAGCAATGACCAGAATGACAAAGTACCCTAAAGGGTGTAATAGAAGCATATGTTTTGAGGGTGGGGCTAACCAACAGCTGTCTAATTGGAATTAGTCCCACTCAGTAGGGAGGAATTAATGCACATTACTGTAAACCTAGCCAACTACCAATAGCTAGAGTTATGGGCTCGAGAATAGAATCTACTGATGGTACTCTCCAAAACCAGTATTATCCAATGGCATTCTAAATACTTATCCTTATACCCATACAGAAGCAGAGATGCCAAAGATGCTTCATTTTGCTGCAGATAGACACAATCAAAGAAATCAATACCTGGGTAGAAACTGAGAACAACTGACCCTACTTCTCAGCCTTAAAACATGCACGTGTGAGCAACACTAAATAGACCCCACAGGCTATGTAAATACAATTAAAGACAGGGTCACATGTTTGAGAGGGAAGAGTTTAAAGGGGTAGAAATGCTATAAATATCGTATTCATTTATGAACTTTAACAAATATTCAAATAAAAAGAATAATAATGCTATGAGATTATTTTGTTTCAAAATCTTAGACTGTCTGATTTATATTAAAATCATGAATAGATGTTTGTCAGTTTCCGGGTGTTTTGAGTATTTTTTAATTATTATCATTAATTCCAATTTATTCAATTTGTTTCTTGGCTATGGCTCTCTCTCTTCTTTCCTCCCAATACGACCCTTCCTTTCTCTTCTTTCCCTATGCCCCTCCCCTAGTCCACTGGTAGAAGAAGTCCTCCTCCTCTTCTTTCTGACTGTAACCTATCAGGTCTCATCAGAGCTGGATGGATCATCTTCCTCTGTGGCCTGGCAAGGCTGCACCCCACAGGGGGAAGGGGATCAAAGAGCCAACCACTGATTTATGTCAGAGAAAACACTCCCCAGTTCCCCTTACTAGTGAACCCGCTTGGAAACTGAGTCTATGGGCTACATCTCAGCCGGGGATTTAGATCCTCTCCATGCATTGTACTAGGTTAGGGTATCAGTTTCTCCAGGGTCTCCAGAGCTCAATTTATTTTGGCTCTGTTGGTCTCCTTTTGGAGCTCCTTTTCCCCTCAGGTCTTTCTATCTCCCCATTCTTTCTTAAGATCACCTGCACTCTGCCCAAAGTTTGGCTATGAGTCTCAGCCTCTGCTTCAATACCTCTATCAGTAGAGTCTTTCAGAGGCCCTTTGTGGTAGGTTCCTGTCCTGTTCCCTGTCTTCTGCTTCTGATATCTATTCTTTTTGCCCTTCTGAAGGAGGATTAAGCATCTTCCCTAGGGTCTTCTTTCTTGCTTAGCTTTCTTAGGTATAGAGATTTTAGTATGTTTATCCTATATTGTATGTCTAGTATCCACTTATAAGTGAGTATCTACCCATGTATGTCTCTCTGCTTCTGGGTTACCTCACTCAGGATGATCTTTTCTAGTTCCCACCATTTGCCTGCAAATTTCATTAGCAGCCATAGCCAAATGGGAAGGTAAACAAAACAAAACATCTGTATTAGTAAAGATTCTCTAGCTGAACAGAACAAATGGAATAAATGTACATATGTAGAAAGTGGGTTTATTAGAATGGCTCACAGGCTGTGTTCCAACGGGTCCAACAATGCCTGTCTACCAATGGAAAGTTGAAGAACCCATGTTGCAAGATTATTTAGTTATACTGTGAACCCTGAGATCGTATCCTGGAAAAATCTCTCTAGTTGTGGTTTTACCTTGTAAAAACTGAGTACCTTGTTTTTAATTGCTGAGTAGTATTGCATTGTGTAAATATACCACAATGTTTGTATCCATTCCTTTGTTGAGGAGTATCTGGGTTGTTTCCAGATTCTGGCTATTATAAACAAAGCTGCTATGAACATAGTTAAATAAATGTCCTTGTGTGCTTGAGCATATTTTGGATATATGCCTAGAAGTGGTATAGCTGGATCTTGAGGTAGGGCTATTCCCAATTATCTGAGAAAGCACCAGATTTATTTCCAAAGTGGTTGTATCTTTTGAGTATTTTTACCCTGAAGGATGAACTATGCAACAACTACCCACCTCCCCATAAGCTTCAAATTAATGAACCAAGGTTCAAAGTCACCAAAGTTCATCCTGAGAAACAAAAAGGTTTACTAGGTTACTTACAGTGCATGGGTAATGAGTTGGAGTAGGAACGTGCTCGTGTAAGCCTAAAGCAGCTTCTTTAATGAAGGTCTGAATTTCATGTGCATAAGGAGTTCACATAGCTGTCCTGTAGAGTCTGTACCCAATGTGGATAATGGCTTCCCAAAGGCTGTCACAGGGAACTCCAGTCAGTACTCCCTCTTCCCAGCTATATACTCTACCTCTTTCTAGAGACATAAAGCCACTTGCAATTAGGGTAGAAATGTTAACAATTGTCTCTGGGGAGTGGCTGTATGCTACAGTGAGGGTTCAATGCTCCTCCCTGCCCTCCTTCTGTGGGTGAGTGTTAGAAAGCCCAGCTGTGGTGATCTTTTGTAAGTGGATCTAACTGAATTCCTGAAGACAACATCAGTTTTGGCTTAGAGGGTAATTCTCAATAATGCCAAGTATTTTTTCTTTACCTCATCAATTTCTTAAGATACAGATATTAAAATATTCATTAATTTTGAAAATACATTTCCTCTTTGAGAATTTTAACTAAGATCTTAAATTTGATGTGAAAATCAAGACAGCTTTTAAAGAACAAAGAAGAAAAAGCATATTCAGAAAAAAATATTATTTACAGCTTGCTTTTTCCAAAAATCAGTGAATACATTTTCAGTCTTTCATTTTGTAAAGAAAGATTATTGATCTCATGATGTATATGCATAGTTTTTGAAAACATATATTTGTAGAACTAATCTGTAATTATCTTAAAAGGTATTTCTCTTTTCAAAGCAGGAAATTGTTTTCTATAGCCAACACCTTAATAATGGGTTATTTTCAAGCATCTCTGATTTCTACTTATATCCTTATATAATAAAATGCTAATGACACACCAATTTAGTATGAAAATTTTGATTTTAGGCTCTAAAAACTAAAAAATTTAAATAATGATTATGTATTTCCATATATTAAAATTTCCTAGTAGTAACTATGCTTTGTTAAAAGGTCTGTTTCTTTGTTTTGGCAAGGAAGAATATTCAAGGTTTCTGAGCTCTACTAACTGCTTTCAGTTCTGTTAACAACTGCTAATTCATTATTAGTGGCAAAAAGATATTATTTCCTTCAAGAATGTTTTGCCATACATATCTGAGAAACTGAGTACTTGTGTAGTAAGTAAATTGAATTATATTTAGATTCATGGTTAAAGAACAACTTGTACCTCCATATAAACTGAATTCTTTCCGTATGCAAATAACCTTCCATTAATGGCAGCTTCAGTGTTTAGAGGGATACATGAAATGGCCCTGGAACTCAGTCAACACCCTTCTTCCATATAGTTTGTGCTCTCTTTATAATCATTGACTCAATATTCACATTGGAAAATTTAAACACCCCACTTTGATACTATAGGTTGATTTAAACAATGCTATTCATAAGAACCAACAATTTATTTTTGTCTTTAATCTTACTGTGAATAACCTTCTGTCACAAAGGACAGAAGGGAACTGAGTTTTATGAATTACACAAACAAATGGCCTCAAATAGGATCTTGTCTTTTCTGTAAGCAGTAAATAAACAGGTTCCTTCAAGGACTGTGCTGCCTAGTTTTCTGCCAACGTGACACAAGTTGGAGTGATTTTCCAAGAGGGAACGCCAACTGAGAAAATTCCCCAAACTAGACTGGACTGTGGACAAGACTGGGGACATGTTATTGGTTGATGATTGATGTGGGATCACTCAACCACCGAAGTATGGTGCAACCCCTGAGTTGTCAGTCCTGTGTGGTATAAAAAAAGCAGGCTGAGAAAGTTGTGAGGAGCAAAGCAGTCAAGAGTATTCCTCCGTGGTCTCTGTGTTTCTTCCTGCTTCCCCGTTCTTTGAACTGTTGCACTGTAGTCCCTTCATTATTGAGTCATGTAAGTTGCAATAAACTTTCCGTTTTTCCTGTTGCTTTTGCTGATTTATCAAAGCAGTAGAAACCCAAAATAACATAAAGGCTGATTCACATGCCTTAAAACTTTCTCAGTCAAGAAACCAAGGACTTAACCAAATGGTGGTGGCTTAAGCCTTTAATTCCAATACTCTGAAGGCAGAGGAAGGTGGCCCTCTTAGTTCCAGGATAGCCAGGACTACATAGAGAAACCCTGTCTCAAAAAACAGAAACAAGAAGCAGAGGACATTTTAGAAGAGAGTAACATAACTCAAGGTCCAGAAAACAAAGAAAAATTTTCAAGAATAAACCAGCTGGTTTAATTGTGCTTCTCCAAAATAGTATGCATCCTCATTTAACATACTTTAATGATGCCTAGCTTCAACAGAACCCTTAATTTTAGGAAGCATAAAACCCCCCTGTGAAGGTATGGACATGAAATGTAATTGTCTCTGCAATTATCAAAACAGCAGGTAACACTGTAAGAAGGAAGACAGTTTCTATGTTAGATTAAAAAAAAAAAAAAAAAAAAACTAGTCTTGGTTCCCAGCATCTTCACACAGGAAAATGTGAGCTTGTTCAAACATCGATTATTCTGTAACATGTCCATGTACAAAACTGTGCTTTTTGACATCAAATAGAAATGACAAATCTATTTTAAACAGAGATGTCACAAAAAAAAATGTTTCTGACATGTAATGTTCAACACTGAATGAAAAAAGCAGGGCGATCATCAGACAGGCAGCAGGGAGACAGATGTCAGAATACGCGGAAGAGACACAATATACGTCCCGTGGAGCCACGCTGCTTTGTGCTTTAGAGTGTTAGTGGTGGGGTCACTATGGGAAGCACTTTCCACAAGGGCTGGTCCAGACTCCTAAAGACATGGATGCTCTGTGTGATGAGGCACCTTCCCTATTCCCTTCATGCATGTGGGTGACCCAAAACTTTAAATTAATTGTAGCCTGCATTAGGATTTTTGAACGTTCTGGGAATGGACTGAAAGAGTTATAGTCGACAAATTGTTTAATAATGTTTTTAAAGGGCTGAGGTTGTAGCAGTCATACAATTGTGTAGCATATTTAAAGCCCTGGGTTAAGTTCAAAGCACGGAACAAAACACAGTATTGAGTAAAGAAATAATAGTTTTCTTAAATGCCCTATTTCCTTGTAAAGACAAGAAAATGGATGCAAACTGAAATGATATTAGGGTAAATGAGCAAACATAGATGACAGCTACCACATTTCCTCTCATATGCGGATCATATAAGATATAGGTCATAAAAGCATGAGTAAGACTTCTTATAGGAATGAGTAGGATAAAATAGAGAGGAGGAAATGAAGATGGTTCAAATATATAGTGTATTAAATTTTCTATATGAAACTCATCAGTATGTACAATGCATATGTACTAAATAGGTGAATCAGTAAGAAATAGAATAAATAAAAGTTACACAATGTATTAAACATGTGTCAAATGCAAGTCAGTAATTTCCATGATGTGGGAAGACGCCTTAAAACCTGCCAATATAAATAGGCTAGTAACCTTTGAAGACCTTAGCCATGAATTAAATGAATTTGTAGTGTGTGATATTTGGTGATTGAAGATAAAGTAACTAGATTACATTCTTTTTTTTTCTTCAAAAGATTTAGTATAGTAATGGAATGGCCAGAAACCGGCACATATTCATAATGTGCTCACCATTGCTGAAGTTCATAACACTCATGAGAATAGGAAGAATTCCAATTTTCCCCTTTGTACAGTGCCGGAGGCTAAACCTCTGTCTCTGTGCGTGTTAAATATGTGCTCTGTTGATCAGTGGCAGCCCCAGACTGTTATGCTGAATTCTTTCATAGTACAAGCATAGAAATCTACCTGAGCATGAAGAACCCACACACTTACTGTCTCACTACAGATGCCATGTGGCCAGCTGTTTCAAACTTCTGCCCATGTGATATGGATTCTCAGATACGGATTATAGCCTAGAACAGTGAGCTAAAATAAAACCTTTTTCTCCTAAGTTGCTTTGTGTCAGGTATTTTATCATAACAACAGAAATGAAACTAGAAATTGACGTGAATCCTGCTGGATTGGCCCTGCCATTATGATCCTATTTAATTCTACTTCTTTAGAAACTCTGTGTTAGGGTTTCAACATATCAAAACTGGAGAAAAGGTCATATGCAAATTTTTACATCTGTAGCAGATAGAAAGGCATTTCAATCATTAGCACCTGGAAGGTTCTCAGTCAAGTCTCAGTGTGTAATGCTACAGTCTAAAAGACAAACTCGCTAGGACGAGAAAGCTTGGGAACTCTATGTTTTTGATTAGCTAAAAGGATACCACTGTTAAAGTTGTAATAAACCAACAATTTAATGAAAGAAACAATATAATGAAATAATGAAGAAGGAATCCAGGAGAAATGGGCTTAATCGAAACCAAGACTCGGGAGGTATGATAGAACAGAGTACATAAAATGTTAACATTTCAAAAAAGATAATCTCATCATTGATCTGAAGTCTGTCAACACTGCCCTAAGCTGTACTTATTCAAAAAGGTTTTAAGAAATTTGAAAGGTCAAGTTGTTCTACTTAGGATTAGCATCCTGGCAGAGTGCTTCAGCTTTTGAGTAATAATTGACTTATAAGTAAATTTATTCCCAGAGTGAAGTGTCTGCATATTAACATTCTGCTTTAAATATGAGGCTAAAATTTTCTTCTTAGATACTGACGGCAAATACACACATGATCATATTGCCCCAGTCTTCTCTCAGAAGTGCACGGCAAATGTGCTGGAAATATAGGAAGTGAAAAACCTATGTTTAACAAGAAATTTTAATTTTCTGTTTTATGGATGACATTGGTTTCTCCTTCGGGTTTGACATACAAGAGTAGCAGCCAGTATTTCCTAAACCAGAAAGAAAATTTAAAAATCTCTTCATGTGGAACATTAAAAAAAAAACAAAAACAAAAACAACTAAGTCATGTGGCATAGCTGTGATTCATATAATCATTTTGTATGATTCTAGCCTCTTGTCTTCTGATTTGAATAGTAAATGCAATTAAGAGTAAACTGTTGGCAAGTTACTTATCATTTTACCACTCTATTAAATTAAAACTTTACCGATTCATATATTAACCAAATTTCAGCATTAACCATAGGTACTCATTTTTTGAAACATTTTCATTTTATCTATTGTCAATAAGGTAAGAAAAAGCTAACATAACAAAACTATGACTAACAGATAATAACCTTAAAATTACTTCATGGTGTGGGTGCTCCCTGCACTCCTCTCCTTACCCCTCTTCTCCTGAGCCACTTCTACTCCTGCCAAGTTCTGAACATTGCAATTCTTTCTGCATCTGAATGCTATAAAGTCTTTGCGTTATATATAAGTTTATTTTAATTTTCTGTTTGCTTTAATAATTTTAACCTTTTGTTTTCTATCTCCTGACCTTCAAATTTACATTCTGCAATGTACTCTTGAGTAGAAAATAATCTGGCAAAATATGCAACCACAATCCTTTGATCGCTTCTAATTAACTTCCAACAAACCAAGAAGGCTCCCTGCTCCCAAGTTCTAATTATGTTAGCCTTGCTTACTGTGTGTGGAAATATTATGCAAAAATTACCCCCATTATATCACTTAAGGAAAAAAAATTGCTGAAATATGAGTGTATATATGTACACAACCAACATTTAGAAACATTTTGTAGGTAAGAATTGTGCTTACTAATATGCTAGCAAATTGAATAAGCGCAGATATATAATTAAGAGAAGAAACTAATTTTCACACAAAATCTACCAGCTGGGTCAGGAAATTAGGAAGTTAGAGCTGCATGAAGGACTAGCGAGAAGAACAGAGTTGAATCCATGCCCAAGTAGATTACTGCATGATGCATCTGTTATGAGTGGCATTACTAGTGCAGTCTGTGGAGTCGTAATATTGTTTACTTGCAAGAATGGCTAAAATCTAGAAAAGCTGCTGAGTTAATATCATCCAACCATATTAATCACTCCCCTAAAGTTATTCAGATGACCAAAGAGAGTAAATAAAATTACCTACAACACACAGAAGTAGTTTATTCAAAGAAGAGGGTCTCGTATAGTGTAATCCACATTGAATTTTACAAGATCTGTCAGTGACAGCACAAAGATGGTTTAAAGAACATATCACACCAAAGAATAAAGTGGCTACTAGAGAAAGGGGAGCAAGTGCCTGTGGTCTTAATTATGAAGGCACAGAGATAAGATTTACAAAAGTAAAATAATTAAAAACTAACAAAATAAGTTTTGAGAGAGCTTTGATTTTAAAATAATCTTGTTCAATTACATTTACTGTGTGTCCCTGTGTTTGTGTGAGTCTGTGTGTATGAGAGATAGAGAAACAGAGACACAGAGACAGAGACAGACAGACAGAGAGCACCTAGGCATATCCAAGTATGCATACAACAACAAGCAAGAATTGGTTCTCCTTCTATCACGGGAGTTCCTGTGTATTAACTCAATTGTTAGGTGGGGCAGCAAGCACCTTTATGCAAGATTAGTACTGCAATTTCAATACATTTTAAATATTTTTTTTTCAGCATAAGTCTTTTTTTAAACAACACATTTCCACAGCTGAATTAGAACACAACACTCAGGTTAGCATCTATATAAAATGGAATCAATTTTCAATTTTTATCAAATAGTAAGAGAATGAAATAATTATGCAGACATAAAAATGATTATATCACAGTTTTCAGGGAAAGTTCTTATTTGACCAACAAGTGCCATGGATCATAAAACACAGAACTCAGTAATCAAGTATCCCACCACTTTAATCTCCTTTTATAGGTCTTATATCGATTTGTATGTCTTCTTCCAAGTAAACCTTGGGACTTTTATACAAGTTGTTGATATGCCAACTTATATAATTTAAGTAATTTTTTTAAAGATACATATTTGGAAAACCAATAAATTTATGTTAAAATGTTTCTTTTTTCTCTACTTTCTAAGTACTTTACATAAAAAAATAATTTCATAAATAATAGTTTATTGGAGAGGTTCCTGTATAGGAAACGGATCTTAATGAATTAAGTACCACCCTCCATGAACTTCCACAGCAGCCAGAACTGAGTTTTACAGTAGCATAGAATATGGAGTTGGGTAGGACGAACATCCTCTTAAGCAATGCATTCAAGAGCCTAAGATAGTGCATACTTGCAGTAAGGGTAACTAGTTAACTTTCTTCCAGTGTTAGGAAGAATTTTTAGACCTTAATGAGAGCAAAATTTGGGGTTCGTGCATGTGCAAGAAAATATATTTCAAACATTGAAAACACCACGTATTACTCTGCTTGCAGGTTGAAGTAAAATGCACAATGAGGAAAGGAATAGGAATTCATCTCCCTTAATCAAAGTGACTCACCTTTTGCGTTTCCCAAACTCTACTCACATGACAGGAATCCACTCTGTTGAATTCCATCCTTATAGCACAGCAGAAAGAATGTCCACAAATCCATATCCACGAAGGCTCAGGTCTTAGAAAGGGAAGAGTTCACAGCACCTCTAAGGCCTACAACAATGAGGAGAGAATATGATGAATTTGATGCTGCTGATGCTAGAAAATGAGGTGTCTGAGACTCTCCCTGTTTCACTGCTTCTAACATCGCCTGGGGAATCACTAGGAATGTAAATTTTATTGTCCTCCCCAAGGGACTCACAACAGCAGCAACACTGAGCATAGAAGTTAGCAAAATGGGCTTTACCAGCTCTAAGGAATTCCGTTTTTAGGATTACTTTCTTGACATGAAGAAACACATTATATGCACGAAATGCTTTTCTCCACAATGATTTGAATCTAAAGTAGACTCCCTTTGGGGAAAGCTGTACATTACAATTTTTAGCAAATACAGGCATATAATTAATTTAGAGCATTTATGTGGTTAAAATTTTTTCTTAAAATACTGCATTGATTAATTCTGCTCAGGCTCATTATGTAGATGATGGTGAAATGAATATTGAATATATAGTTTTCAATATTCTCATATGTTTACTGTCATTTATTAAAAATCGCTACATTCTTCAAAAACTCATTACATTTAGTTACATTCCAATATTTTGTTTAAAGCTCCAAAATATTAACAACATTCAAATGACTTTTAAAGATGCCCATATATCCTCTGGTTTTATATGAGGAAGATTTTTAGTCTTGTCTTTGCCATGGCTGCATCTTGGTGAAGTTAAAAACATTCCATCTTCCAATTTCCTCTGCTCCATATCAGATAATAGTATCAGAAACCAAGACATCATAGCAGAAATAGGATGTAAAATGGCTGAAAATGCTATAGAACTGGGGTGACATTTAGATCCTACATTTCTTTTGTAAAGAATGTTCTGCCTCACTTCTTTTGTCCAATACTCCTCCCTAACCCTCACTCTTACCGAGTCTTTACAATGGAAGTTTAAATTTATTGTAAGAATTTCAGAAGAATAATTATAATGTTCCACACTTGTCTCATTATGGTGTGTATCTAACCAATTTCAATACTAATTTCAAATCTGAAATCTCTAATTCATTTTAGGTTATCATAGTTTATTATGATGAACTTTCAAAAACGGGACCTGCATTTTGTTTTTCTCTGTATGATGTGTACAGTCACAAAGCACAAGAAAATTGTGTGTACAGACATGGGCATGTGCAGAGTGAAATACACACCACGTGCTCTGAAGCTGGAAACATGAATCTGGTCTGGCAAAGATGTATATAACTTGGGGACAATAAGTCAAACGTAATTGTCATTTTAGTGAATGGGAATGGACAAACCACTTTTTGACAACCTTAAAAAAAATGTTTCTCAGGTGAGGCAGCTCACCACTTCCCAGCTGTTTGAACAGGCTACTGACCTGTGCTAAGTGTTCCAGACCTGACAAAAGACATTATTTCATATATTTCTTCAAACTAGCCATTCAAGTTAATTAATAATACTTTGATTAGTATTAATTTAATCATTAAAAGAGTTTCAGCCTGCCTTGCTTCTACTAAATACCTAATCTCCTCTTTCTTCATTTCTGGATTATGCAAGGGAAAGGGGTCTTCTGTATCTTTAACAGCAATGTTAATGAAGTCCTTGTTAAGTGTTAACATTAAATTATGACATGGAAATCACTTTAAAATAAGGCATAGTGTTTATTCACTGAGCTACTATTGTTTCAATGGTATTACTATTTACTGTGTCTTCTACCTCTCAGAGAAGGCTGTGAAAGTGTGCTTATGTGAAATGAGTTTTACACTGATACTTGAAAGATCTAAATTTTCATTTCTCATGGATTTCAAGAGTATCAAATGAACACACACAATACATGTTTGTTCACACAGACGTGTGTACAAGATGATTAACAGTTGTGTTCAAATAGCAGTTTCTGTGCATTGTGTGCCCTGATTAACAATTGTTTAGCTAGTATTAGTTTTGACTTAGGGGTTAGAAACATGAGCTCCCTTTACATTGATTAAGTGGGTATTGCTGGGTCACCATTGAAAATATGCAAATTATCTAACATTTCCATTTTACATTAATGAAAATAAAATGCAAATATGCCCACTTCTATTTATACATTTTTATGTTATATGCATAAGTTCAATATAATAGAGTTCATAAGAAATTATGCATCTTATTTTTATTTCTTTAGATGATTAGTTCAATTTTGTTTTTACTGCATATAAAGAAACCCATACCTGTGGAGGAACTACTTATTTTCTGGCTATATATTACTGGTTCTTTAAAGATTGATGTCACAGTTCATTGGAATAAAAACAGGTCATATTAGGTGCACATCTGCCACCTGAGTGAAAAGATGGCAAAATAGTTCAACATTTTCACGTGGTAAAACAGACAGATGGAAAGCTCATCACAGTGTGGCATAAATTGAATATGAAATAATGTGATGATTTATCAAAGGTGAATCTATGTAAAAAGGAGATGCACCGAAGAAAGTAAGACATCCCTAGAGGATGGGTATGATCTTATCTGAACAAAACACATTTCATTATTTTCCTGGAGAGTTACTGACAATTTGACATAAACCAGACAGATCTGAAAAGAGAGAATGTTAATTGGAAAAAAAATGCCTTAATAAGATTAGCCAATAGGCAAGTTTGTAGGGCATTATCTTGATTAATGATTGATATTGTAGGGCCAGACCACCCTGAGCAAGTTGTCATGAGTAGAAAAAGCTCAGGCTGAGCAAGCCTGAAGAGAGCAGGTCAATAAGCAGCATTCATTCATGGCTTCTGCTTCAGGTACTGCCTCTGTATTCCTGCCCTGCTTGAGTTCCTGCTCTAACTTCCTTGAGTGATGGACTGTTACCTGGAAGTACCGGGTTTTTGGTGTTTCTCTGTAGCGGTAACACGCCAAGACAATAATCTTTGCCATAGTCACAATTGTCATTTTCTGGGTTTTGAAGCTATAATCTAGAATGATAGAAACTTAAATGAGGTTAGAGGCTAGTTCTGAGGAATAAGTGACAGGACCGTAATTGATAGGTATCACAGGAACACAGAAACATTCTGTAGCTTTACTGTCAGCAAACTTAATAGTCTTATGTGAGATTTCCAGAAAATGTCTGGAAGAGCAATGAGGCCTGACCCAAGGTTATACATACTCAGGGCTTAAGCCTGGTTCTTTAACGTTTCTTTTTTAATAGGTTCACACATACACATTTGGCATCATCTTGGCTCTGTAGCCTAGAATAATCTCAAAGATGTAGTCCTCCTACCTCTATTCCCAAAGGGCTAGACTTACAGACATTCACTACTGTATCTATACTTTCTATAGTTAGGACTAGATAAGAAGCTATGGTCTTGTGCATATTTCTGAAACACACAGAAATATATCTTAACAGTCTTGGGGATATTTTTTTCCTACCAGGAAATTTAAATCAACCAGTTTGCTAGAGATTTGAGTCCTGTTAGAATAGATATTTACATACTCTCCTTTTTAAGAACAGTTGAATTCCTATTTGGACCTGCAATACAATGCAAAACCTTGATGTAGCATTGTCACATTTTTCTTCTCCTTGTATCTCCTGCCCTCGGGAATATTAGCTTTCTTCTATACATATGCATATTAAAGCAGAGAGATACATCATTGTCTTAAATACCTAGATTCCTTGCATTCAACAAACAGGAAAACTTAGCAGAACTACCCCAATGAAGGCAATTACCTATGAGAATGAAGCACTCATTTTCTGAGAACTAGTCTCCTCAGGCAAACTAGATTGTTTTGGGTGATCTTATATAAGCAAAACTAAAAGACATTTGGAGAAGAATAATTGTTTTATTTCCAAACATCTCAAGGCACTTATGTCATTCTTTTTGCTAATAAATTAGAGGAAAAAAAACTGAAAAACTTGTCAAAGAGTTTGACATGTGTGTGTATCACAGATTCAATAAAAATCTTATATTTAAAAATTGCATATTAAATTATTATTGGAAAAATCCATAGCAATCATTTAATGATAGGTTTTTAATGTGCGTTAATATATTTTGATGAAAATAAAATATTTTTATTTTTCTCATACACTCTAATTTTAAACAAATAAAGTAAAATATTAATTTCAGAATCTAACTAGGATAAAAATCTTTTAGTTTAGTTTAGTTTTGTTCTGTTTTTCAAGACAGGGTTTCTCTGTGCAGTCTTAGCTGTTCAGAACTTACTTTGTAGACCAAGCTGTTCTTGACTTCATAGAAATCCTCCTGCCTCTGTAGAAGATTTTGTAACTTTGAGCTGAAAAGGCCACCAGGTAGTGGTGTAAACAGTGATTGGGTTCATTCTAGTGAATGATTGGGAGATAGAAATGCAGGGAACCCTATGAAAGAAGGGGGAGATAGAAAGACCTGGAGGAAACAGGAGCTCCACAAGGAAAGCAACAGAACCAAAAATTCTGGGCACAGGGGTCTTTTCTGAGACTGATACCCCATCCAAGGACCATGCATGGAGACAACATAGAACCCCTGGTCATATGTAGCCCATGACAGCTCAGTGTCCAAGTGGGTTCCCTAGTAAGGGGAACAGGGACTGTCTCTGACATGAACTCAGTACCTCCCCCTGAGGGGGGAGCAGCCTTACCAGGCCACAGAGGAAGAAAAAGAAGCCAGTCCTTATGAGACCTGATAGAATATGGTCAGATGGAAGGGGAGAAGGACATCCCCTATCATTGGACTAGGGGAGAGGCATAGGAGAAGAAGAGGGAGGGAGGTTGGGATTGGTAGGGGGCTACAGCTGGGATACAAAGTGAACAAACTGTAACTAATAAAAAATGTGAAAAAATAATGCTGAAGGAAACCTGGGCAGTGAGGGCTGCTCATGAGAGCCAATAACAAAGCCTAACTTGCTGTTCTCTCTCTGTATTTTCTGCTCGCCAACGAGGCATTTTGCCCCCAGGTCTTTCCTGTCATGGTTTACTGTATCTCCTCTGGAATTGTAAACAAAATAATCCTTCCTCTCCTAAGTTAATTTTTATAGGAGTATTATATCATGAAAAAATATAATGCAAGGGGCTTATAAAACAACTATAAGGCATTTACCATGCCTTTAAAAATGTACTCCTAAAACATTTACCACACGCACATACACACACATGCAAACAGACACACATACACACACACTTTAAATTAGGCATGTCAAGGATAGTTATATTAAAAATAAAAAGTTTAGTTTTTAATGTATAAATACAATGACAAAAGAAATTACTCGATTCTTTCCTAGAATGAAAAATGACATATAAAGAAAATTACATGAAAACAATTACTATGAATAGACATTAGAGGGATACAAGAAGTTAGGATATAGTCACTATTTGGGCCAACCTAAGATCATGTACATTTAAGCCTTAAGGCTGATCATTGGTATTTTAACACAAATATCTATACTTGAGGGGAATATCATCTTTATGGGGAAACACCATCGCAAATGTGTTTAAGCTTGTAATGTCTGTTTCTTGGTGGTCAAGAGACTTTGACCAGACTCTCTCCCACCCTTTGTCCCAACAATTTCCCTGCTTTGTAGACTGCTTCATGTCTAATGCCATAGAATAAAATATAATATTTGATAAGTAAACTAAGAGAAGGCTACATTTTAAACAGTTATTTCAAACAAGAAATTTAGGAACAGCATTGTCAGCTATGAATGATAGAGTCTCACCACAGAGTTTTACATATTAAATGTTTACCTTATTAATCCAACAAACAAGATTCTGGAATATAATAGGATGTTATGCAATATTTGTAAATTATATCAGCTTTGCTATACACAAATGAATAGAAATATTTTACAAATAAAGTCTTTGGCAAGAGAAAGAAGGACTTCCATCCCCTAACATGTTAATATAATTTATTTATATTAAAGAGAAATTTAGAGGTGCCGTCAACACCTAAATGACATTAGGGTGTTGACATAGAGCATACTTCTCTTTATTTTCTGTGTGTACATCAGAATTTAATAAAATTTTATCTGAATTGTTGTTGGTAGTCAAATAATCCCTTCAAGATAGAATTATCTGGAACAAGTAATCATGGAGTTAGATAAAATAATCAATAAGCACTACAAGAGTGAAAGCAATTTCTATATAATTTTATGTATATAATGTAAGAAATATGTTAGGAAATTTTAGGAATAATGGAACTCAGGCAAGAAGTCATAAGATAAAGTTGCAGATGATAAATAAGAGCTTGTCTGCATAAATTTAAATAAAGAATATAATTAAAGAAAAGTCTCAGTTAAAATGGGTGTTTAAAAAACACATACCACTCCAAAATGGATTCATAATATCTATGCAGATGTCATACTCATTCACCTCAATACTGGTACTATGAGATTTTGCCTTTCCCAGAGACAATTAGATAATATTGCCATATGCAGATTACTCACAGTGCTTTGAGTTCATATGAGTGATTTGTTCATCATATCTCCTTTTCTTTTCCTGACATTAAACTAAATGCTTGTGGATTACAATGAATTTTTAAGTCATACTTAGTAACACATCAGTGTTGCCAACTAGAAAAATATCAGTGATGCTAAATCCCACAGAGAACAACATGCCAAAGCCCAAATCGAAGGATTTCTATCGTGCTGTCCAACCTTCTGCTGCTGCTCATCAACACAGGCAACTAAGAGCTGGCTCGAAATACAAAATATCTATCAGCTACATTTTGTTTATCTTTCTTTCTTGGTTTTCTAAGAATGTTTTTTGGCATCCTTCACATTTTGTCTTTTTATTTGTTAATTACTCTCTGACAGTGATTTACCACTTATCTTCAATTAAAAAAAGATGTTACTACTCCTGATGAGACCTAACAGACTAGGATCAGAAGGAAGAAAAAGAAACCCTCCCCTACTTGGGGAGGGGAGTGTGTGGAGAAGGGGGAGAAAGGGAGGGGTTGGGAGGGGAGGAGGGAGGGAACTAGAAGGGGGGATACAAACAGTGGACTTGGGGAGGGGCATGCGTGAAGAAGGGGGAGGGAAGGTGGGACTGGGAGGGGAGGAGGGAGGGGCTTATGGGGAGATACAAAGTGAATAAAGTGTAATTAATAAAATAAAATAAAATAAAATAAATAAAAATAACGGAAAAAAGATGTGCTAGATAGGTGGAAATTTGGGGTAGCAGGGTACTAGAATAAATAATTTTTAAAATGTGTTAGCTTTATATGCTCTTTTTTTCCCTCTTTTCAAGGTGGACAAGTGCATAAAAATGTAATTGATAATGAAAGTGTAAAACATTAAACAAAACCCTACAGTTTCAGCATACTAATTTTACCTATATACAACTTCTTTCACTTGAGCTGCTTAAAGTTTGGGACTGAGCACATTTTTGATTGAATGGCTATATTAACCTACTTGGATGAAAAGTATGTGTGTGTTTGTGTGTGATTGTGTGTAAAATTATTACTGCTTTCTGGACTAGTATAACATATAAGAACAAATCTGTTGTTTGTTTGTTTTTTTTCTTTGTTTGCTTGCTTGTTTGTCTGTTACTGATGTTAAAGTAAACTTTCGTATTAATTACTTTTATTATTGATGTGACAAAAAAATTTATAAAAGCAACATGAAGAATAAAAGATTGTGTGGGGTTAGAGTTTGAGGATTCAGTCCTTCCTCCAGTACTGGAAAATTATGGCAGCAGGGATCTGAAGTGACTGATCACTCTAAGCTTGTAGTCATAAAATATAGAGATAGGAATGCTACCTCTCCATTTATTTTCTCCTTTTTATCCAGCCAGAGACCCTAGCACATGGGATAGGTTGGTCAATCCTGAGATGGTATCCTCTCATCTCGGGTAAACTTTCCTGGAATGGCAGTCACAGACTTCTCCAGAGACTTCTTTCCAAGGGGATTCCAAATCCAGTTAAATTGACAGCCAAGATTACCCCTTTGAAATTTAGCTATGATTAGTGGGTGATTCCTTATGTTATCTGGACAGAATTAATTGACATCAGTATGTGAATAATTTTCATTACCTATAGAACAAATACCTAACTGTTGCTACTTATGAAGATATTTACTTGTGATGAAATTAAGTACTTGTATTTATTAGAAAAACTAAGCCAATAAATTTAAGGCTTTTCCTCACTTTTATTTTCTAACAGATTTAGTGTGTCTGGTTTTATGTTGAGGTCTTTGATCCACTTGGACTTTAGTTTTTTGTGCAGGGTGATAAATATGGAACTATTTGCATCTACATGTAGACATCCAGTTAGACCAGCACCATTTTTTCCATTGTATGATTTTGGCTTCTTTGTCAAAAATCAAGTATCTGCAGGTTTATGGGTATATATCTGGGTCTTCTGTTCGAATCCATTGATCTACCATTCTGTTTCTATGCCAGGAATAGAAAAGATTATCCTGAGTGAGGTATCTCAAAAGCAGAAAGACACACATGGTATATACTCACTTAAAAGTGGATACTAGACATATAATATTGGATAAGCATACTAAAATCTGTACACCTAAAGAAGCTAAGCAAGAAGAAGGACACTGGGTAAGATGATCAATCCTTATTCAGAAAGGCAAATGGGATGGATGTCAGAAGAGGGAGAAAACAGGGAACAAGACAGGAGCCTACTACAGAGGACCTCTAAAGCAGATGCTGAGACCCATAGCCAAACTTTGGACAGAGTTCAGGGAATTCTCATGAAAGAAGGAGGAGATGACAGAGCTGGAGGGGACTGGTGCTCCACAAGGAGAGCAACAGAACCAAAAAAAATCTGGGCCCAGGGGTCTTTTCTGAGACTGATACTCCAATCAAGGACCATTCATGGATACAACCTAGAACCCCTGCACAGATATAGCCCTACTGCTCAGTAAGGGGAATAGAGGTTGCCCCTGGCATGAACTCAGTGGCTGGCTCTTTGATAATCTACCCCTGAGTGGGGGGAGCAGGCTTGCCAGGCCACAGAGGAAGATAACACAACTAGTTCTGATGAGACCTGACAGGCTAGGGTCAGATGGAAGGGGAGGAGGACCACCCCTATCAGTGGACCGGGGAAGGGGCATGGGAGAAGAAGATGGTGGAAGGATGGGATTGGGAGGGAACAAGGAAGGAGGCTACAGCTGGGATACAAAATAAATAAATTGTAATTAATTTAAAAAATAAATCAATAAAAAAAGAAATATAAAAAGAAAACAGAAAGATTTTGAAAATCCAAGTATGGTATGTTTTAAGCAAATTAATAAACTGTCACAAGTATTAAAATGTTGATTTTATACAATGTCATAAATCATCTTTCTTAATTTATGAAATTGAGGTGTGTATTCTTTAATCAAGAAAATAAATGATGTCAATACAAACCTAAACACTTGCCTGAAATGTAGTGTGCTCTATAATTCATTTGGGGGATCTCAACATTAGTACTTTCATATTTTAATATTTGTAAATGACAATTATATGTGTAATAAAATGTAATGTTTCAACATGACCCAAAGAATGATAAGAGGCTTGAGAATAAAGTAATTTATGGGGATAAGAAACGCCCCACTACTTATAGTAAAAGCTAACTTAAAGCGTGTGCTTCAAAAACACTTTACAGATAACTTGATTTCTAAGTTAAAAACAATCCATGGAGTATCACCATAAGAATTACGAGACAGATGTGGTGCCTCATGCTTGTAATCCTATCACTTTTGAGTCTGAGGCAGGAGAATTGCTGTGAGTTCAAGGCCAGCCTGGGTAACCCAGTATTTTCAAATCTAACCTGAGCTACAGAAAGAGACCCTACTCAAAACAACAACCAAAAATAATGACAGTGGGATAATTTCTCTCTGTGTTCTCTGCAGGAGTATGTAGAATGCCCACTGGTTCTGCATCATTGCTGGTCATGGTTTTCCTTAAAATTGCCAGCAGAGCACCTCGTCAGTCTAAACCATTTGACATCTTGGTGTTACTTCTGTGACTTACCATGTTGCCTATTACCCTTATTTTCTGAAAATTCTATGGTCTGTGTCTCAAAGGAATTCTTCAAGAATATTTTCATATGATTGTAAGGGTAAAATTTAGTCTTTTTTCCCTGAAAAAGCATTACTCTACTCTATCACTTTCAAGACAAAAACTGCCTTCTAGACAACTGCCTCAAAACTCACGCAGTAGAGAAACAAAGTTAAAAAGATCTGCCTAATTCAGGGGATGGTCTCATGGCCTACATGTGGCTCTCATGTACTGTTTACCAGACAAATGTACAGATATAGTCGCTTTTCTATGTGTTTCTAGGAATGTTACACACACATGCAGGCACACACACTGATAGAAACTTCTTGAGTTATTTCTTTCTATAGAAAAATTACATATTCCATTTTTATCTTTTCTTATCAACATATCCTGCATTAGAATTTAATTCAGCAAACTTGGTACATTTTCTGCTGTGAATTCCAGTGGAATCAAGAAGAAAGAGCATCAGGCGAAGGGAGAGGTCAGGGTCAGGACATGGAAGGCTTGAAGCATCCTCCTGTGTGGACATCCTTGTGTCCACCTGTGCCTGTGCCCTTCGCTTTCAGACCCTCTGATGACATTGCTGAGCTTATTTCACTACTATTCCTCAATCTGCAGCTAACCTTAAATCGTACAGGTGCCAATTACCAGTGGTTTTAAAATGTGCTCTTCTGAAGTTGTTATACTGCCCTAAATTGAGACTGAATCATCCTAAAAAGATGCACTGCTCAGACTTTTGAATTTCAAATAAGGAACCCTGGGCACTCCAAAACAGCATAATCCTTTATTCTGAGTAAAACTGTTGAGAGTTTTGATTGAGTCAAGATTAATCTTGACAGTGAAGTCCCATGGTTCTCCATGTTCTGTGTTGTGGGATGTACCAAGCTGCCCCTCTCTTTATTTCCTTGTTTGTCCCTTTCTGATCAGATTGTTGCAAAACTCACCCTAATTAATGCAGTTTTGTTAGTGTGAAGGTTATTCATAAAGGGATTGACTTTGCTCTAACACCTAAGAGAGACAACAAAGAAATTAAATATAAGAAAAAAAAAAAGAGTACACTTTAGACAGTAATTTATCTTAAAATAGAAAGTTATGCTGATTTTATGCCACTTTCTTGAGGGAAATATAAATAAAGACCAAGCGTTTGTTATCTGACCTAAATCCACATCAGTGATAATATTTACATTTAATTAAATGAAAGCAAAACAATTTCAGAAATGTATTAGAGCTGTGAAGTGGGAAGCAGAAATGCCAATTAAGAACACAAGTGTAAACATTAAACCATGGAGTTAGGATGATAATGATCCTCGGCTCAGGTTCATCAGCTGTGAAACATGCTCTGTGCTGGGAGCTATTGATAATTAGGAAGGCCGTCAGGGCAGGGAGGATGAGGTAACTGGGAAATCTCTTCTATCAGTTGAATTTCTCCACAAGTCTAAATCTTCTCTGACAAATTAAGTTATGTAAAAAAAAAAAAAAAAAAAGTGTACACACTAAACAGAAAAGCCACAGAGATGATTAAATTAGCAGTCCTGTATAATTATTCATGATTGAGTTGACTTGAAAATTAAAATACTTCTACTACGATAATTTATTCTGTAGAACCGTCTGCAGATAAAGTGCTGACAATTATTTGAGCACCTTATTGAGTGAAAGTAAATTTAGAATTACTGTAGTAGTCACCTCGTTTTGCTTTGAATAAATAAAACCTGTGCTGTTTGACTGTGTGCATCCATAATACTTCAGTTTTATAGATCTAGACAGAACAGATGTCTTCCTGCCAACTCTACTTTCACTGCTTCCTCCTCCTTTATTCATGTACATATAGCTCTGGCTACCTTGTTATAGGTATGAAATATTGCTCTGTGTATATCACTGATGTCTGCATACAAATTTACTTCCATTATAGTAGTTTTATCTTTATGGGCGTAGGTGTAGAGGATCATAAATGCATATTAGTTTGCAATATATTTAACTAAACAATAGCTACATTACTGCACGACTTGACTCTGTTTATTAAGTATCTAATATATAATATAGGAATGAAGCTTTAGTTTTTGAATTATGTTTTAGGCAAATATTTTCACAGTTAGTTATAATCATATATCAATAGTTTTTGTTGAGATTCATTTTGGTATTATTTGTTATATAGATAGCTGATGGCAATATGGCCTCTTTCAGCCAGGATGGGCTTGACCCAGGGACTAAGGTATGAGACAATCAGCGCTTTTTCAAATTTAACCTGAGGTAGTAGTTCTCATGTTTGTTGTCTCACAGTGACTATTAAAGACATGAAGAAAGGAAAATGAGCAAGAAAAAAAAGTTTATTTTTTTAAATGCAAGTAAAACTAAGACTTTCATAATGGGAGGGATTTCCATTGACCATCAGGTTATAAATATTTTTATAAGAATTACAGCAGTTATTAGACAATGAAGTAATCTGTGTTAAGAACGGCTAATTCTCTGGGCCTACCACAAACCACTACAATGGAGTCTCGCAGTCTGTGCATTTCTCTCTGGGGATGTCCTCTTCTCATGAGAGTTGGGTGCATCTTATCTCTGACTTGTTCTGTCAAATCTTTCTCTGATTCATTACTTTTTCTGCCCCTCAGTTAGATGTCACTTTCAAACATGACTGCTTTCTTCTATAAAAGAACTTTACTGTCAATGCTTGGGATTAAAGGTGTGTACTAAGGGTATGTCGGTATTTCAGCCAGATCATAATAGAAACCAGAGTATGCCTGCATTCTAGCCAGATCACAAAGATCTAGAAGGTCTTTGGATATGATCCCTCGACAGAGCAGCTAGGTTGCTGGATTAAAACTCTACAGTCATTCTCTTTCTTGCCCTTTCCTTAGTTGACAGACATGGATCTTAATGGGAGTGGTGATGAACACTTGTACCACTCTGAGTAGCTGAGCTGGAGAAGCCTTGGATATATTACAAGACTGTTGTAAAAGATTAAAAAATGATGCTGGCTTGTGGTGGCACATGCATTTAATCAGAGTACCCAGGAGGCAGAGGCAGAGGCAAGCAGATCCCTCTGAGTTTGAGACCAGCTTGATCTACAGAAAGAATTCCAGCAGAGTCAAGGCTACACTGAGAAACCCTCTCAAAACACAAGTGTGCGCCCCCCCCACACACAAGCACACACACACAGAGAAAACAAACAACAACAAAACCCATATACTCACAAAAAAAAAAAAAAAAAAAAAACCAAAAAAAAAAACAAATGCAAAAGCAAAACCCACTGCAAGAGAAACAATAATGGAAATAGTATTAAAGGGTCACGTTCCCCTCCAGATTCCCTTTATTTGAAGTGAGATAGCAGTGCTTGCATTCCTTGTTTCCCATTCCTGCTGTTTAGTTTGCAATTCAGAATAACAAAGAAGGATTGTCACAGATTCAAGATAACGCAGTGCTTGGGATCTACAAGTTCTTCGGTTACAATCAGAAGAAAAAAACATGGAGGAATCATTTGCCTTGATGGAATCAGTTTGCCATGGTACATAGATAAACACAATTAAACAATCAGTAAAAGTTTAGAAAATAAGAGACTTTATATCTTTGAGAACTCTTCCTCAATGTTGAGCAGACTCACATTCTATCTGGCATGTTTTGGAGAGCAAGACATGTTCTCCTTGGATGGTCAGACTCATCACTTCTGAGTTCCCCACCCCATGGACAGATTTTTGAATATACTCATCTCTCCTGAAGGAAGGTAGTGAGAGCCACTCAACATTGAACTTGGATGAGACCAAGTACTGAATGCTGCATTTATTTGCACAGTATGGGGAGTGGTGACCAACAGACAGTTAAAACACTGGTAACATCCCTCCATCCAGTTCTATCGTGAAGAACAAAGGGGAACCTATCATGAAGAATGGGTAGGAAATGTAAGAGTCCTCCAAAGAAATTATGTGTACATACATGAACACCCTGTTGTAAATAGGCAAAATTTACTGAGAGACGAAAGGATTAAAAATTATTGGCTATTATTTAAAGTTTAAAAGACTGAACTAAGTCCAAATGAAGATATGTCTAGCCACCTGGGAAAAGATACCAACTTAATGAAATCTTTCCCCTCCCACTAGTTATACAGTTGCTAGGAAACGGATTCATATGACCAGGCCAGAGCTGTTTGTAGGCTTGGCACCTAAAGTGGACCAATCATTTCAAAAGTCAGTCTCCCCTACCCAATCACATAATGCCAAAGCATATAAGTCCCTGCTTGCGATTTTGCCCCGTAAAAAACCTTGCTTCCCTAGACAAATTGCTCTCCTATTTTCACAGGAAGTTTGCATCCCGTGTTCAAACAGGTATACAATTTAAAAAACCTCATGTATTTACTGCAGAGTCTATTCTTGGTCTTTTGGGGTTTGCAAACTGGGCATAACACTACAACAGCAGCATGAAAACTCACAGAGACAAAGTACTCAGAGAGACTTAAAGGATATCTGAAAGTTCCACTGAGCAACTGGAATGAATCAGCAAATAGAATATATGACATTACTAAAAGTAAACCATTCTTCAAGCTTCAAGACAGATGCAGCTCTCAGCCTTGACCAGAGCAGCCTCATTCAGCAGTGGGGGATTGGCAAAGCAGAAAGAGTCATAACTGACTAAGATACTGAGAAAAAATAATTTCTGAATTATTGTCCCCAAATCAGTATTTTGCATCACAAATAAAATAAAAGGATGTTGGTCGTGGAGTATGGTTTCACCTACTAAACTGTCAAAAGAATTAAAAGCGAAGAAACGATAATTATTGAAATGTTCATATTTATTTAAAAACTGGGTGTTTGTTTTTTCCTAGTAGGTGATTTAATCTCTAATTAAATATTTATGGAACCTCCAAGATATGTTTCTTTTATATAAAATTATTAACCATCAAAAATTTTAAATCTTTTGTTTTATTTTGAATACCATATACAAAGTAAAATCCTCAAATAAAAACATCTGAACTGCTGTGCAAATATTTAAAAGGTGAAATGGAAGGAAAAAAGAAAGTCACAGGGGCTGGAGAGATGGCTCAGCTGTTAAGAGAACTGACTGCTCTTCCAGAGGACCTGAGTTCAATTCCGAGCACCCGCTCACAACTGTCTGTGGCTCCAATATCTTGACACTCTCACATAGACAAACACTCAGACAAACCACCAATACACATAAACTAGAAATAAACTATAAAAAAAAGAAAATCACATTGTTTTAGTTTTTGCCTTAAAGTTTAATTATTGGGAGCATTTTTAGAAACTAGTCTCAGCCATAGATGACTAAGAAAAATAATAATGCATGAATAAAATGAATGCATTTTGAGAAAAAAAACGTTCTTATCTTTTACATTTTTGAGAAAGTAAATGACTATAGTATGATTAATATATAGTTAAAACTTGTAACCTAGAAATAACCATATAATAAATCATTTTCTGATTTCTTTTAAAATTTTATTTATCCTAGCCTAATAAGATATGACTGTTTCTTAATATATTATAAATACAGTGTCACTCTTGTAATGTGTATATTCATAAGACACATAATTTATTAATATTTTCATTAAACATTTATAATATTTTTTCACCAGATATTTTCCCATTGGATAGAATGGTCTTTTCCATGTGAACTTTTACTAAATGGAAAAATTAAACTCAATGTTGTATCACGAAGAACTTAGTTAACAATACACATGTTTATATTTACTTGTAAATATCCCATAAAGCATTTATAATTTAAAATTTGCTCACGTGAAGGGTACCTACCTCTTGGCTTGGACGTCTCCCTCCTCTGACTAACTAGCAGGCCTGTGGAATATGTGGGAATCTGACCACAGGCCACAAAGCTCACTGGGCAAACATCAGTTGCTGGTCCATGAGAGGGGATATAGCCCCGAAGCTGGCCTCGTCTTGACATGTTCAGCCTTCAACCCTGTACAGTCATGCCAGCCATCATGATGGAAACAAGAACAATACACTCCAGATCTCTGACCACCTCCATTCAACGCAAAAAAATAGGATTTTAGGATGAGAGGACCTGGAAAGAAATTCCCCAGTGGTTTTCCTTTTGCTACTTCTTTTTACTATATTTTAGCACTGTTTTATTTTGTTTAAAACATCCTTCATATGTTTATGTTGTTATTTCTCTTCATCTATTTTATTTAATATTTTTTATGATGATGAATATTGTAAAGCCATGAAGGTGCTTACTATAAACGAGAAAATTCTGGCGATGAGGTAGTTTGGTGGTAAACTTTAATAAGAGTTTCTTCTTTTAGCCTGTTTGTTCATTTTTATATCTCTATGATGTGAAACAAACAAATTGTGGTGCATTTTAAATTGAAATGTAAGGAGCATTTTAACTCATCAGAAAATCACAGGTAATTAGGCGAGAATAAAACTGTCTTCTGGGCTGACAGGTGGTTCCTTCTTGTCTAGGCAATCCCCGTCATCATGGGGCTGAGAAGCTATGGGCAGGTTGTCTACTGAACCTCCTGTCAAAACAGGAGGGATCCGGAGCTCCAGGATATACATTAGAGACGGCTTTGCATCCCGGAGGGAAAAAAAAATTACCTGCGGGATTAGTGGAGGGAAAAAACTACCTGGGGAATTAGTGGAGGGAATTAGTGGAGGGAAGAACTCAGCAAATGAGAATACAAGGGGCAAGAGAAAAAATGTTTTTCTCAGCCTTCGGTGCCTTTTCTTCCCGGGTACAGGATGTGTTTACCCTTCCAGATGCTATTAACCTATGCTCATATGTGCATCTGTCTCTGTGTCTGATCACCTATTACGCATCAGACTGATCAGAGTTCATACTCAGGGCTCTGACTCTAACCTATTCATAGACTTTAAATCTTTCCTCTGTTGATTTACATTTAAGATGCATACATGTACTGACATTAAAGGAAATAAATATTAAAAGTGATATATATAGTATTCAAGGACACTCACATATTTAATGTAATGTGTAATAAAATGTTTATATTTTATATCAATTTAAATTTATGTTAAATTGATATAAAATGTTTATTTTTGTATCCATTTAAATTTATGTTAATTTGGTATAAAATATTTATATTTTAAACCACTTCATCATTGAATTTCTAATCATACCAAAATTTTAATCCCACTTCTATAAAAAATTTCATATCTTCCAAAAAAAGAAATTAGAAAAAATAAAAATAAACCACACAGCTAAATTAAAAATAAGCGTTGGGAGAAAGGTCCGAGCATACCACTGAGTCGACACAGGGGTTGGGACTTCACGTGATTTCATACGTTATGTTTTGTGCCCTCCAAAACTCATGGTGGGATTAAATGGCATTTCAACCATGTTGAGACAGACGTCGTACTTGAAGAGATAATTGCATCATGCTATCGTTGACTTTGTGGGTGAATGTGTTCAGTTGTGGCAGGAGTGAGGCTCAAGTAGCAGGTCAGTTTTAGGAGGGGCTGCTTGGTCACCTCCCTCTAAGCCATGCTTACTTGTCCCTTACCTGTAGTGCTGTGACACAGCACGACAGACGGAATTCTCCAGTCACACACTGCCAGCAGGTTCTGAGACGTCCCAGTTTCAAAACTGCCTCCCATATAATTTATGTTTAAAGTAGATGGATGGAACTAGAAAATGCTGCAGTGAGTGAGGTAGCCCAGAAAGACAAATGCTGTGTGTTCCCTCTTATTTGTTGGTCGTATTTCTGAATCTCTGTATGTGATTAAAAACCCAACCCCAAGGGGGTCATTCCTTAAAACATTCAACATGAGCAACACTAAATGTACACAACAGGTTGAGTGCACATTATTATAAACATTTTAAGAGGTCGTGGAATTGAGATGGAGGGATATAGAAAGAGTTGGAGGGGATAGTGTAAACTAGAAATTACGTAAATACAATACTAATTTATGAAATCTTAAAAATTATAATTAAATAAGTATTTAAAATTTAATTTTTAATGTTTAATATGAATTGTTCTGCTTCAGATATTCTGGCATACAAGCAAAAAGTGGACTAATTTTGTCAATTTTGGTAAATATGCATTCAACATCAATTTTATTTCAGAAGAAATGAAGATATAAAAATGGAGAAAGAATGGAAGCTAAGAAAGATAAGAGTTCTTTCTCTCAGCCGTATTGCTTTGAGAATATATTCATATATCACAACATTACTAACTAAATGAAATTAGGATATTAAGTTTAAACATTCCTAAACATCATCGGTGCCTTCAAAACCTTTCAAAGGGGTTGACAGTTACTGGAATTGTTTATGTTAGCTGACATTAGCATAAGAAAATTGCTTCTGTTTTAGAATTCACCTTGAAGCCATTTTTGAATTTGTAATTCCCTATCCTCTGGTAATCAAATCATATTTAATTGAAAAATCAGAGGAAACCAATAGGGTGCTCCTGAGTATTCAGTATGTTCCTGTATTTCTGAGTAGGAAATAATTTTCATTATGTAACCAACTAACATGACATTTTGTGAAATTCAACTATATGCCAAAATGAGAGACTGCCTGCTGTAATAACTGATCTTTCATTGTATTGTGTCTGTTTGTACTGACTTGATCTGGAATTTCTAGTAGCGTGCCTTAAAACACCCTCCGATGGTAACCAAGCTGCAAGCATATTATCTGCCCCGTAGACAGGGATCTTATTGAGTACCAGCAGCAAATATATGCACTTGGCATTGTGATATCAAAACTTCTTTCACCTTGGAGAATGTCTTTTAATTACATCATAACATTTACTATGCGAGTGGCATTTCGTGGGCTGGTTTTTTCAAAAATAATAAGCAATATTAACAGGAAAAAGGACAAAGATTTTAGCCGCTCATTTCCTCTATGCCCCGCATTGACTGAAACAAGTCTTCACCAAACATAAGTGACTGTACAAAGAGCAGAGATCAGCAGAGTAGGCGGTATTCCTTTCTCCATCAGTTGTTGTTCTTTTAATTCTCCAGGCGTCTTACAATTCTAGCTAGCTACAGCTTTGAGTCTTGGTTTTTGAGGTATGTGAAGTTTTCTTATTTTATTTTAGAATCATTGTAAGTGGTAGGCATGGAAAGTAAGTATTACAAAGTTATTTCAAAATGAAACGCGTAGAACAGCTCTCACATTCTAGTATGGTGCCCTTCCAGCTTATTAACATGTTTTGTACAGCACTGAAACAGACAAGCACTTGCTATACAGAACTTCCCCTTCCGTCGGCATCAGGCTTACAGATATGTCCTTGAGGACTGAGCATTGGTTACACCTATGGAACTACTTGCCAGTTTCTCTTGAAAAACTGTTAATTTCTGCTTAAAAGCTGGTTTCATCACTGACAACATGTGAATAGGTTACTGCATTTATGTATCTGCCCAATACCCAAGTCTGAATAATAATTTTTTCTTAGATATTCCTACAAGTCAAAATAGTGTTTCATGATGACAGAGGATATTTTCATTTTCAACTCAGGTGAGCCCTCAGCCTTCCTTGTTGCTTACTCCAATGTACAGAAATGCTTTCCTGAACCCACAGCCACCCTGGCAATGTAGCACAGTATGCAGACATGCTTCCTGTTTCCTGCAAAGCTAACTAAAACACATACAGGACAGTTGGAGGGCTCATAAAATTATTTACTTACTCCTAATTATATTTCTTCTTCATAATTCTTAAGGTATTGTTTCCAGTGAAATTGCTTTTAGTGCCTATGAAGAGGAGATACAAAAATTAACAGGATATTTTGGCTAAGATGTTGCCACTGTCCTGACTTATGGTGGAACTGCAAAAAAGTAGGCTCATTGCAAAGGGCAGCAAGGTTGTCAGTGACTACATTTTGAGATTCAACAGCACTATTGAATTTATTTCACATGATTTTCATTCACTTCTGAGTCCATTCACACAAAAGTAAATTTCTTTGGTGATTAGGTGGTGCTGACACTGAGCACAAATAAAACAAACTTACCTATTTTCTGTAATTCATCCAATTGTCATGTGTACTTTTGAGACAAGACATGGTACCAGTCTTCATGGTTACAGTCAGATAAAGGATCAATGAGGTAAAAAAGAGTTTGCAGCAGTGTAAAGACAAATTAAAGGACTGTTTTGACAATTTCTCTAGTCAAGATACTACAATGCCATACTATTTTACAATTTTTTTTTTATTCTCGTGTTCAGTTAAAAGAAGTAAAATAAAAGATGGGCTACTAAGAGTTCTATCTGTATTAAAATATTCCCTTTTGTTCTCTAAAACCTAAACAACCAATTTCAATATGATGTTAGAAAACAGCAATTTAAACTTTGATAATCTGTTGTTGACTGAGGCAGAAATAATAAATTATTAACAACTTTAAAATGAGCATGCATTGACTCTGCCAGTGTCCACTATATTTAAATATTGGAATATATCCACAGTTTTACCTAAAGTGTAACTACTTAGACATTTTTCTAAGAACTAAAACTTAGTTTTTCTTTCCATGATACAAAAGAACAGTGGTTTTCTTATCTGCATATAGCTTCTGGAAACAAAATAGAACCTTCAGGGTGATTTAATATTATCATGAAAACAATCTTAACTTGCAGTATCTCCCCAAAGAATTCACAGATTCTTCTTTATTAAAAGAACTCTAGACTCTAGACTAAAATAATTAAATAAACAAACAAACTTATTTTGTTCAAATGTCATATGTATACGAATTTATACCTACATACAATTTGAAATGTACTTTTTCTTGTCAGTTGCAACTGTATCATGGTAATGATACAGAGGTTGAAAATTAAAAATTAAAAAAAAAAGAACAATGAACTGGCCGAAGAGTGTGTTGCCAGCAGGCCTGTGCAGTAGGGTAGCCTAGCAGGCACGTATTTTCTTTCATCCATGCAGAAAAAGAACTTTATATAGAAAATGCATTTTGACAAAACCTAGAACCCCTACTCAGACATAGCCTGTGGCAACTCAGTATCCAAGTGGGTTCCCTAGTAAAGGGAACAGGGAGTGTCTCTGACATGAACTCAGTGGCTGGCTCTTTCACCTATCCCCCCCCCACCCCAAGGGAGGAGCAACCTTGCTAGGCCACAGAAGGAGAACATTGCAGCCAGTCTTGATGAGACCTGATAAACTAGGGTCAGATGGAAGGGGAGGAGGACCTCTCCTATCAGTGGACTTAGAGAGGGGCAGGGAGGAGATGAGGGAGGGAGGATGGGATTGGGAGGGAATGAAGGAGTGGGCTACAGTTGGGATACAAAGTAAATAAACTGTAATTAATATAAAAAGTAAAAAGTAAATTTAAAAAACTTGACAACTAATAATCATCTTTGAATACTACTTTTCCTATACAACCTTTAACATGTTATCTCTGATAGTGCTACTAATTTCATTTTTGCAGAATTTTCATTTTAAAGAATATTCTAGATAAGAAAACAAAAGAAGAAAATAAGAAAGAAAGGGATGAAGGTGTTAAGAAGGGTGGAAAAAAGGGAGGAAGGAAAAGTGATTCTCCTATGGTCCTCATCTACCTCTAATTTGTTTCTTTAGTTTCATCTTTTTAGTCTTTCCTCAGAAATGTAATTTAAACCATTCATATAAATGTAATTAATACATTTTATATTTCATATTAAAATGCCAATAGATATAACTACAGTATATTTTCTTAATGATTGCAAAGAACCACTGATATTATTTCATTAAATGTTTTCTTATCTGTGCACTACATCATGGGATGTACCTCTTCGTTTCATCTGATAGGTGGCATTTCCTCCACCTTTGCTACTTCCTGCCTCCAAAAATCAGAGAACCCTGGGTTCTATGCGCAATTAGCAACATTTCTCTCTTTGATGCAATTTTTACTTTATCATTTGTTCATCTAAATTATGAGAAAAATCAAAAGCAATTAGAGTCTTTAAAGTAGTTAGAGGGATTGGCTGACTAATAATTATCTTACTTGTGCAACTTATGAATTTTGAGGCAATACCCACTTGGATTGGGAACTAAACCATGGGAGTTTATTAATTTTAATGCTTTTGCATCTAATGCCCGAGGATACAAACACTGATCTTTAACTATTTACTAAGAAAAGAGTATGTGAAAGACAGAAATTTCTCCTCTTCCATAAGTCCAATTTTTGTGAGTAACTATTGTATATTATTTTTCCAAAGGGCAGAATTTTTAGGTTCAGGTTATTATTTCTCTAAAATTTTATCTTAGTTGTAATATGAAAGAATTCTTTTTTTCCTACCAAAATTACTTGTAGGAATAAAGAAGCCAAGAGAATAATCAGGTATGAAGCCACCAATTTCAAGTGTTGTGTAGAATCTGAAGATTATATCATTAAGAATTTATGGGGTGGATGACAACTGATAAAAAGTTGATACTCCTCTGTGTCTGTGCATTTCTTAAACTGTTTGGTATGATATCTGGGCTCACTGCGGTAGCGTGGCCAAGTGAAGACCTTGGAAACTGATAGGTGCTCGCTCCATCCTCACACTTGGTACCTTCATTCACACTCACCTAGGCTCCCTGTGGCAACCCATTATGACACAACACCGAGAAACCAAAGGAAGCTCTACCTCTGTTGTCATGCTGACTGTGTTTCACTTGTGTGAGTTCCCTAGAATGTTCAAATGCACACTGTGTCCAACACATTCAGAGGCACATAACAGGAGCTGCCGGTGAACCCAGGAAAGCGGTACCAGCAGCTTCAGCATCTTCTGCGCAACACTACCACTCACCCTCCCCGCCCACCTCACCCTGAAGCTTTGTAAGACAAGGCGTCTTCACCAACATAAACTGTACTTAGTGTTCACATAGAACGAAAGTCAGCACGCGTGGGAGAAGCAAAATCTAGGAAGGGCTGCCGGGTGATAAAAATCTTAACATGAAATTCATCCCGAAATTGACCTGCCGAACACACAAATAACAACGAGGTACTGAAAGGATCGTGATGAAACACGGCGCGGCAGGTGGAGGCAACTCTCCTTAGAAGGACAATAACCACCTAGCAACAAATCATGAGGAGATATCAGTAAGTTGCCTGACAAATAATTCAAAATATTGATTTTAGAGAAACTCGGAGGGATTTAAAAAAAAATTGTCAGCTTGATGAAATGCTGAGAAGGTACTGGACGAAATGAGTGAGAAATTAGTGAAGAGACGGAGAGAGGAGAAAAAGGAGCCAAAGAGAAATCCCTCAACTAAATAGCTCAATAAATATTTTTAAAAGCACAGTTAAGAGCCTCAGCAACAAAATGAGGCAGACAGTAAAAAACAATTTCTATACTTGAAGACAGGTGTTTTGAAAGAACCCAGTACCATTAACAAAAAAAAAGAGAGAGAGACTTCTAAAGAAAGTCTTTGAGATTTATGGTGCATCTGTAAGTGATCAACCCCTTACATCGTGGGTGATCTATCTAGAAAGAAGGGTAAAGGCAGAGACAGAAAAGCATGTGTAATATCAGCTGAACACTTTGCAAATATAGAGAAAGATAAGGATACAAAGTTCCAGAAACCTCACAAAAAGACTTGAACAAAATCATCTCCTCTCACAAATATTGTAGCTAAACTGTCAAAAACACAAAACAAAAACTTGTGAAAACAGAAAGGAAAAAAAAAAAACATTTATAAGGTAATTCTCAATGTACAAACATCTGAATTCTCAACTGAAATCCTCTTGCCAGGAGAATTAAATGGTTTATTTAAAATTCTGGAAAAAAAAAAAAAAGTCATGGGCCCTCAGGGAAAATTTACTATTATTATTATGCTAAAGAAGAATAGCAATAGAATGACTCCCAATGAGGTACTGCTGTACTCATAGATCAGCACATTGCTCCAACCTCATCAGAGAACTATCTTCTTCCAATTGATGGGAATTCATACAGAAACACACAACTGGACAACATGCAGATAGTGAGATATTTTGGAGTCCTCACCCCTCATTGGGATGTCTTTATCAAACCTCTCCCCTCAAGACTCGGGAATCTGTTCAGATGAGGACGCAGAAAGACTGAACCAACAAGAGGTGGTCGCTGACCCAAAGGAGACAGCATCTTCTAGGCACAGCAGAGATGATACACATATGAACTCGGAGACAGACACAATACACACAACCCCTAAACAAGCTCAAAGCAGACAAATGCCAGCACTGAGAAAGTAAGTGGACACGCCTAACCAAGAAGCTTTTTGCAATTCATACTTTCTGAAAAAAAGATTATGAGTTTCGTTCAGCGGAATGTCGCCTGGTATACCAGCCACATTTCAAAGCAAGGACGCACGAAGCAACGTAATTGGGCCGGCACAGAACGGACTCCACGTTTCTTTTATGGGTGCTTTTTGTCTTATTTTGGTATTTTTACTTTTGTCTTAGTGATTTCCCTGTTTTTATTTTGTCTGGTTTGATCTTTATTTTTTCATTGTGTTCATTTTGTTTGTTTTGGGTTTTGAGACAAGGAAAAAAGAAAACAAAAAGGTGGAAGTCCAGTTGGTGTTGCCTGTATAGTCACTGCAGCTTGGTCAAACTCCCCAGTGGCCAGCCCCTTAAAGAAAACTGGGTCCTTTCTCAACTGCACCCCCACCAGAGGCCACCAGTTGTGGAGAGCTACACTTCAGCATACTTAATCACAATTTTTAAGCATTCTCTGTGATGGTTTCTAGTCTAGGCTGTTACTTTGTGTGTGTGTGTGTGTGTGTGTGTGTGTATGTGTGTGTGTGAAGGGGATTGTCACACAAGCATTCTACAATGCTCTTTCTCAGCTGTGAGTTTGCAGTCATCAATACCACTACAAAAGCAGTTTTTTTCCCCCTTTATACCAGTGAGAGCATGATCATTGACTTCCACATGGGTTTTGGTGATAGCGTAGACCACTGACATCCATATGACCTCTGGCATTAGCATGTGTCACGGACCTCAGCATGATCTGCAGTGGCAGCACAAGGCACAGATAACATGCCTTCTGGGGCAACACTGGTCATGAACACCAACATGGTCCTTGAAAATAATAGAATTAGTTTCGCCTGAAAGTTCTGGCAAATTTAGTAGTGTGGCCGTCTAGCTCTGGGCTGTATTTTACTGAAGGACATTTTGCTATTGATTCAGTCCTGGTCTAGCTGTAGCATTTTTTTTTATTTGCTCATGGTTCAGTTTCTACAGATAGGTGCAGTTTCCATGCTTATGTGTTCCCTGACACTCTCCATTTCTTACAGGTTTTCCATTTTTCAGTTTACACTTAATTATTCATGCTGATTCCCAGCATTCCTTTGTAATTCTGAGTAACATCTTCTGTTTAATTTATTTGTGTGAGTCTCCTCTATTTTTTTTTTGTTAGAGAAATTAGTTTTTGATGCCCATAGTTCTCAAAAAATCTTTAGTCTTGTGTAGATTTCAAACCCCTTGTCCATTTAGTTCTACACTATTTTTGTTATTCTTGGTCTTTGGCTTTGTTTTTCATCCCTTTACTATTTCTTATTTTACTTCATCAGGTAGCTTATTTATTTATCATACTTAACTGATAAATTCTGGTGTAGGCATTTTTTTTTTCTAAACACGACTCTATTCCTTTCTTTACTGTAGTTACAGAGTTTGGAGTAGTCTCTTCTCATTTTTATTCATTTCAAAAATTTAAGTTTCACTCTCTATTGACTTATTGGTAGTTTAGGAAAATATAAAATTTCCAGGTATTATGTAACTTCTAATTGTTGACCTGTAGTCCTATTCCATGGTCATCAGAAAAGTCGTCTGGTACAACTTTCATTAAAAACAACGGTTTGCTGAGATCTTTCGACTTAACAGAGACTCAGTACTGAAAAATGTTCCATGCGTTGATGACAAAAGTGTATAGTATAAAACTATGAGGCAAAATGAATGAAGGTCTTTACGTCTCCCTTGGGCCTATTAGTCTACAGAATCACTTAATCTTCGTGTCACCTTGCTTAATTTTAACACAGATGATCTGTCTGTTGATGAAAATGGGATGTAGATTCTTCAACCATGTTTTAATGTCTATATTTCCTATTTTATCTGTTAATGATTGATTTGTGGATCACATGTACATATGTGGTGCATATGTATTCACAACTTTCATTCAGTTTTGTTGAATTCATCCCTCTTATTTTGTATGGTGACCTGCTACGACTACTTTCTACAATTTTTACTCAAAGTCTATTTTACCTGATGTAACTGTAGCTAACTATGTTGGTCTTAGATTTCCAATTGAATGATTTACCTCTTTTCATCCCTTCCCTGACAATCTTGGCTTCTATAGAAGTATTCAATTTGTTTCCTTTTTCAGTTGGAGAATTTAACCAATTTAGATTCAAGATATTGATGGGTTAGAAAAGAGTTCTCTCCTTCTTCTCCTGCTCTTCTTTCCTGTTTTTATTTTTTTATTTTGCTTGTTTTGCTCTGTTTCTGATTGTTAACCTACTCCCCCGTTCTTTCCCTTGTTTGGTTGTTGTTTTACGGCATATTCTATGTTATTCTGATACATTTCTCTTTCTATTTTTTTGTGTCTATATTGCTAAAAAGGTTTTGTTTCTGTGATGGTTGATATCTATCTGTCTATCTATCTTTCTATATCTCTCTATCTCTATCATCTGTATTTCTATAATTGATAACTATCATCTATCTATCTATCTATCTATCTATCTATCCATCTATCATCCTTTTATCTTTACTGCAAGACTCCATTAAACACTACTATTTGATTATGCTGAATTTCTTATGGTAAAATTCATTTCTGGGTGTAGGACAAGGTACCGCAGGGAAGGACCCAATTGTCCGCTTCTGAGTTCCCTGAGAAGCAAACCTGATTGCATAGAGGTTGGTGTTTGATTACCCCTAACCACAACCTGCTGGGGATGCCCTCAGGTGTTGATGGGGTCTTCCTCTCCTCCCCAAAAAGGCTGCAAAACGCCCTGGGAGGATCAGGTCTCTACTTCCCCCCCCCCTCTGGTTAATGCCCACTGTCTTCAAAAGACCTCATGTTTGTAACCTACCTGCTAGCCTCTTAAATTATTTGAGAAAGGGAGGAGATGCCAGGAGCCAAGGCCAGCTAGTGGAAAGTTACAAACAGCTGTAACAAGGTTGTAGGTGAGAGATTTACCTTTCCAGAACTTATGAGACGTCTATCCATCAGGCTAGATATTTTGAGATATATTAGCTGACATTCTTGTAGTATCTCTTTTAGTAAACATTCTTGCAGTGTTCTGCATCATCATTAATCACCCTGTTATGTTTTGTAAACTATATTGCTGACGCATTTTCCCTTCCTGCCTTCTCCCTATAAAGTTGTGTGAAATTTTTCAAATAAACGAGAGCGAGATAAAAAAAAAGGGAGAGAGATTTGAGTTGTTTGGAGATATTGCCAGTGATGTTGCCATGTTCTTATAAAGGAAATTCTGATTGGATGTATATTTTCATTTCTATTGATTTATTGTAAATAAAATTATTTTTACTAAAAAAAATTTATTTCTTGACATAAAAAAAGTTTCTTTTCCAAGGCTTAGCCAAGTATTCTTTTAATTTTTAAAAATTTTTTTTCATATAATTTATTTTAGTCATATTCTTTTCTTTTCCCCAACTTCTTCCAACCTCATACCCACCCAACATTTTCTTCCCTTCCCTTCCCTTCCCTTCCCTTCCCTTCCCTTCCC
>REGO01000342.1:373978-412782 GCA_010120015.1 Rhombomys opimus
TTCCCTCCTCTCCCCTCCCCTCCATTCCCTCTCCTCCCCTCCCCTCCCTTTCCTTCCCTTCCCTTCCTTCCTTCCTTCCTTTCTTTTCTCTTGTTTTATCTTTTCCTTGGGGTGGGGGGGGGAGTAATACGGAGGTCAAAATGGTGTAGGAGTCAACTTGGAGGATTGGGAAGTGTTATCAAGGTGCATTATGTGAAATTCTTAAGTAATCAATAAAAATACTATGTTGAATAAAAGACATCTGCATAATTAAATGGAAGGCCTTGTTAAGAACATGTGGCTAGTATTATGAATTATGGTTGGCTTTACTCAGGTACAAAAACTAAAAGAGGGGACAGCAAAGAAAAAAAAAAGAACAAGTCACATCCCTGGTAAAGATCCATTCAAAATGTTTTAACAAGTACTAACAAAATAAACAAATTATCATAGAAAATAGATGACACATTGAGCGTAAATTAATTTTTTTTTCGTAAATTAAATTTATCCCTGGCAGGTTACGACAGATCAACACATATAAATCATGTTAAATCATAACAACAAAATTAAGTAGAACATCGTGTAATCGGAACAGATGCAGAAAAGTATTTTAAAATTAAAACCTTCCTTCATGAAATAAATCATTCAAAAATTGGGTAAAGAAAGTATTTAATTTAACATAATAAATCATAGACATTTTAAGCTTTCTTCCATAGACTCAAGAACAAAAGAGTATCCATCTCTACATTCTTATTCATTAGAAACCTTGCTTACAGTACAGAATTATGTGTGTGAGCAAACATATATATTTATTTATATAATATGTTTTGTATATGTATATATTTATACTTAACATATAAAATACATGTCATATATTATATGTAAATACATACATATGCATATAATAGAAATAATACATATACAATATGTATAAATATACATATAAAATATAGATATACAAAAGTATAAATATATATTTATATATAACATATAAAGTATCTGTTATATATAGCATATAAAATAAATGTTATATATATATTATATAAATATATATAATGCAGAAGAGATACCTGCACTCAAATGATTATTGTAACACTAATCATAACAGTAAGAAATGCACTCCCAACCTAGCTGACCATCAGTGTGTGAACAAATGAAGAAAATGTGTACGGACACATTTTACTATGATTACACGGTAAAATAAATGAAACCCTGTCATTTATGGTCCTGTGAATGAAAGTGTAGGACTTGATATTAAGTGAAATATTCTATTCTAGTCACCAGAGATTCTCACTTACATGTGGAGACTGATTACTGATCTCATAGAACTGGAGAGAGGAATGGTGGTTCCTGAGTCCAGAAAGTGAATGAAAGAAACAGGAGGAGCAAAGGATGTCATGGGAACAATAACTCATAGTGTCACGTGGTACATAGCGGAATATCAGGGTTAACAACAAATAATAAAATTTTTCAAAATATTTAAAGAAACCGTTCTTCAGCTGATGGATATGGTGACTGCATTTCCCTAATCACTGCACACTGTGACTGCTCTGAATTTTCAAATGTTCATAAACTTGCCTACAGTCCAGAGGCTACACAAGAATAAAGGTATGAAATAGAGGAGCTAAAAAATTAATAGCCAGTGTCTTGCTACAGCGAAATACCAGCAAGGCTGTCACAGACACCAAAAGGAAGTTAGGTATATGTCAACAGAACCATTAATTTGGGCATAATGGTTTATGGTAGTTGCTTCTTTTTAAGATTGAATTGTTTCACTAGTGATATAAAACATTGCAATAAAATCAGAAAGGTTGGATAAAAACACTGCATTGGAGAGAAAAATGCAATAAAAATTATATCTAATGCAGTGTAGTTAAGTTGTTTTTTTTTTATTTATCGTTGTTTTGTGTGTATGAGTACTATTCCTAAATACGTGCCTGTGAATCAAGTATATGCAGTACCTGCATTGCCCAGAAGAAGATGTCAGATCCCTGAGGTGAGATGGTTGTGAGTCACGATGTGGGTGCTGAGAATTTAACCCAGGTCTTCTAGAAGAGCAGTCAAGTGCATCTAACCCTGAAACCATCTCTACAGCCCCCAAGCTATATTTTCTACATACATTGCTATAGAAATTGAGGACAGCATTTTGAATTTCTTAGGGACAAATGATACCATATTCAAGCCACAAACAATATTGTTCTGGAGTGCAGGAACAGCAAACATGGAAAGCACACTTCCATCAGGCTTTGGTGTGGAACACGGAGCTCCATGCTAGCCATAATGTCTATTGGTGAACACAAAAATAGGCAGAGGAAACTGTGCCACATTTTAAAATTGTTTCCTTCAAAACCAGTCAATTTGTGGAGGGGAAAAAAGAAAAAAAAACTATTTATGATATGTAATATTCACTTGAAATTAGCTGTTGCGTTCTGATAAAACCCACAAAACAGGATAAGATAAACTGAGCATCAGTCTGGTGTAGTTGTACCTCAGTGAAGATCAAAAAGAAGGTGGAGGAAAAGGGAAAAGAAGGACTAACAGAAAAGGGGAATCATTCTATACAACCTCTCCTCTCCATGATCACAGTAAAAAAAAAAAAAAAAGAGATCTAATTCTTGTAACTTCTTGGACCCTGTTAACCTTTAAGCCTTGTCAACCTTTGTCATTCTGAACTCATTAGGAACTTATGCAATGGGTAAAAAAAAAAAAAAAAAAGTTTAGTTTTAATTTTGCTTGCAGATTTTATTGCTACTATAATTTTTCTAGCTAGATTAAGAAAGCAGCCTTGCCAGGCCACAGCGAAGGACAATGCAGCCAGTTCTGATGAGACCTGATAAGCTAGAGTCACATGAAAGGGGAGGAGGACCTCCCCTATCTGTGGACTTGGAGAGGGGCATGGGAGGAGATGAGGGAGGGAGGGTGGGATTGGGAAGTAATGATGGAGGGGACTATGGCTGGGATAACAAAGTGAATAAACTGTAATTAATATATATATGTAAAGCACAAGTAACATTACTAATGCCCAAGCTAAATTGGTAAATAAGTATTTATATAAGTACTAGAAAATTAATAAAGCTGATTTATAGTTGGAAATTTTTGACTCCAGTGAAGACATAAAGAGAACAGGGGCCGCAGAGGTGGCTCAGCTGCTAAATGCTAAGACTCGGACATAACCAAAAACAAAAAGGATAGAAATCAGTGAGAACAGCAGCAGAAGCAACGAGGCAGAAAGTGGAGATGGAAGACAAAGACAGATGTGGGAACAGTTCACAAAACAGATGTCCTTTCAAAGCTGTCTTCCTAACACGGTTAAAACAGGCATTTCTTTTTCATGACACCACCACTGTCAATCTCACCTTGTTTTAGAAAACTGATATATTTAAGAGTTCATTTTGATGAGGAGGCACCTATGATGAATGATTGCATTCTATCCCACTTGTCAATTCTGGTACTGAACTTACTCCAAGACAGGCACTTATAACTCACTTCACAAAAATGTCTAGCAATTGATTTTCTTTGAAAAGCATCACAATTTTCAAAAGAAAATATTTCATCTTGAGATTTTTTTTCCTTTTGCCTCAGAAGGAAAAGTAACAATAATGTTCTCTAAGTCTAGAACTGTCAATTATTAGGTGTCTCTGTGAGCAGGAGGAAAAGAAAGAATTCATACTGAGCATGGTTGCCTTGACATCATCAGCTCATATACCTTAGTCAACATTCTCAAGCCATCAGATTTAAAATAGCAATAATAAAAATTAGGCTCCAATGTTTTGGGAGAAATGATTGTTATACCTAGTATTTCTTTTTGGGTCATTAAAATGGTGGGCACCATTTGGCACTGTGAAGCATTACAAATAGAGACCAGACTTATAAGACTGATGTTCCCTTATGCAGTTTTCAAAATTGCTCACTTTTTAATGAAACTCTGTGTGAAAAAACTAAGGCATACATGTTTGCAGCTTCTGTGCATATATGTAATACTAATAATTTAACAATAAATTACTTAATAATAAATTACATAATCATTTATTCATAACATTTTCTTAGTAATATATAATTTCTGTGAAATAATTTTTGTGTGCATACAATGATTTTGGCACTAGAGGAGAGCACAGTAAAGAAACTGACAGCATGACCACTCCATGGTATAGTTAAGGGAAAAGTTTTGTTGTGTATAAGTGAGAAAAAATATCCAGAGGTATCCGGGAGAGTCCAGAGCAGAGAGAAAATAAAGAAGACTGGGCATGGCCAGGGCTAGCTACAAGAGAAGGGAGATTAGAAAGTGAGAAAATGGTGGAAATAGTAAACAGTGGGAGGAGTAAGACAGAGAGAGGAGCAGGGACAGGGTGGAATCCTTGCCACTATAAGAAGAATCATGGTATCTAGGAAGACAGAAGGCCACCATAGAGTAAAAAATGTGTAACAAGTACTTGTGAGCAAGCCTGGAGACTCCCATGAGCTTTGATATGCAACTTCAAGTACACATAAATGGAGCCTTACGTCCCATCTCCTCTAGAGTAGAAAAAAATGCCTCCTTTTGGCAGACAGGAGCCAGTTCCATAAGTTTCTGAGGAGTGTTGGCTTTTATTTAACCAACAGAAATCCACGTATTGTCCAGTTTGAGCTCATTTCTGGATATTTGGACTGACCATGACCTAACATTTTGTGTGTTCGAAATGATAATTTTATCAAAAGAACGACATCAGATCATCAAATTCAAATTAAATAATTTCGCCTTTAAGGTATATGTAAATTCAAATTAAATAATTTCGCCTATAAGGTCTATGTAAGTTAGCTCACTAAGAGAAGCCAACCACCTAAGGATATAATTAGCAAAGATATAAACAATTCCCAAATGTACAGTCTTAAATGAGAGTCACAAAACAAATGAAGAGTTTCTCTAACTTCTAAAGTAAATAGCATGGAATGAAAACGTTAGTTCAGAGCCACTGAGAAATCAATCATGACATTCCCCCATTTTTTTTTTAAAGAACTTTTTGTTGGTTATTTGTGAATTTCACATCACGCACCCAATCCCACTCATCTCCTGACCCCACCTTACCTGCAATCCACCCTTGAAACCTCCCCCCAACAGAGAAAAAAAAAAAATCTCCCTGTGGAAGCTGTAGAGTGTCACAGTGTACCCTTTTGTCCACACTTCTTTGCTTGCAAAAATGATCAGTGAAATGCGTCTCCGGTCTGGTACAAGGCCTCTGGCTTGTCCTACCCTATCACTACTGGATCCTCAGTTGGACTCCTCTCGGATATCCTGTTGCTGCTCTGTGTCATGGATATCCTGTAGCTTTGGATCTACAGCACCGGCACCTTCACACGCTCTTTCACATGCAGTTCACCGATGGGGTAGGTGTTGGGGTGGGCCAACACAAAACCTTGGATATGGGACTGAGAGGTATCTACACTGGTCAGCCCTCCGGCTCTTCTGTACAGACGGCACTGGGATGAGCTCTCCTGCCTTGCCCTGTCCTTGCTGGCCCATCCAGTGTTGCAGCCAGGCAAGGGGCAGAGCCAGCTCTCCCTGCTCTCATGCCCTTGCACGCATACCATCAGGGTCAGCTCTAGTGTGCAGCCCAGGTGAAGGGCAGGGCCCGGCTTTCCCGAGTGCTGTAGCAGGTGAGGGTCAGGATCAGCTCCTGCTCTCAGGACCCCAGGGCTAGCTTTCACACAGTGCCCAGGCAAAGGGTGGTATCAGTTCTGCGCGGCTCTCAGACATGAATATATCCCCAAGCATTTTATGTCATCCAAAGACACAGATTTATTTAGATGTCAAAGAATAAACGACCGGAGAAATTATACATTAGTAATAAAATCTTTGCTAACCTGGAGCAAAGCCTTTGCTGTGGCAAGGTCATGTGTAGGATGTTTTATCTGTAGAATCCATCACCTATATGGAGCGCACATCAACAAGTTTTAAATGTAAATACATTTGAAAGACATATAAGGCTGTGTCACTATGCAGGAAACACTGTAGGACTGCAGTTATACTAGAAGACAAATTATGGGGTGTCCTCACCTTATAGGATCACAGCAGAAGTGCAGTAATTAACACTAGAAGAAAAATTAGTATCTCCTGACTCTTAATACCAAAATGCAATGCTGTGTAACCATAGACATGCTCTGGATACTGTTTTCTAAAATGCTAAAGATAAATAACTAAAAGCTTGTGAGCATTGTAGTAGTTATTGACTCAGATACCTTACAATATGCAGAAGTTTGTGATACAGGCCCATTTGTTTTCACAGGGCTCTAGGCGACTACTGCTGCAGAAAACTTTCTGAAGTATGACGTCTCAGTTACAACTGATCTTGCATCAAACCTCTTTGTTCATACGGGGGTTGATCTGGAGCTACGATGCATTCAATCATCAATCGCTTAAGCCCCAACATCCTTACTGTACTGTGAGCAACTTCTCAGATATCCAAAATGACCCTGTGTGAACCTTGATCCCCAGTTATCCCCGATTGGCTAATAAGATTACTGAAAGCCTGGCTGGGCAGAAGAGAGAAAGGAGAGGAAGAGGAAGAAAGGAGGAGGTGGCCATGGGTTAGCATAACTTGGAGCACGTGGCTAAGAGGAGCTTGCTTTGAGGACTGGACTGATGGAGCAGGGGCAGCCCACCTGGAACATATGCAAGTATTTATGGGGAGCAGACAAGAGAGCTTAGAAGGTTAATACCTGCCCAGCTTCAGAGTGATAACGCTTATAATAAATCTAACAGGTCTCTTTGCTTTTTAATTATAAAATAGCGGCTTAAAGAATAACTGCCACTCTAATAATAGCCAGCATTAATTAATATTAACAAAAAATCCATTCAGTCTCAAATCAACATACTGAATATCTGTTGTCCATCTTTATATATTCTATCCGTTTACTGAACTGAAAAACAAGAGTTGCGTTCAAAGCAAATGGCAAATAACTTCAGAAAAAAAAAAAAAACTAGCACGTAATATATTTCAAAGCACACTAGTTAAGTAAAAATCTGTCTAAATTAAGACTGACTTGTTCAAAATATTAACTTTAGCCCTCTGCCCAGTACCAAAAATCAGAAGCCCAGGCTCTCATATACCAGAAATAAAATAATAAAATAGAATAAAATAAAATGGATCCAACTACAAACTTAAACTACAAGCTATCAATAGAGAGGACTCAAGTACATCCCAAAGGCCTCATCCTGGGAAAGAAACCACTCACCTTTGAAGCCCTACTACTCAGTAGATGTCCATAAGTCCTTAAAGAGGCAAAACAACAGAAAAGACTGATGTGTGGTCACCAGGAACAAGAGGAAATGACAAGTGATTGATAACTATATATTTCAGTAAAAGATGAAGGGAATAACTGTCACTCCGGGGAAACTGCATGACTAAATTCAAACTAAGCAAGGTTTCCAAACTGTAGTCTTCATTTGCCCATGGTCTAAAACACACCACACAGGATTCATGGGTGTATTTATCAATGCTTGTGCTCTGGGTAAAGCAAACTACAGTGTAGTGAAATGACACGTGTCTCTAGGAGCCTCTCTACAGTAACCTGAAACGCCTTATACTAAATTTTGCCATAAGCTATGAAGAAAAACAGCAAGAAACAGCACAGTAGTCCAGGTATCACTGGTTCTAGTTCTAGTCAATTCAGGGTTTGAATCCTGGGAGTTAATGAAACTTCAAGATCCAAGATTGCGTCAGTCAATCTTTGTGTTTAAAACTATTTTATATAGGAATATTTTCATTTGTGATTCACTTTGCTTTACAAGATTTAACAGGCTAATGGAACATGTATTTAGACCTTTCTTTTTTCCAGTAATGGGGATTGAATGTAAGGCCTCATGAGTATCCAGATATATCACCTTTGTTTTAAACTATTGCATTTGTAACTATTAAAATGTTCTGTCCCTTCAGTCAACATGGTAACATAACCCCAGTGCACTGTAGCTCAGGTCCATTATTATTCTCTTCTGCTCATAACTGCTATGCCTACACAAAGAAAGCCCATAACAAGTTCCTTAATTAAAACAGAAAAAAGAATTAAGCAGGAAAACAGAAATTTAGAGATTCTCATAGTATTCCATTGTGTAAATGTACCACACTTTCTGTATCCATTCCTCCACTGAGGGACATATATGTTTTTTCCAGATTCTGGTTATTATGAATAGAGTTGCTATAAACACGGTTGAGCAAATGTCCTTACTCAGTGGTGGGGCATCTTTTGGATATATGCCTAGGAGTAGTATGACTAGATCATGAGGTAGCACTGTTCATACTTTTCTGAGGAAGAGCCAGATTAATTTCCAAAGTGGTTCTACAAGTTTACATTCCCACCAGCAATGGAGGAGGGTTCCCTTTTCTCTACATCCTCTCCAGGATGCATCATTCCTTGAATTTTTTATCTTAGCCATTCTCATGGATGTGAGGTGAAATCTCAGGGTCATTTTAAAAGATGTTGAGTATTTCTTTAAGTGTTTCTCTGCCATTCAATATTCCTGCTGAGAATTCTCTCTTTAGCTCTGTACCCCATTTTTTAATTGGACTACTTGGTTTGTTGGTGTTTAACTTCTTCAGTTCTTTATATATTGTGGATATTAGCCCTCTGTCAGATGCAGGATTAGTGAAGATCCTTTCCCAGGTGTGGCTGTCATTTTGTTCTGATGACAGTGTCCTTTGCTTTACAGAGGTTTTCAGTTTCATGAGGTCCCATTTATTAATTGTTGATCTTATGAAACTTGCAGACAAATGGTGGGAACTAAAAAAGATCATCCTGAGTGAGGTAACCCAGAAGCAGAAAGACACATATGATATATACTCACTTATAAGTGGATATTAACCATAGAATATAGCATAAACTGTTGGAATAATATTCTTGTGAAATGTATCCCTGTTCTTTCAGATGTTGATTTCTCTACCCCACTATCTGGTTTCAGGCTCGACATTGCATTGTGATGCTTATTCTATGCATCACCTGTCTCAAGTTTGTGTAAACATGCCACCATTTGTTCTCTGTGTTGTCAATAAAACAATCAGCCCCAGTGCTGAGCAATGGAGAGAATAAGGTGGGTCTTCCTGGTCTGGAGGAGAGAAGACGGAAGCAGGAGAGGAGGAGAGAGAGATTGGCAGGGCAGGACTTGGAACCAGGAGGAGGGATGAACCAGACTTAAGAGATGACTAAAAGCAAGTATAATGGGTAAAATCTGAATGGTAGGAAACTATGTGGGCTTGGAGGTTTTGGATGGAGTAACTATTGCCCAGCATTGTGCTCTAGATTAATTAAATAAATCCTAGTCTCTGTGTGGTGATTTTGGTATACAGCTGGTTTAGGACTCACGGCTGATTAACTAAAAGATACATCAATGATAAATATTGATAACCCACAAAAATAAACATACTAAAATCTATAGACCTAAAGAAGTTAAACAACATAAGGAGCCTAGGGAAGATGCTTAATCCTCATTCAGAAGGGCAAACAGGATAGACACCGGAAGTAGGAGAAGACAAAGAACAGGACAGGAACATTCCACAGAGGACTTCTAAGACTCTACCCACCAGGGTATTGACAGAGATACTGAGACTCATAGCCAAACTTTGGGCAGAGTGCCAAAATCCTTATGGAAGAAGATAGAAAGATCTAGAGAGGACAGGAACTCCACAAGGAGAACAACAGAGCCAAAACACCTGGACCCAGGGGTCCTGGGGAGACCAATACTCCAACTAAGGACCATGCATGTAGAGGACCTAGACCCCCTTTTCAAAGGAAGCCCATCGGCTGCTTATTTCCAAGAGGGTTCCTTATTAAGAGGTGCAGGGTAGGTCTCTGACCTGAACTCAGTGGCTGGCTCTTTGATCAACCCCCCTGGGTGGTGCAGCCTTGCCAGGCCAAAGGAATATGAGGCAGGTAGCCTTGATGAGGCCTGATAAACTAGGGTCAGATAGAAGGGGAGGAAGTCCTCCCCTATCAGGGGACTAGGAAAGGGGCACAGGGGGAGGAGAGGGAGGGTGAGTGGGACTGGGAGGAGAGGAGGAAGGGGGCTGCAGTGGAGATACAAAGTGAATAAATTGTAACAAATAAATATATAAATATAATAAAATTTTAAAAAAGAAATTCTCATAGTGTTAACTTCAAATATAAAAAATAATAATGGAATAAATATCTGTTTGTTTCCGTTTATAGAGAACATATTTACTATAAATCCCAAGGTCCCAGAAAAAAATGGAACCTATAGACCGGGGAACTTCTGGTATACCTGTCATTCGTGCACCCAGCCTTGGGCTTCTGTATTCACTGAAAAGGGAAGTGTTGTGCAGACAAGCTTCCCACAAGATCAACACTCTGTAGATGAATTCAAATCCAGCAATATGGCTGCTCTGAAAAAGGATTACATCCAAAGACTTAGGTCTATGTGGTCCAGCTGGAAAACAGACATGCCCTTAGTACATACCTTTAATCCCCCTGGCTGGAATACAGACACACCTGTGATACACACCTTTAATCCCAAACAATGATGGCTAATTTAGGACAAACAAAGTAACAAATCAGTGGAAGATTTGACAGAGTGAGTCAGAGATAAACTCAACTCTCACAAAAACAGACAGAAAAGAAAAGCTATTTAGGAGCAATGAAGAAAGAGAGCAAAAGGTTTGTTGGAGACAGTAAAGCTTAGGAGTAAAACTCAGTTCAGTGCAGTTGAGTTCCTACGGTTCAGTTCATGGAGGTCAGAGGCAGTTTTTCCAAGCAGAGCAGTTCGGGCAGATGTGGAGAGAAGTCAGTTTGAATCAGCCAGCTTGGAGAGGAGTTTTGAGCCAGAACTCAAATGAACCACCCAGCCAGAGTTCAGAGAGAACTAGAAAGGGTGACCTCATCAGGAAGTAAGTCTCAGAGGCTGAAAACATTCTAGGCCTAGGTGCTCAGTTGGAGGCTGGAAGCTGAAGCCTTCAAGGTCTGGGATTTCAGAAGATGGCTTCCAGGACTAGGCCTAGGAATAGATAGATAGAAATGCCAGGGCTCAGATCAAACCATGTATTAGTAGAGCTTGGGTATGGCTCTCAATTCATGCACTCATCTGAGAAAATAATAATAACAATAATAATTAAAAAAAACATTTTCTTAGCTGGAAAAATGCAAATAACACTTTTCATCCAATTTTATTCATCAAATCAGAGATAACTCCAGGGACAGTGTATTGTAACACTATGTCAAGAGAAAAAATAATAAATATCACTGAATAGCATTTGTAAATATTATATATTGTGAGAATTATAGCTTTTTCTTGATCATAATAAAACCTTCAGCAAACAAGAGTTTAGGAGGGTATAAAATGCCTACATAAAATCTGGGAAAAGCACCTTTCTTTATTCTTTAGGTCTCCTTCCAGCTCTAGAAACATCCATTTCTTCCCACAGGGGTAAATTCCTAAGATCTTCAATTTCCCTAACAATGAAAGCCTATATGTTCTTTTAAAAACTTTTCTTTCTTGTATAATATTTGTTTCTATTCTATAGCTAAGAACACAAGAAAATTGATTTATAGAAAGGTAAGTTAGCTTAAAGATTATAACAATACATACTTTTATCATTTTATACTTATTAAATTATCTTAAAACTTGATATTGCCTATACTTCGTTTGTACACATGGCCAACTTCTTAATAAAAATCACATTTTACTATAATAACTTATAATTATAATAATAAATAGGTATGACTACAATGACCAAAACAGAATCTGTTTTATAAAAGCCAATTACCAGTTATCTTTTCTAAGCTTCTGTTTGCATATTGCAAGCTGTGCTCATAAAGGTTAATGATGGTGATAAACAAGTAAATATCAGATGATGTAGTAGTGACAAGAAAAAAAAATGTTCTATCACAAACAAGACAGCATTTACAATGTACTGTACAGAGTGTTCTCAGGCAAATGCACTTCAATTTCCGCAGGATTCTCTGCACTACAAAGCACAGGTGCTCTGTATCTGATGAGCTGAAGAACCATTGCGTCCCTGTGAGCAGTCAGGCAGGAAGCCACACTGACATGTGATGAGAGCAGCCACTTTGTGTTTGGATATATATACTTTTACTGAGTACAACATAAAGTGTTATACAAGCTTTTAATAAGATCTGAAATAAAACCTACATATTTGAGAAATTTTTAATCACTAGCATTAAAACTACATTTTCACCATGTAGACAATCAAAATGATAATGAAATGATCTTAACAAATTAATAAATAAAATTTACTTTCCTCAAGATGGTAAACAGCATGTATCAATATAAGTGGTATGTTTTACATTTAATAACAAAAACAATGCAAAAATTTTTCATTCCCTTATAAGAATATGACAATTTGTCTTCCTCTGTGGACTGGTAAGGCTGTTCCCCCTCAGGTGGAGGTGATCAAAGAACCAGCCCATGAGTTCATGTCAGAGACAGTACTTGTTCATATTATTGAGGAACCCTCTTGGACACTGAGCTACTATGGGCTACTTCTGTGCAGGGGTTCTAGGTTATCTCCATGCATGGTCCTTGGTTGGAGTATCAGTCTCAGAAAAGAGCCCTGTGCCCAGATCTTTTGGTTCTGTTGATCTCCTTATGGAGCTCCTGTTCCCACCAGGTCTTTTTATCTCCCTCTTCTTTCAGGAAGACAAAGAAGCCAGTCCTGATGAGACCTGATAGACTAGGGTCAGATGGAAGGGGAGGAGGACCTACCATATCAATGGACTGGGGAAAGGGCATAGGAACAGAAGAGGGAGAGAGGGTTTGATTAGGAGGGTTTGGGGGCGGGAGCTACAGCTGGGATAGAAAGTGAATAAATTGTAATCAATAAAAATAAATTTAAAAAGAATATGACAATTATAACAATTAATAATTAAAGTCCGGTGCACTGCTGCATTCCTGTAATCCTAGCACTCTGGGAGGAAGAGGCAGGCTAATCTCTGTGAGTTCAGGACAACCAAGGCTTCACAGAGAAACCCTGTCTTAACAAAAAAGAAAAATAATTAAAATGTTTTAGATTTTCTTTCATCACCCAGGATAACTTATTATCATAAGTTTTACACTATGTATATTTACAAGTCCATGTATAAATTTTAAGGATATCAAGTCATGTGTCAGAATAAATGTGTGCATGTAGATTAAAAATAGAAAGTAGTAATGGTTTACATTCTTTTGTACAAATTTCATTGTTTCTTAACTAGCAATACCTTTAGGTTTTCCCTGACTTATTTGTTTGTTTCAATTTTTTCTTTTCTTTCTTTTTTTTGTTTTTGATGTATTGAGATATTGTCTCATTATATAGCTTAGGTGCATCTAAAACTCATGCTCATTTGGTGCTCCTCAGACCAGAATTGCCTAGTCACTGAGAAATTATAAAGTAACATAATTTAACTCTTTATAAATTTTTATATTAATTACAGTTTATTCACTTTGTATCCCAGCTGTAGCCCCCACCTTTGTCCCCTTCCAATCCCATCCTTCCTCCATCTTCTCCTCCCATGCCCCTCTCCAAGTCCACTGATAGGGGAGGTCCTCCTCCCCTTCTATCTGACCATGGCCTATTAGATCTCATCAGGACTGGCTGCATTGTCCTCCTCTGTGGCCTGATAAGGCTGTTCTCCCCTCAGGGGGAGGTGATCAAAGAGCCAGCCACTGAGTTCATGTCAAAGACAGTCCCTGTTCTCCCTAGTAGGGAACCCACTTGGATAATGAGCTGCCATGGGCTACATCAGAGCAATGGTCTTTGGTTGAAGTATCAGTCTCAGAAAAGATCCCTCTGCCCAGAATTTTTGACTCTGTTGCTCTCCTTGTGGAGTTCCTGTCCCCTCCAGGTCTTTCTTTTTTATATAATTTGCATTTTTTATATTAATTACAGGTTATTTACTTTGTATCCCAGTTGTAGCCCCCTTCCTCTTCCCTCCCAATCCCACCCTCTCTCTCTCATTTTCTCCCTGCCCCTCTCTAAATCCATTGATGGGGAAGGTCCTCTTCCCCTTCCATCTGACCGTAGCTCATCAGGTCTCATCAGGACTGGCTGCATTGTCTTCCTCTGTGGCCTAGCAAGGCTGCTCCTCCTTTTTTTTTTTTTTTTGGGGGGGGGGGACTCCAGGTCTTTCTATCTCCTACTTCTTTCATAAGATTCCTTGCACTCTGCCCAAAGTTTGTTTTAACTCTTAAGCCAGTTAAGTTACATATTTATGTGGATATACATATATTCATGAGCACATAATCATAAGTTATTTGAAATGCATTAACAAGAACAAAATGAGTAAATGCAAATATGTGCTGTATAAAAATATTAATTGTTGCACAAATGTCACCATTTGCCAGCATCATGTGTGCTGAGATGCTGAGCTGAAGGGCTCATTTGAATTCAACATGGGATGGAAAGTTTAGATGTAAATCCCCTGTTGTAGTTAGAATTCTAATCACATGTACATGAACATAATGATTCCCTGAGGTGAAAGATTAAAAGCAAAAGTCCTCAGTTAGAGTTATAAAGAAAGTATGAACAATGGGAAACACCACAAATGTTGCTATAGCAACCCAGGCTATTAACATGGTGATGTCATCCTGCCCTTCTCCTTTTTAGACTTAAGGCAACTAAAAATTTTTGAATCCATAACTCCAGAAATTCTAGCAAGGATAGTTAACTCAAATAGTAAGTGTACCAGCCAACTTGGAATTTGCTTGATGAAAATATGTTTGTCCCAGTCTATTACCAAACATACCTGCATGCCTTTGATATTTTCACTTCCTTCTTTCAGAACATACACATGCCTTTGCAAATATCATTTCATAGCTTCTATTGTTTTAAAAATCACTAAATATTTTAAACTAACCTCTTAAAACATGAAATGTTGAGCCACTGAGAAGCCCAGCAAGTAAAATTGCCTGCACCAATTCCAATGACTTCAGTTTGAGCCCAGAATCCACAGAGAGAAGGGAAAAAAGTCACTTTGCAAAGTTCTCTGACCAGCACACTTGCTCTTCATACAGATACAGAATCAATTTAAAATACGTGCTACTATGTGAAATCATCTTTGATTTGATTTTATTTGTGCAGAAAGCTGCTAGTAAATTTGGTATAGAAAAACCTGAAATTAAACCATAGTTATACATATTCAATGTATTTTTGCTGGAATATTTATACATACAAGTAACAGACTCAGAGAAGAAATTTAAATTTATATAATATTAATTATGTGTTCCCATTTCAACATATACTTAGTCCCTGTAACAAACCTTTTCTAGGTTTGATTTTAAATATTAATTTATTCTGAGTCTCACAGCATTTATGTTTTTAATCACAGAAGTTTCTCTAAGTCAGACTTGAATGTTCAGTCATCTGTGTGTTCTCATAGACCTCTAACATATCTAACCGTTTTTTATTTTAGATCATTTATACTAAATAAAAACATATGTTTTCTATTTAGTATTATTTGTTTCACACTTATTTTATTGCTTTTTTTGTTCCCTTTTTATTCCTCAGGGGAATACAGTCTAATGATCACATTCGAAGGAAGGAAACCCAGGAAGGCTGTTCCATTCAGATTTTCTTTTCTTCTCTAGCTAACACTTCTTCCATAGCTAAGGGAGAAGGCACCATCTGGGAAGAAAGGCCTCAGTGGAGAAGGGACAGAAACATGTTTCCAGGTTTATGACTTTCTCAGGAGAAGAGTCCTTGTAATTGCTATGATAAAGAAGGAGGAGGAGGGGGAGGAAAAGGAGGAGGAGGATAATTCTTTTATGTTTCATTCATGACAAGAAATGAAGTGGAAGATAGAAAGACAGAAGGAAGGTCAGGTAGACGTTGTTCTAGGGGCACTTTCTCCCTTTCCAGTTCAAGGTACTTATATCAAAGTGTTATGCTTTGGGGTATAGTTTTCTGATCCCTGACAGGGCACACAGATGATGGCATTGCACAATATGGATGAAAAAACAACAACAACTCTATTATGAACTTACTTGGCATGTTCTTGCGCAGATTGTTTTGTGAATTCTAATACACAATGAGATCTGGAAAAGAAAGTTATACTATGTAACTAGTAAATCCTACATTCATTAGAAAGTGAGTAACTCTCAGGCCTTGCTTACCATTAAAGACACTTTATATGAAGAACAAAGCCACCTAGATTCAGAATGTTTTTCCTCCTTTCACACTCCCATAATCCCACAGCACCCAATTCCTTTTTTATATCGCACAAGATGTCATATTGGCTTCACTCATCTGGCCTTTCTTCTAATTTTTCTATTCTTGTAGGACTCTCATGCATGAAGTATAATTAAACTGGTTTCTTACATGTTAATAAATTTCATGGAAAATGTAATTGTACCCCAGACAAAGACTGTGGGAAGATAAAAGAAAGCCGCTTTCCTTCTCTACAGTAAAATGAAAGAGGCAGCACAGATGCATGGGTGCAGAAATAGATGATAGGAGTAGAAAGAGTAGAAAACATACCTATAAAATAGAGCTAAATTTCTACATGTAAAGGAAAGTCTGCCATCTGGTCTTTTATTTATAAGTGAGATTAGACGAGACTCTGAAAATCCAAGAGCACAGCAATGTGACTAGTAAAGAGCCACTGGGAACAGTGTTTTGACTATTGTTTTAGTTAGGGTTACTATTGCTGTGATGAAATACCATGAATGGAAGCAATTTGGAGAGGAAAGGAATGATTTCATTCACATTTCCATTTCCCAGTTCATCATCAAAAGTGGTTAGGGCAGGAACTCGATCAAGGCAGGAAGGAGCCTGAGGGCAGGAGCTGAGGCAGAGGCCATCAAGGAGTACGGCTTACTGGCTCACTTCTTAGCACTGGCTCAGCCTGCTTCCTTAGATTCCTTAGAGCACCCATTGGATTACCTCTCACAACAGGCTGGACTCTGCCCTGCTGATCACAAAAAAAAAAAAAAAAAAAAAAAAAATGCCCAACAGCCTGATCTTATGGTGACAATTACTCAGCTGAGGTTTCCTTCTCTCAAGCGACTTCATCTTGTGTCCTTGACACAAAACTAACCAGCACAACTATCCCATAGTTTATGTAAACTACTAAATATGTTGCAGGTATTTTAAAAGTGGTGTTTTACAAATAATCAAGTTGAATAACTTACACTAAAAAAAAAAAATAAGAAGTATTGTTGGTCTCTTTGTGAAACTCCTGTCCCCTCCAGGTCTTTCTATCTCCCCCTTCTTCCATAAGATTCCCTGCACTCTGCCCAAAGTTTGGCTATGAGTCTCAGCATCTGCTTTGATAGCCTGCTGGGAAGAGTCTCTCAGAGGTCCTTTGTGGAAGGCTCCTGTCCTGTTACCTGTCTTCTGCGTCCGATGTCTATCCTGTTTGCCCTTCTGAATGAAGATTAAGCATCTTCCCCAGGGTACTTGTTGTTTATCTTCTTTGAGATTGTAGATTTTAGTATGTTTATCGTATATTATATGGCTGATATCCACTTATAAGTAAGTTTATGCCATATTCAGATGTGCTAAATGTGTTTCTGAAGCTTATTGGAAAGAAGAGGCAAGAGGATCATGAATTCATGCTTGGTCTACTTGAGACTGTCTCAAGCAAAAATAAAAGAAGTAATACATAATCTATTATAAATGGAACTGTCCATTATTGCATGTCATTGAATTTTCAAGAGATCAAACGATTTCTTTTTCCTATTTAAAATGTTTCTCACTTATCTTACATGGTATCATCTATTCAGGACATCATTCATAAATTCAAGCTATTCTAACAAAAAACATTAAATCACAAAAATAATGCATATTTTACTGTGTGCAAAGACATGAGGATTAATGGAGAGAAAAGGTGTTCATTATTTTGCTCCATGGACCATCCACAATTGCAGCTTTCTACTTTGTAAGAAGTAAGCCAACTGCTTCAAAAAGCCATAAACACTTGAGTTTCCATGGGTATAAATTCCCAAAATGTTTAGAACAGGTAAAATAGCGGTGATTACTCACTTCATTGATTTCCCTCATTTGTTTGAGTTCAGCTTAAGTACATAATTGACTTTATTGCGTGTCCTGTCCATTTCATCAGTTGGTTGGCTAATGAGACTAAACAAATTACCATGTAAGTAAAATATATTTAGAAGAAGTATAATTGACTTTATCATAGTGCTAAGACTCTAAAATTTTGATAATTTTCATGTTTGAGATAAAATTGTTACATTACAATTAAAATATTTTATTACTTTCTCTTCCATACTTGCTGCCAATCATCAGATAAATCAGGGGTAGGAAGGGAGGATGGCCAGGTGGTTAAGTGAATGTACTATTTTTGGGGAAGACTCAAGTTTGGTTCCCAGTACCTGTTTATTGGCTTATATTCGTCTATAACTCAATATCAAACATTAAGTTTCTAGGAGGATCTTTTCTGGTTTTCATGGGTCTCAAAGTGTGTGTGCTTACAAGTGTGTATGCACACTTACACAAATACAAATGAAATAAAAATAAATAAATCTATTTAAAAGCTAATTAAAATTCATTTAAAATTTTAAAACAAATGAATAACAAGTTGTTTGATCTTTTATTTAACTTATCTGGCATGAATTACTACTAAATACAAACTGACAAGAACAAACAGTGAAACCAACCAACAACTTAATAGACAGACCCCAGAAGTTTATTTCCTTGTATCTCTTATGTCTAGAAGGGACAAAATCCTGAGAAATGAGTATGTCCTTGGAGTACCTGTTAAAGAAATTTCTTAAGCCTCTGATTTGAATATCCCCATTCTGTAATACAAAGGGGAAATCTAGGTACACATAATGTAGTCAGGGAATGAACCAGGTCAAGGTCATTGTGCAAGATGCAACCTACCTCATGCTTCATGGTATCTTTCTATTTACTCATCCTTTGAACCTGATGCAGAGAAGGCAGTATCCTTATGACAACAGAGTTTCTTCATACATACAAAGTTTCTTTTCCATAAAGGAAAACCTTAGAGTGACTCCTGTGTCTACTGTTTTGTTAACTAATCAATTCAAAATGATCAATCGGCTGAAAAGGTGTCAGCATTTCGAATATGGCTTCCCAACATGGGGTTCCTCAGCATGCTGAGCACTTTGAACTGAAAGATACTTGAAAGCCTGAGCACAAAGTCTATATGTGGGTGCAGGGGTGTCACAGAAGCCATAGAATCTTGAACCAAACCAATGACTCATTGCAATGAAGATTTGCAAGTGAAAATGCGCGAACCGAGGAAAATACTGTGACATGCTGTGACATGCTACAGATTCCACAATGAGACGTTTCCTATGCTTTGTGTTTGTTTTGGTTTGTTGTGGCTGTTGTTTGTTTGTTTGTTTGTTTGTGTTTTATTGGAGGGGGTTGCAAGGGCAAAGGGCAGAGGTGAGGGGATGCAGAGATTAGCAGCACTGAGGTACATGATGTAAAACACAAAATGAATCAATAAAGTTTGAGCCCCACACTCTTGTATAACATATAACTTTGATTAGGAGAATGCGTGGTGCTTTCCTTGTTAACCTGTCTTTTATTACATGTATACTGGTCTTCCCTCATCACCACAGACAGAAAGTCTCATGCTTTTATACCTCCATTAGCATATTTAGAGATTAAAATTTCTTGGATACCGAGAACAGTTTGCCTATATTTTTGTTTAGATTATATAAGAGTAAATTGCAGATATTTTTCGGAGAAATTTTAAATTATATAAGTTTTTCTATGTTAAGGCCATTTGATTTGTTTTACTTTTTAATTTGAAGCAGAAAACATGATCACCAATGTACAATTAAGCTTGAAATTTGAAAAATAGATTCAAAAAGTTATGAAGTAGAGCAAAAAAATATTTTGTTCCTGTTATGGACTAAGCCGAGCTTCATTATTTTTGTATGGCAAACATGTATTTTTATAATCATCATTAAATAACAATTATTCGATTTTCTTTTGCCTCCAAGTTTTGAAAATTTATGTTTCTTGTTGGAAATGTTTACATTTCAAAGACATTTTTGAAGGAAAGGATATGGGAATAGATAATCTTGCATCTAATCCTGAAAACATCACCAAACAGATTTGTAATACATGGTACATCCTCCTAGGAATAAACACAACCACATGTAGCATTTTCAGAGATTCTACCCTAAGACAAATGCCATTTCAAATGCACTTTCAGTTACTTCAAAAACCTTGCATTCTTTTGATAAATTAGCCTGTATTGTCGATTTTAGTTTAATCTGGACTTTTCAACAGTAGTTACAACTACTGGTGCTTTGCACTGCTACAGAGACCAGGCCATGGGTTCAGCATGCTGGCTGACCTGTCTGACTCAGAAATTTCTGAAGTCAAGGTGAAGTGTAGGATTCTGTGTTTAAAGATCAGCCGTAAAATGCTGATGTCTCTGCAGAAACTGGTCTAAAACGAAAGGAAGGGCGCCCAGTGGGATTACTCTGACAGAGTTATTAATCTCTCTGTTCCAAAGTAAGCAAAGCAATTGCAGTTTTACTCAACATCAAAGGATTAGTGGAAAACCAAAAAAGAATTGACATCCTCTCTTATAAGCTCCTATGGCAATAGCCAGCTGTACAAGCTATTGAGTTCTGATGTTTGTGTGTGCGTTTGTGTGTGCGTGCGTGCTCTTATGGGCTCTTGTGTATGCTTCAATTTCAAATATGTGTTTAGATTGTATTAATGTGAGTAACAGTGTACTATGCAAACATTCTTAGTGCTTGAAAATGAAATAGATTTTCTAAGAAGATTAACTAATTAATGGATGTTTTATACATTTTGTTAAAAGGAAAATAGTTTTTTGTCAACGAAATAATTTCTTTTTTTAATATTTATTTTATATTTTTCTTTATTAATTACACTTTACTCACTTTGTATCCCTCCCGTGGTTCCCTCCTTCCTCCCATCCCAATCCCTCCCTTCCTCCACCCTCTGCATGCATGCCCCTCCCCAAGTCCACTGATAGGGGAGGTCTTCTTTTCCTTCCTTCCGATCCTAGTCAATTAGGTCTCATCATGAGTGGCTGCATTATCTTCTTCTGTGGCCTGGTAATGCTGCTTCCCCCTCAGGGGGAGGTAATTAAAGAGCAGGCCAATCAGTTCATGTCAGAGACAGTCCCTGTTCTTATCACAATGGAACCCACTTGGATACTGAACTGCCATGGGCTACATCTATGCAGGGGTCTTAGGTTATCTCCATGCATAGTCCTTGGTTGGAATAGCAGTCTCAGGAAAGACCCCTGTGTTCAGATTTTTTGGTTCTGTTGCTCTCCTTATGGAGTTCCTGTCCTTTCCAGATCTTACTGTTTCCCACTTCTTTCCTAAGATTCCCTGCACTCTGCCCAGAGGTTGCCCGTAAGTCTCAGTATCTACGTTGATAAGCAACCACTCTGGAAAGCAATCTGGTGCTTTCTCAGACAACTAGGAATAGCGCTTCCTCAAGATCCAGCTATACCACTCCTAGGCATATATCCAAAAAATTCTCAAGTACACAATGAGGACATTTGCTCAACCATATTTGTAGCAACCTTATTTGTAATAGCCAGAAGCTGGAAACAGCCCAGATGCCCCTCAGTGGAGGAATGGATGCACAAATTGTGGTATATCTACACAATGGAATATTACTCAGCAATAAAAAACAAGGAAATCATGAAATTTGCAGGTAAATGGCAGGATCTGGAAAAGATCATCCTGAGTGAGCTATCCCAGAAGCAGAAAGATGCACACGGTATATACTCACTCATATAGACATATAATATAGAATAAACCTACTAAAATCTGTACACCTAAAGAAACTAATCAAGAGGGAGGACTCTTGCTAAAATGCTCAGTTCCTATCCAGAAAGGCAAAGAGGCTGGACATCAGAAGGATAAAAGAGGGAACAAGTCAGGAGCCTGACACAGAGGACCTCTGAAAGGCTCTGCCCTGCAGACTATCAGTGTAGAAATAATTCCAAAGATAAGAGAATACTTGATTGGTTCAGTAGGGTCTATATGGGAAATAACTTCAAAAAACAATGAACTCCCAGCACAATGCAAAAGAAGTGGTCACAAGTGGTTGACAACTAAGGAATAAATTAAACCCAAATGGTGAGAGCACCTGATTTATTACATCTATTTGAAATATGAAGCATAAGGGAAAGGAAATATTGTACAATAGTATATTTATCACAACATGTACATTCAGCAGGGCATATTGTGTGAATTCATGGCAAAGTATGCAATTTCTCTGTCTCTGTTTTCTCTGTAATTATGGAGCTACAAAAGTGAGAGCTGATGTTCAAGCAAAGGACACATTGGCAGGAAGCACCCTGGGCAAGTGTTGGGTTCTTGCTCCACTGGAGAAACACAGAGACAAGCATTCCTGGCTAATAGCAACCGCTTGCAGATGATCTTACTGCACAGCTACAGGTCTTACATAAGTTTTCTGGGCATCAAACTGTGAGAACCAAAATGGATGTCAACAATATGCGACTGAATTAAGACCTCATGAATAATAAGTGTTTCATATGTTTCATGTATATTTAATTTATTCTTTTTTTCAGAGCCTTTGGTGCCTCATACATTCTTGATGCTTCATGAATAATCCGTGCCCTTGGTGCTCTGCACTTCTCTGTGTATAACTCACACATGCTCTACTAACCAACATCTTATCTACACTTAACCTAACTTGTGAGTTTCACACATCTCTTTTCCTTGCTAGAATTAAATAATCTCAAAAAACTCATGTTATATTTCCACATAGCTATCAAAGCACTTTATATGAGCTACAATAATACAGATTTTTTAAACTCAGGAAGTATTTTTATGGGGATGGGGTGGTAGATGTCAGGGGACAAATGGACACATGTGAAGAGAGGACTGTACTAACATTATTATGGGAAATTGAATTAAATCTACAAGAATCATTATAATTAGTGAACATGAGAGTTACAACATAGATATTTATGAATAGAATTTCTTTTTTCTTTTCTTTTTTTATTTTAACCAAATTTAATTCTATAGCTTAGATTAGCACAAACTCACAACTCTCCTGATTTGGCTTCCCAGGTGCTGGGATAAGTGTGAACTACCATGACCAGACTAAGTAAAGAAATATTTAAAAGTCAATTCAAAATTAAATAACTGTATTGAAAGTAAATTTAAACTGAGTATATTTCAAAGCCATATTTTATAAAAGAACCAAATCAACAAAAGTACCAGATTATTTTATAAAATGAAATCTATTGTTGAGATGCCAAAGCAATTATCCTTTTATCTCTGAAAGTATGTACTTTCTATAGTGCTTAGTTAATTTAGTGTTTATGTTTTGTATTGTTACTGAAAATAATAGTCAAATGATTTTAAGCACCTGATGATCTTCACCTGAAATGAAGGTGAAATGATCTACACATGAAACTATATGCTGCAAAGAATAACTTCAGAAGTAATATATCATGTATCTTGTAAGTATTATAATAAATGTTGACTTTGTTGAGGACAGAATTTGCCATATGATGTAGTATTTATTGATCTTGAAGAATTTTACTTGTATGGTATACTATCTAGTTAGTTCTACTTGGCAAAAGGTAACAATTCTAGATAGCCAGTCATATAGTAGATGTGTATCCTGAATTATGACATGATAAGAGGAACTGTACTTTGTCTCCAGATAGCAGCGGGAGGAAGATGATGATGAAGTGAACTTCAAAATCAAGAGAAAGGGAGAGGCAGTGGTGATACAGCACATCAATTTTAAATTATTGAAAAATACATAAATGAGACTATGTTTTAAGAGAGAGTTGTTTACTTTTGTACCGAACATAATATTTTTATTGATTATTTGGAAATTTCACATAATACATTCTCACTTCCCGGTCTCCCCAGGTCCTTGTGACCTCCTCGCACAGAAAAAGAAACCAAGTCCATTTGTGTTGTCCAGTGGCCAGCTCTTAAAAAATCTGAGTCCTTTCTCACCCCCACCCTTGTCAGGTTTTTCCATTGGATGCCTACCTTTGAATCACATAAGTTGTTTGTCTTTTCGGTGAATAGGTATTTGTGATTTTTTTGTGGTATAACTCTTCTATAATTTTATTACCATTATTTTTATTTACATGTGTTAATGATATACATTATTACACATTACCTTGACAGTCTCATTAGATAATGTCCTTTTGTGTTAGATGCTTTTATGTGTCTGTGATAAAATACCATGACCAAAAGCAATCTGTAGGAGGAAGAGTTGTTTGAGCTCATGGTTACAAAGGGATATGGATTTGTCATGGTAGATGTAGAGATTCAAGATTTGGTGAGTGGTTGCATTGCCTTCTTCTGTGGCCTGACAAGGCTGCACACACACACACACACACACACACACACACACACCCAGAGGGAGGTGATCAGAGAGCCTGTCACTGAGTTCATGTCAGAGAAAGTCCTGTTCCCCTTACTAAGGACCCCACTTGGAGACTGAGTCTATGGGCTACATCTGAGCCTGGGTTTTAGGTCCTCTCCATACATTGTACTTGGTTGGGGTATCATTCTCTTCAGGGGCCCCAGGCCTGAGTATTTTTTGGTTCTGTTGCTCTCCTTTTAGAGCTCCTGTCCTTTCCAGGTCTTTCTATCTCCCCCTTGTTTTATGAGACCTGATAGGCTAGGGTCAAATAGGAGGAGAGGAGGACCTCCCCTATCAGTGGACTAGGGGAGGAGTATAGAGAAAGAAGAGGGAGGGAGAGTAGGATTTGGAGGAGATGAGATGAGGGAGGGGGCCACAACCAGGATAAAAATTGAATATATTGTAATAAATTATAGTAATTTTAAAAATAAAAAATAGGAACAATTCATAACTTATTAAAAAACAAAAGGTTTGGTGACTGAAGCAGGAAGTTGAGAGATCACATCATAACCAGAGTCTCCAAGCAGAAACAATGAACTGAAAATCATGTGAGGATTTAAGCTCTCAGAGCCTTCTACAGTGAAATAATTCCTTCAACAAAACACACCTTCTAAACATGCACAAACAGTGCTATCAACCAGGTATCAAGTGTTCAAATACTAGAGCCTGTTAGTAACATTCAAATCATTCAAAGCATCACAGCATCAACCCTCTACCTTTCCTTCCTATTCCCTTGCAATAAATGGCTTTCATTTATTTTTATCAGAACATGGGAGGGAGAATGTGTAACACTTGCCTTTCTGTGTACTTAACGTGATATTTTCCAATTTTAACCACCTTGCTACACTCCCACTGTGGGCAACATAGGGATCCCTGGGACAACGGTCACAACACTGAAGCCCCTATTCTGTGGGTCTCCCAGTGGAGTGCAGCCAAACAATTCCTGGAAAAAAATTCCTGAAGCCAAGATGGTGCAGCCCAGACAGATTTGAATGCTTGGAGCACAATACCGAGAGAGGCCTGTGGGCCATTCAACGCTCCTGCACATGTGCACTGTGCCTGTGAACTGTGCTTGCACCACAGCCTGTGCTTAAGCTCCTCCCTCATGCCCTACCCTTCCAGGCAGGCAAACTTCCAGACACACTCCTGCACTTGGGCACATGTGCCTGTGACCTTCCTCCTTTAACTTCATCCTAAACACCAAACCCACTCTCAAACAGGTAGACCTCTTTCATCTTCCTGAAGAATACTGCAAACTCCAGAGACGGCCAGACAGATCGAGTCTGCTGTACAGGCTCCAGGAACAAACAGTGAAGGCTACTGACCATCAGATCGCTACAGGCTGGCATAAGAACACATCCAACAAAATTTGGGACATCGTGGCTTCACCAGCAACTCCCAAAGTGAATGGATATTTTAATTCATCAGAAACACAGGTAAATTATTTTTACATCTATGCTTATCCAGTTATTAGAAGCACATGAAGAGGAAAAAACAAATCTCCCAAAGAAATACAGGCAAATATAGCCACACAAATAGAGGCACATAAAGAGGAAATGAAGGAAAAAAAATGCCATCATGGAAAGACAGGAATCCACATTCGAACAGATGAAGGGAATGGTGGAAGGCATTAAAACAGAATAAGAATCAATAAAGAAAACACAGAGAAAACCCTGGAGCTGGAGAACTTAGAGAGGAGATCAGGAACCACAAAGGTAAGCATCACCAACAGAATACAAGAGATGGAAAACAGAATCTTAGGCTCTGAAGATACAATTGCAGAAATTGATACATCTCTTAAAGAAAAACTAAAATTGGAAAAGTTACAAACATAGAACATCCAAGAAATCAAGGACACAATGAAAAGATGAAATCTAAGAATAATAGGAATAGATAAAAAGATTCCAGGCACAAAGATCCAGAAAATATTTTGAAGAAAATCATAGAAGAAAAATTTCCCATCCTAAAGAAAAAGATATCCTGAAACATACAAGAGGCTTACAGAACACAAAATAGACTAGACAAGAAAAGAAACTCCTCAGGTCACGTAATAGTCAAAACAGTAAATCTATAGAACAAAGAAAAAATATTAAAAGCAGCAAGGGGAAAAGGCCAAGTAACATGTATAGGTAGACATATCAGAGTGACACCAGACTTCTCAACAGAAACTCTGAAAGCCAGAAGGGCCTGGGCAGATGTCATGCAGACTCTTAAGAGAACACAGATGGGCATGCGTGAAGAAGGGGATGGGAGGGTGGGATCAGGAGGGGAGGACGGAGGGACTTATGGGGGGATACAAAGTGAATAAAGTGTTAAAAAAAAAGAACACAGATGTCAAAGCAGACTAAAATACCCAGCAAAACTTTCAACCAACATAAATGTAGAAAGAAAGCATTTAATCCCAAAAGTGTTCATTTTCATTTAGTCCTTGAAACTTTTTTCTTTCTTGATTTCTTTTTGACACATTCATCATTCACTAATGAGTTGTTTAATCTCCATGAGGCTGTTGATGAAAAATTTGTTTGTAGTCTGTATTAAGGATTATATTATTGCATTCAGATAACAGACCATGAAGTTATTTCACTTTTTATGAATTTGCTAAGATTTGTTGCATGTCCCGATATGTGGTCTATTGGAGAAATGCTTCCGTGTGCTGATGAGTAGAGTTTATATTCTTTGAGGTTTGGCTCGCATAGTCTAAATACATCCATTAAGTCCATTTGATGTGTGATGTCATTTCATTCTTATGTCTGGTCCATTGGATAAAATGGAATATTGAAATATTGAACTCATCTGCTATTTTAATAATTCCCCAACAGATGAAGAAAAACAATTGTTTCAGTTTATAAGCAGTACAGTAGAATTGAGGACTAATTAATATATTTAGTGTTAATGGTGCTTATAAAATAACAAATACTTTTTAGATATTTGAATATGAAGCAGTTAGTGTGTGTGTGTGTGTGTGTGTGTGTGTGTGTGTGTGTGTGTTTACTTGTGTGTGAATGTCAACATCTAGGGATGATTCATCATCCAGAAGGGAAAAATTCACACAAAAAAAATGGTGTTGAAGTATTAATGATCTGGAAAATTAGAACATATAAGGTATAAATCACACATTTTGCAACATCTTGACTTTATGCAGATTGGAAATTCATTACAATGAAAACAATGAAGGGGCCACTTAGGGAGTCCCTGAAGTCAGTACAAAAGAGCATTGCTTCCCTAGAGTTCACTTTACGTCTGCTCACGAGCAAACTATATTCACTAAAACTTGTGAAAGAAGAACAACTATCATTTTCTGTTCTCAATAATTCACCCTTATGTTATATTGTTAGAACGTTGTGACTCTAATAACTGCTTTACAAAATTATCTCTTTTGCTTCAGGTATAGAAACATTGCGGAAAAAATCACTAGAGTGTATACTCAAAAATAATGAGACAGAGAAAGAAAAACAAGTATTTGATATCATTTCTAAGATAAAATTCCTTCTTAGATCAGTCTAGGGTGATTTATTGGAATGTTTTTTTATTGTACGTGTAGGGTTTTTTTGGTATAACTAGGATAGGTAGATAGATAGGTAGATAGATAGGTAGATAGATAGATAGATAGATAGATAGATAGATAGATAGATAGATAGATGAATACAAGTTGTCTCAAGTTGTCTATTTTTCTTGGATGATCTTTAGAAGTTTGCAACATTAAAGTAATTTGTTCCTGTCACAAAATTGGCACATTGAATAAAGGTATTGATAACATGTATTTACTATAGTATTAATTGCTGCAAAATCTGTAGCAATAGATCTTCTACTGTTTCTGATAGTTATGCTTTTTCTCTTGAGTTCCATATCTTTCTACAATTATTTGTTGTTTGTAATACTCTCTTGTTCTTATATTTTCTATATTGTAAGTTTACATCACTGATATGACACATTCCTTTATCTATGGACTGACTTTTAAATCTATAATCCCTAGTAACAGACATGTGCTCCAGTGGAAGACCACACATACAAGAATATTTTGTAGCACAAATTGGTCTTTATAGGTTTTTTTTTTAATTGCAAAGTTTGGAAAGGGGAGTGCATCTAGGAAGTGAAACTTAGGGGAGAACTATTTTACACACACACACACACACACATTATACAATGCTTGGGCACAGCACTCACATTTTCGGTGATTGTATTTTTTTTTTTCTGTTCAAAGCTTTCATAATTTCCTGTTAGTTTTTTAATACTTATAATCACTTAAGAGTATGTTATTTAGTATAGGAATATTCAAAGAATTATCACATAAAAAAACCCTACATGGGTGTGTTTGTATGTGTAAGTGTGTATGTTTGGGGGTGGGACAGAGAACCCACACATTGTATGCATGCCACAGTGTATATTTGGAGGTCAGAGGGCAGTATTGTGCAGTCACTTTTCTCACTTCACCTTATATGAAATTGAAATCAGACTGTCCGGCTTATATGGCCATCACCTTTAAGCACTGAACCAATGTTCTAGCCCCAGGTTATTTTCTCTTTAAGAAACTCCTACATAGCTCCAGCTGGTATTCAAGGTGCTCTCCCTGCCTAAAGCTCTTGATTTCTTGGTTTACAGGTATGAATCACGACAGCTGATCCTTTTCCTATCAACTATAATAAATGTTCATTGATATTCTGCAATTACAGACAACATTAAAAATACATAGATGGTCTTTTGTGTTATACAATTTGTGTTATGCAACTCAGATTGTGTGTTATATAATTTAGATTCCAAAATTTTTATCTGATTTATAAATGTATTTTATAAATAAATATATAGACATATATGGGTATTCATTAAGAAACTAACATAGCTCCTGAAATTTTATAAACCCTAAATATATATATATATTTTAATTTTTATCTTTTTTCTTGACAACTTATTCATTGAAGCCCCCTCCCTCAACTCTCCCAATCCCACCCTCCCTTCCTCTTCCCCTCATCTTCTTCCCCTAGTTCACTGAAAGGCGAGTTCTCCACTATTGCCATCTGCCCATAGCTTGTTAAGTCTCATCAGGACTCTTGGATCATCTTCCTCCATGGCCTGGCAAGGCTGCATCATCAGGAGCAAATGATCAGAGAACAGTAAACTGAGTTCATGATAGAGGCTGCCCCGATTAAGTAAAATTTTTATTCTACTTTGAAATGAGAAAAATTCAAGATATTCATAAGGAAAAGCTAAAGATCAAAGGCTAAAACACATAAAATTGTCTAATATTTTGAGATAAAGGCAAGAAGATTTTTCTTACAATAGACCATGTCTGGCAATAAATAATGAAGGCTGGAGCATATTTATGAGTTCCCACAGAATTCCTAATGGTTCTTTGGAAAAAAATAACAAATAACAGGTTGAAAGGAAACCCAATAATTTATCTCTAGAAATATAAAACTAATTAACAGTTTATGCATAATCTAAATGATTTCATGATTATGCTACAAGCTATGTTTTCATTCATTTAATCACTTTACAGCCTTATCTCAGCCCCCTCCCTCCTCTCTTCCCAGTCCCACCCTCATGCTCTCCTTCCCCTTTCTCCCCATCTTCTCAGAGAAAGGAAAGTATCCCATGGGTACTAACCCAACCTGGCACAACAAATTGTAGCATAGCTAAGCCCATCCTCTCCCACTGAGGCCAGACAAGGAAGTTCAGTTAGAAGAAAGGGGTACAAAGGCAGGCAACAGAGTCAGAGACAGGCCCTACTCTCATTGTTAGGGGACCCACATGAAGACCAAGCTGCACATTTGTTTCACATGTGTAGGGGCCTAAGGTCTAAGCCATGCATTCTCTTCAATTGGTTGTTCCATCTCTGTGAGTCGCCGTGGGTCCAGGCAAGCTCACTCTGTAGTCTTTCTGTGGTGTACATGACCCCTTCAGCTCCTTCAGTCCTTCCTCTGTTTCTTCCACATAGCTCCCCTAGCTCAACACGTTGCTTGGCTGTAGATGTCTGCATCTGTTTCCATCAGCTGCTGGATGAAGCCTCTCAGAAGACAGTTATGTTAGGCTCATGGCTACAAGCCAATGTGAGAGATTGACTCTCTACAATGGGTAGGTCTCATGGGGTGGGCCAGTCATTGGTTTGCCATTCCCTTAATCTCGGCTCCATCTTCATCCCTATACTTCATATGGTCAAGACAAATTTTAAATTGAAGGTTTTATGGATGAGTTCGTGTTCTCTCTTTACTGGAAGTCCCACTTGGCTGTTAGAGGTGGTCACTTCAGGCTCTCTAAACTCTGCTGCTAGGAGTCTCAGCTAGGGTCATCCCCATAGACTCCCTGGAGCCTCCCCTGTCCTAAAGATGGCCCCCACACATCAATTTCTGTTCTCTCTCCCAGTCCTCTCTCCCACTTTAACCCCCTTAACATTTTCTGTCCACCCCATTTACCTTCACCTTCTCTGCCACCCAGTTCTCTCCAACCATCACCTTCTGACATGTATTCCATTTCCCTCTATGGGAACATTCAAGCATCATCCATTTCTTGGCCTTTCTTATTACTTATATTCTTTGGGTCTGTGGACTGTAGTATTGTTATGCTGTATTTTATGGTTAATATCTGCTTATAAGTGAATACATACTATACCTGTCTTTCTGGGTTTGAGTTACCTTACTCAGAATGATCTTTTCTAGTTCAACCCATTTGCCTGCAAATTGCATGATGTCTTTGTTTTTAATAGCCGAGTAATATTCCATTTGTGTAACTGTACCACATTTATTTATCAATTTTTTAGTTGAGGGACATCTAGGTTTTTTCTAATTTCTGGCTATTACAAATAAAGCTACTATGAACATAGTTAATCAAATGTCCCTTTGGTATGATGAAGCATCTTTTTGGTATATGCTCAGAAGTGGTGTAGCTGGGTCTTGAGATAGAACTATTCACAACTTTCTAAGATGTTGCCAGGTTGATTTCTAAAGTGGTTGTACAAATTTGCATTCCCCTCAGCAATGGAGAAGTGCTCTCCTTGCTCCACATCCTCCCCAGCATGTGCTGAACTCTGAAGGTGCCATACCGCTCATAGCGTCCTGGCTTTTGTTGATTGTGTTCTTATGCTGATACTTAGCCTCTGATTGTCTCTGAATGTTCCTGGTGTAGCAAGCGTCAGGAAGGCAGGCCTAATCTGCATGTTCCTGGTGCAGCAAGACTCTGTTGGGCAGCCTGGTGCTGGGTATTCATGGTGCAACATAGCTATCCTACTACAGCAAGCCCTAGTTATCCTAACACAACTGAAGCACAAGAAAATGACCTTAAATCCAATCTTATAAAGATGATAGAGGCCCTTCAAAAGGAAATGAATAAATCCCTTAAAGACATTCAGAAATATACAATCAAACAAGTATCTGTTTTACTTTTAATTAAAAGAAAGGGTTAGATATTAAGCCATCAAAATAAACATTAAATCATCTATTATAAATGTGTTATCATTGTGTTTGCATGTGTACATGATATATGAGCATGGATGCATACAGGAGATTGCATATGTGAAGATCAGAGGTCAATTTTGTAAAATTGGTTCTCTCTTCTCACTTTTATGTGGATTTAAAGTATTGAACTTAAGTAGACAGGCTTGTGAATTAAGTTCGTTTACCCACTACATCATTTCACTGTTTCTAGATTATGTCTTGAAAAGATTCAACCCATAGTGATTGACAAGAGAAATGAGACATCTCTCAAGTAATTTTTAGCAACCAGCAGTTTTTGAGGCTCACTGAATCACTTCAACAAGATGTTATTATAGTTTATACCTCATATGTTTTTAATGATGCATATTAATTCCCTCTGTTTCAGTAGAAGCTTCATTTCCCTTCATGGATACATTACTTCACACATATTGATGTACTTGATTCAGTCAACATTTTTCAAATACATATCCTTAGCTAAATATTCTATCCTTTGAGAGAGAGGAATTATGAATACTTAATCTTATATGCTCAAGACTTGTGTAACCTATAGCCTATACACAGCATATTTAACGTGCTCTAATAAATTTACAGAAAAAAATCATTAATCAGTTGCTTGCAAAAGATCAGTGATTCATAATTTTATCTTTGCATACACTTGGCATTTAGAAATTATTAAGCTGGTCTATCAAATTTTAGGCAGTATTTGTATATATGTATAAGAACCTTGTTTTAAATTAAAGCAAAGATTTACTTGCTTACTATTTATTTTTGTTATAGCACTAGTTTTGAAATCCTTACGCATAAGAGATAAATACTCTATTACTGAGCTGTACTCCTAAAAAAAAATAGTGGGTACTTTTGGTGAAGTGTGTCCTTGAAAGATGATATTGTGGAAGCAACTTCCAGATTTGTTGTATGATTTTATCCTTGGACCGCTGAGAGTAAACAAAATTCAACAGATATTTGTATGTGGTGTTAAGCAAGTATGTTGTCATTGCTGAGATTACAAAGTTGATCCACAATTTGGGGGTTACTTTTACAACACACAGAAATGAGGTCTTCACTATCTCCTTGTGGATTTTCTGGCAGAGGTGTGGTTGACTGAGGGGAAGATCCTGCCTTGATGTGAAATGTGTGAAGATGAAATACTACAAAAATCTCAACAATGAGGTGTCAGACATGCCTCTAGCAGATGGAGGCTAGCCAAAGAGCAACTGCCTGAAGAAGATAGCAAATAGAAGTGAAACAAATTGTACAAATATTGAATTTCAATATCTGATCCAACGATGTAATAAAGAGTGATAGGAAACAAGGCTTCAACCTGCTCAACTCCCAAGCCGAAGCAAACAACAGCACTAGGTCAGCAGTGAGCTTTCACTCAGAGCAGACCTGGCTGCCAGGACCAAAAGGACAAAGACACTCCCTGGCCATCAGGGTCATTAAGTTGGCAGCATGTGGACTCCAGAGTAGACCTGGATCTTCAAGAATTAGGCAGTGTTATTACCAAAGGAGAAAGTCTGGAGTATTTTGAGAGCTCTTCATAAAGTTAAAAGAAATGGGGAAAAAAACGGCTGTGCGTCTTCATGAGTAAAGAAAGTTGTATGCAGCAAAGGTAGCCAAAGCCTTCTGGATGGAGACTGGGAGAGGCAGAGATGAAACCAAAAGCCTCTTTTGTGATGATTACTACTAAGTTTGACTAACAGTGATGCCAGTGGTGAGACACTATGCTTCTCCAGGCAGTTTCATTTTGCTAAGAGTTCCATCACTATCACAGTCACCTAACTTGTGTCTAGGCTTTTCCTTAATGTTAGTTCATAGGAGGCAGGTAACTCTTCTCTTCTGCCATAAATGAATGAGAAGCAAAGGGGTGGTAATGAAAGTTCTTCAAAATTGTTTTATTTTGTTTGTTTTTCTGCCTTTATCAAAAATAATTTTTCTAACACAATATATCCTGATATAGTTTCACCTCCATCTACCCCTTTAGGTTTCTCCCCGCCTTTCCTCCTATCCATATCCACCACTTTTCTGTATTTCATTAGAAAACAAACAGGCTTCTAAGGAAAATAATAAAATAAAATGAAAAGTAACACATCAAAATTGGACAAAATCATCATCATCAGAGTAAAAGAGTCCAAGAAAAGTCACAAGAAACAAATATAGACACAGAGACCTATTCATTCACACACTGAGAAATCCCCATCAAATACTAAACTAGAGGCAATAATATATATCCAAAGAACCTGTAGGGTAAAAAGAGATAAGAAAAATTTGTAAATAAACAAATAAAATAAACAATATGATAATTTTTAAAGGAAACCCCCTGACATGACCTTATGAGTCAAGGAACCTCCAATAATGCCATTAACTCCTTTTTCTATTGTCATCAATTTCTGGGCATGCAGCCTGCCCTTAAGAGTAAATTCTTTCCCCAGGGTGACTCCCTTAGAGCAAACTACATTTTCATTTGCAAGCGATTATCAATTGCTCATTGCTTCTGGTCTAGAAATGGGACATGTGTCTTCTTCTCAGTCAGCTCTAGAACATCATCTGGTGTAGTCTTTTGCAGGTCCAGTGTATGCTGCCTAAGTTGCTGTGAGTTTATATGAGTTATGAACCTGTTGATTTAGAGGGCCATGTTTTCTTGCTGTGCTATCTATCCTCTGGCTCTTATATTCTTTCCACCTCCTCCTCCTCTTCAGGTTTCCCTGAGACCTCAAGGGAAGAATTTGATGAAGCCATCCCACTTAGAGCTGAGTCTTCCAAGGTTTCTCACTCTCATGATATTGCCTGGCTTTCGTTTTCTGTAATTGTTCCCATCTGCTGCAGAAGAAAACTTATCAGATATTGGGTGAGCAAGGCAATGATCTACGAGTATACTAGAATGTTATGAGTATATGCTACACTTTTTCAGAACAGTAGTATTTGGTTTTACTCTAGTCCCTGGGCTATCTAGTCTCCAGTTCTTGGTCACCTGAGCAGTGTCACTATGGGTCCCATCTCATACAGTGGACCTTAAGTCCAATGAGTTATTAGTTGTTTAGCTACTCTGTACATTTTGTGCCACCATTGCCCATTTTTCAAGCAGTATGCTGTTGTAGATTAAGGGGTGGTAGCTTCCTTTGTGTTTATATTTCTCTTTTAAGAGTGTAGGGAATACATTCCTGTACGAAAGACTTTTAATGAGTGCAGTAATGCAGACCCTGTAAGACAAATATGGTGTGTACTCACTTATAAGTAGATATTAGCCATATAGTGCAGATTAATCATACTGCAATTCACTGACCCAAAGAAGATAAGCAACAAAGAGGACCCAAGGGAAGATGCTTAAATCTCACTCAGAAGAGGAAACAGAATAGTCTGTAGAAGTGGTTGAAGAGAAGGAACAGAGTAGGAGAGGGAGCATGGAGAGAAATGAAAGTAGAGATCAGACGTGAGGAGAGGAAGAGGGAAGACAGAAGGCTTGCCAAGAGAAGAGAAACCATGGGCAGGGGCATCTCTGAGACAAGTTGGAGACCTTCTATAGAGTAGGCTCTTGGGAGGATATGGGGGTGACTGTAACTGGCATTCATAGCAAGAATCATAAATACTGAAGAGGCCACCCTCTAACTAGACATGACTCCTAGTAGAGGAAGAGAACACCAACCCACCCACAAAACCTTTAACCCAAAATTAACCCTGCCTACAAGATGTGCAGAGACAAAAAAAAAAAATAGGGCAGACATTGAGGGAATGTCCAGCCAATGCCTGGCACAACTTGAGACTGGCCACATAGGAGAGAGCTAACCTCTGACACTATTGATACTCTCCTATGCTTTCATATGGGTACCTACATAGCTGTCCTCTAAGAGACTCCACCCAGCAAAGAATAAAAAGAGATGTTGAGACTCATAGACAAACACTGGGTGGGCTCAGGGAATCCTGTAGAAGAGTAGGCGAAAGAGCTCTACAAGAAGACCAACAGAGCCAAATAACCTGGTCCCAGGGGGTCTTACAGAGACTGATGCACCAGCCAAGGACAATGTATGGACTCGACCTAGGCCTCTTACACATATGTAGCTGATGGGTAACTTGGTCATCATGTGGATCTCCCAGAAAGGGGAGTGGACTCTGACATGGACTCTGTTGTCTGCTTCTTGATCACTTCTCCCTGGCTGGGCTTCATCACCAGGCTACAGGGGATGAAGATGTGATCAGTCCTGATATGAGCTGATATGCTGGTTTGAGTTGTTGGGGGAGTCCCCTTATCTGAAGAGTAGAGGAAGGAGGATGGGGGAAGAGGGATAGGGAGAGGAGAGAAGGCCTATGATAAGGATGTAAGTAAATAAATAAATTTTTAAAAAAAGAAAAGAAATTAGGGATGAAAGCTGTAGGTATGCACCTATTTGACATTCTTAATGAGTTGTTGTCTTCAGCATTGGGGTCTTGCTATCAGTTTATGGAGAGCATCCTAAAGTCTTGGCAACAACATGGGTTGTGTAGGGATTCCCATGGACTCCTTTGGCAGCAATTCAATTAGACATAACCTATTCCTGGTATTGTAAGCTTCATTTGGTGACAAGAGATGGCCAATTGCAGCTCAGTCTTCCCCGCTTTTTGACAGTTTAATTTAGATCACCTACACACACAAATACACACACACACACACACACACACACACACACAGAGTTTCTGCTGTGTTAGGTTTCTGTACTATCCCTCAAATGGTCCTTAATTTTAGACATCTCTCCCTGTACTCAGTCCCTTGTCTCCCCTTCCCTCCCTCACCCTACCTGATCCTCCCATTCCAGTCCATCCCTCATCCATCTATCTATATATAACAATGATTCTATTTCCCTTTCCCAGAGAAATATATCTGCACCCCCAGCCCCAGTCCCTTACCTAAACTTTCTGGTTCTGTGGATTGTAGTTTGGTCATCATTGATTTAACAACTAATATCCACATACAAGCAAAAACATACCATATTTGTCTTTCTGAATGTAGTTACCTTAGCCAAGATGATTTTTTTTCTAATTCCATTCACTTACCTGCAAATGTCATGATTTTACTTTTTTAAATGGCTGACAGTACTCCATTGTGCAAATGTACCACATGTTTCTCATCCATTCTTCTTTTTAGGGGCATCTAGATTGTTTTCAGGTTTGGGTTATTATGAATATTGCAGCAACTAGCATGATTGAGCAAGTGTTCTTGGAGTAAGATGAAGCTTTTTACGTGTATGTCCAAAAGTGGTATAGCTGGGTCTTGAGGAAGATTATTTCCTAGCTCTCTGAGAAATCACTATACTGATTTTCATAGTGGCTGTACAAGTTTGCACTGCCACCAGCAATGGGTGGGTGTTTCCTTCACTCCACATCCTCTCGAGCATAAGCCGTCATGTGTCTTATTGCTCTTTGCAGTTTCTGATTGTGTAAAGGTGATATCTCAAAGTAACTTTGATTTGCATTTCCTTGCTTGCTAAGGCTCTCTAAGTGTTCCCTGAGTTTCATTTTTGATATTATTTTTTTTTACATCTACACCTAAAAATTTTAATTAGGTTATTCATTTTTTGATATCTAGTTTTTAGAGCTCTTTACATAGTTTGGATATTAGCTCATTATTGGATGTGCAGTTTGTAAAAATATTTCCCATTCTGTAGGCTGCTGCTTTGCCCAAATAATGCTGTTCTTTGCCATGCTGGTAAAGATCTCTTTCATGAGATATTATTTATTAATTATTGATTTTATTATCTATACTAAAAGCATTCTGTTCATAAAGTCTTTGACTACGCCAATGAGTTCACACTTATTTCTCACTTTCTCTCCTATCAGGTTCAGTGTACTAGTTTTGTACTGATAGGTTTGGTCTATTTGGAGTTAAGTTATACGCTGGATGATAAGTATGTATCTATTTATATTCTTCTACATGTAGCTGTCTAGTTTTGTGTGATGGTGAAAACCTTTAATCCCAGTATAACAGAGGCAGATGTAGATGAGTTCAAGGATAGCATGGTCTGCGCTGTAATGTCGTACACCATGAAAGCTAGGCAAATATCCCCTTCATTCTGTTGAGAAGCCAAATATCATAATAAAAGCAGCAACAATGAGAGGTTGATGAGCATGTGAGCTATTGAGCTCTAAAGTTCTGGATCTCCACAATTTAATCACAATACTGTTGGTTCTTATATGCTTTTACAGTCTGAGCACTGAAGGAAGACCTTTTGTTCTTTATCCTATGCCATGTAAGAACGGGTCGCTTCAGAGAAACTCATCAGCTAAAGTAATGCTTTAATGAAAGAGAGGAAAATACAGCAAATAAAACCCCTTATGTTCATCTTTGAAGTGGAATTAAACGAAAGAAAGTGATTAGACCCTTACTTTAAACAGCTCAACTATAACAAACATATATGAGATAATTATTCTTAGATATTGGGCAACAGGAAGCACAGGAGTCAAAGCCTGACAGATGGAAATAGACAAAACGAGCCTAATTGACCTATTTACTTCCTAGAGGCAAACTTTAAACAATAGCTTAGAAGTATTATGGAAACACAGGGCAGAGAGAGCAGAGAAGTGAGCTGAGAGCAGGTGCTAAACTCAGTTACATAAGGTACTTAGAAAAGCATCACAAAAGAGTCTCACCTTCTTAGAGGTGATAAATTAACCATCCACTAAAGACTTACACACATAAATGCAAGCTTTGAAAGATCAAACCAGCAACGGCCCTTTGATCTCGCGGCACTCCCCTCCCCCAGAGCTCGCTCCACCTCTGCACAGCGGCACAGCTGACTGGTCTTTCGCAGAGCAGACCTAACTGCCTGAGGTATACAGCCGCTGGGGCAGAGCTCCAAGCCCTTTAGCAGCAGGCAAAGATGAGCAGTACGTGTCCCGGAGTCCCAGATCTGCGCGGCAGATACACCATCCCCCCAGGGCCCGAGTCTGCTGGACGCCATATTAGCTCCGCAGGATCGCCATCAGTGACGGTACGGCCCGCCCAATCCCACAGTGACAGAGAATACACCATATATTCACCAAAACCAGGCAAAAATGTCATACAACCTAGATACACCAGGTGCTGGGCCTCCCAAGCTTG